>CM053250.1:900798-1028298 GCA_028583405.1 Pogonophryne albipinna
TTCGTTTCTTCGCAAGTTGGTCTTGCACCATTTCCTGCTACTCACAGAGGAGGCCACGTGAAGGCTGTCGTCTTCTCCTCTGTAAAAACCTTTGACTCTAATAAGTCGACAATAAAACAAGAATGTGATCCTGGTTTTAACCAGTGTACACATGTCTGTGCTGTTTCTGTATGTGTTAGTATATTTAAAGATAACATTTCAGAAAACCTGTACTGTAATAAAAACAAAGTCATGATGTGAGTGAAACATTTTTAATTGTAATATTATTCACCATCCACCTTTGATATTTAAAAAAACCTTTATTTATCTCCCAGTCTGACGGGACGTTTGCAGTGAGTTAGTCTCACCTGTACAGGCAGTGCTGGAGTGTGTTCAAGGTGAAGAATGAGATATCATTAGAAGCAGTCCAACCAGTCAGACCGCTCACACTGACACAGGCTGCAGCCATCAGACCACTTAGATTAGCTTAGTTTTAGCACATATACTAGGAAAAGGGGAAATATTTAGCCAGGCTTTTTCCAAAAAATGACAAAATACACATTTAAGTGTACTTAATATATCTCTGTACGAAAACTGAAATGTAAAAACAATTTGGCAACTTGTTTCGGTCCCAGCCAAGAAATAGCCCGACCCATAATCCCCTGTTAAACGTCTTATTGATGTTTTTACTCCTCTGATTTGGTATGGATTAAACAAACTGGATTCAGAGCTGCTGATAGGTGGATTTTGTTATCTTTGGACAGGCTGGCTTTGTTTTCCCCTGTTTCCAGTCTTTATGCTAAGCTAAGCTAACCAGTTGATGGCCTTATTTCTAACAAACACATACAGCAATCTTAATATCTATGATCAGCTGATCCAAGAGGGTTTTAAATAGTTTATAAAGCTTCAGAAGAACCAAATCCTATCAGACAAATGTAGTTAAGTAGAAATGGAAATAGTTAAGTACATTTCTTTAAGCTACTTTCCCTAAATTGAGAACTAGTGAAAAACTGTACTTCAGTTAGTACATTTAAAAAAAACCACAAAATAACATTCTTTGTTCCTTTTTTTTAATGTCATTGAAGGCTTTGTATCAAACTTTTACAAGCAAGTGTGCAAGAGCGGTGGAACAAAGACATTAACATAAACACACAGACAGCTGAGATGTAAGTATTGTACATTTCCCTCAGTTTGTGAAACCACTGCAGCCTAATGTTTAATGATCAGATAGTGTTGATATTCAAAGTAGAATGTTTATAATTTTTTACCAATATACTGTAATTTAAAGCATGAATCCTGAATACGACCCCTTTCAAAATACTCATAATTTTTTCCTTTTTCAAATTATTAAAAAACAAGTGCATTTACTTCCACTAGTAATGCTGTGTAAAGTCTGCAAACACTTTTTGAACACACAATTCTGAGACAATAAATACTTTCTTGTCCCCCTAGACATATAAAGAAGTGGTCAAAGTTTATTTATGAGTAAATAGTTGTCTGATTCAATTCAAGTCATGATCAGCAGGTAAGTGCAATCCGTAGAATAAACTAGAGTACATTAGAACATACTCATCAGTATTTTATGTGTCTTTACGCGTCTCATCAAGGTGAACCATATGTGATCAGATTCTGAAAAATGTACAATGTGTACAATGTACTTCCCCAGTTGAATACATTTATTACATTTAGTGAGAGTGAATCTTTCTATAGAAAATCAAATGGTTGTTCTACTCAGTGTGATTGACAGGAGAGATGATCAGAGGAGCAGAGTTTTTACCACCATAGTTAGGACTGGGACTAAAGTATGGGTAGAGTTTCTCTTTGAAGCAGCAGCCAGTGAAGGAGTAGATCAGAGCTGCAGCATCAACATTATAAAAGGAGACCAGACCCTCCTCATAATCCACAAACACCCCCACCTTCTCAGGCTGAGACTTCAGAGAGAGACGGACTGAAGGACTAGCACATGCGTAGTACTCATTTTCATTCCTCAACCATATCGTCCAGTAACCTTTCTGAGGATTCAGTGTGATCTTTCCCTTCCTGTCGATCGACTCTCGGGCCACTCCTAGATCCCAGTCAGTCTTCCCTTCAACCTGAACCTCATAATAAAATCTTCCTGAAGAGAAACTCTGCTTTGCTAAAACATTAGCACACTTGTCAAATCTCTCTGGATTCTTTTGGAGATTCTTCTTCACATCACTGTCTTCCACTTGTTTTCCATCATCAGACAGGATGAGGTCAGGATGTGCTGTATCAGGATCAAGAGTCAACCTCCACCTCATACTGCTGGACCCTCTTCAGCTCCACTCAGCGAGGCAGCTTCTTCATCTGTTTACTGAGCGTCTCCTCCAGCTGAGTCACAGCTCTCCCCACAGTCCCCTCATATGAAGGTGGACGGACCACTGACTTCTGTCCAGTCTTGGTGGGTGGAGCAGCGTTCAGGGACGTGAAGCTTTGGAGGAGGTGGAGCTGGTCTTCAGAGCGTGAGAGCTGCTCCACCTCAGAGCTCCTCTTCTTCAGCTCAGAGATTCCTGTTCCAGCTCTTTGATGAAGCCTTCAGCCTGTTCCTCTGTCTCTCTCTGCTTCTCTTTGATGGTGTCGATGAGCTCGGGCCTGGCTTCTCTCAACAGACTCCTTCAGAGCTGGTGAAGACCTGAACACCATCTGCTATCTCTCTGTCTGCTCCTTCCTTACTGAGCTCCACTGAGCCATTCATCTCCTGGATCTTCAGTCGTCTCTTCTGGATCATCTGCTGAATTTCAGCCTCTGTCTTCCCCAGCTCAGGCCTTCTTTCCTTCATATCCTTCTTTCAGAGGAACAACATCATGTGTCTTGTGCGTCTAAAACAGCTGCAGAGCATGCAGACACACACCTGGTCGGTCTTACAGAACAGCTCCAGCAGTTTATCGTGCTTCACACACATCTGCTTTCCAGGTTCTCCTCAGGGTCGATCAGCTGATGTTTCTTCAGGCCTGCTCTTGTCAGGTGAGGCTCCAGGTGAGTCTCACAGTAGGACTCCAGACACACCAGGCAGGACTTCAGGGCCTTCAGTCTGGTTCCAGTGCAGGCGTCACAGGAAACTTCTCTGGTTTGACAACTTGTTGCTCTGAGCTGCTGCTGTTGGCTTTCTGTTGAGCTGACTGTCTGAACTGAGCAGCCATCTCAGAGATGAAAGTGTTGACCAGCAGCTCAGGCTTAATGTTGAAAACCTTTTTGCAGTTGGGACACTGACTCGGGACATTTCTATCCCAGTGTTCAGAGATGCAGGCTTTACAGAAGTTGTGTCCACATGGTATGGTGACTGGATCAGTGAACACATCCAGACAGATGGAGCACAGAAACTGATCTTCAGTCAGCAGACAGCTGGCAGCAGACATGTCTCTCTGGCGACAAGAGTTTGAAAAAAACACAACTGTAATTACATATTCTCTATTTGCCAGTTCATAGAGTCTACTATGAACCCAAACAGGTAAACTTAGAAATGACAAACATAGACCAATGACAACCAACAACATTTACGTTTTTTGTCTGTAAGAATTACAATTTAAGTTCAAATGAAATCTGGAAAATCATAGCAGCATTCAGTTTAAACTCTAAGAAACACAATGTGTAAGCTCTAATACTGTTGGGGGATTTTGCCGTTGTTGAACAGAGGAGTGAAACCTCCTGCTGAGCATCACTGAAGTTAATACTAGTTGTTAAAAAACAGTAAACGTTATCAGCTTCAAAAGGCAGACAGCAGTTACTACAGAAACAGGTTCAAAGCTCAAGGCTACTTATAAGGTGTGTACAAATTATATCAGATGAAATATGTAACTGCCAGTGGCGGCGCTAGGGGGTGGCTACTTGGGCTCAAGCCCCGGATGTTTCACTTAAAAAACGTTTCGGGAGTAATGTGCAGTACCGGAGTCCACCAGAGAGGCATCCGCTGCGGGACATTAGCCTGCGTACTGCGTAGCCTGCCCTGAAGTAGAAGTGATCCTTCCTAGTGCCTGACGAGTTTTAAGCTAATAGCCTATACAGTTATGGATATTAGAAAGTTAAGCATTGAAGCAGGCGCTGGCATTGAAGCAGGCGCCACAAGCTGCAGCAGCAGCAGTATCAGCAGCTGACAACAATGTCATCACGAGCAGTGAAGAAATGGATGATGTTTCAGGTTTGTGAATCCAATGGTGATATCTGCACTCTGGCTGACTGAGTAAGAAGTGAAAAAGAGTGACGTGACGTTAATGTTATAGCTAGTAAACATGGAGTAACCACACTAAGTATACCCTTATGTTAGTATGTATACAGAACAGGACTAAAAAGTATCCTAAGATGTAACGTTAACCCTTCATACCTCAGTCTACTTTTAAGACACTAAAATAACGTATTCCATTTTTTATTTTGTTTTCGCGCGTGGAATTATACCGGCTCTCGTTTCAGTACACATAACAACGGAACTGACAGGCAACCCTCTGAATCAGACTCCGATTGGCTGTGACTGCATCCACTCAGAGTGTCCGATTCAGAAACGTGACTCTTACACATTTTTTACGTCACAAACAAAGATGGTGGATGAGAATAGATCTATAAAACGATAAGCAATGCGCCAGAATCAAGGTGAGACTATCCGCATCCTTTAAAACTCTACGCACATTCGTTTCACCTTAATAAGTAAACGACTGTTTGAGTGAGTTAAGGCATTAGTTTGCTTCATTAAAGGGTGTTAATGAGTGTTCTCCAGTGCCTTTTGTCCGCTTTAAGGTGTTATTAAGTCTACCTGCATGTGCCATCCGACCTCTGCAGCTCATCCAGAATGCAGCGGCTCGTCTGGTCTTCAACCTTCCTAAATTCTCCCACACCACTCCGCTCCTCCGCTCCCTCCACTGGCTTCCGGTAACTGCTCGAATCCACTTCAAGACAATGGTACTTGCGTACCATGCTGCGAATGGATCTGGCCCTTCCTACATCCAGGACATGGTTAAACCGTACACCCCAGCACGTGCACTCCGCTCTGCATCAACCAAACGGCTCGCTGCACCCTCGCTGCGAAGGGGACCCAAGTTCCCATCAGCAAAAACACGTGGGTTTGCTATCCTGGCTCCAAATGGTGGAATGAGCTCCCCATTGACATCAGGACAGCAGAAGCTTACACACCTTCCGGCGCAGACTGAAAACTCATCTCTTTCGACTCCACTTCGAGCAATAGAACTATTAACAAAGCACTAATACTAATAAAGGACTGGCTTACTAAAGCCAGTTGAGTAGCACTTGAAATGTTTTGCTCTATGAAACCTGATGTACTTATATGATTCTGTTTTCTTCAAGTTTGTATTTTGTTGGTCGAACGCACTTATTGTAAGTCGCTTTGGATAAAAGCGTCAGCTAAATGCAATGTAATGTAATGTAATTAAAGTAGGGTTAATGTTGCTCTCAAAGTGCACCAGATTGATGTTTTCAACTTCAATATTTAAAAAAAATCTTCCCGGGAGAGCATGCCCCCGGACCCCCCGAGAGGAGGCGACGACCCCCCTAAAAGATGTTCGGTCCACCCCCCACGGATCTCCTACAATCCTAAATCCGCCACTGCCTGCCATGCCTTTTATAAGCAACACTTGTAACATAACACCAGATCCCTTGCTTTGGACAGTCCAGAACAAATCTAATATTTAGATTCTACTTTGTTTAATAAAGTCGATTATAAAGATTTTTTCAAATACAGGAAATATGAAAATAAGGATAAGCTAATGCTAGCTTTGGCTGTTTTCTGTCTAACCTAACTTAACCAGAGTTTACATTGTAGCTGTTCCTCATATCTTAACAGACACATATCTATAGTACAATATTCTTTATATGAATCAACTTTGACTAAATTTTAGTTAGTGATGTGTCTGTAGTGAACTCACCAGTGTTTGCAGAGTCCTGCTGTGTTGTTGATAAGAAGCTGCTGGATTCAGTTGAGTGTTTCTTCAGAGAAACAGAGACGTGTCTCGGCTGCTGCTCTGCTGTCGCTCAGACAAACAACAGCTTTGATTTCCGGGAAATTGAAACTCTTCTCTTACAGTGTGGTCCCACCTCTCAGTGGCAGTTTGCCAAGAGGAAGTGGAGGAAGAACTGTTGAGGCTTGTTATTTAACTTTGTGACGATGCATTTTACAGCTGATCCAAGAGGCTTTTCAAATAGTGTATTGAGCATAAGTAGGAGTATGTTCTCAATACATAAGGACATCTCTTTACACATCTGGAGATTTATAGCTATATTTCACAACGCTGTGTTATGGTCCCTGTTTAAGAGCAGCTGGTGAAACACTTCCTCCTCCCTGAACAGACTGTTTGAAAATGGGTCACGTGATTGTTGACTCACATTCAGGTCAGACTTTAGTTTATATTAAAACAGATTCATTTTTATTCACCTGTAGTTTTGGGGGTTTTGGACAAACTACAGCTTCAACGTGTGTCAGAGGAACTGATGTTGATTCTGTTCAGTTGTATTCTTTGATATGTAGTTAAACAAATGTATATTTATGTTGCAATATCAAAATGTATCCTAGGAACTTAAATATAATAATAATAACAATAATAGATGTGTTCCTGTCCTCCTCCAGTCTCTGCAGTGCTGCTGGCAGTCATGTTCAGGTAGAGAACGACCGGCTAAACGGCGGCCACCATGCGGAAACATCTGGAAAGAATCCGTTTCCGGGGCCAGAGACGGGACGGGTTCCGGATCTGGCCGATTCTCCCAACACCTCCACACAGAGAGCAACGAGGAGGTCGTGAGCAGACCTCGAGTCTCCACCAGAGATTCAGAGGAGCTGAGGGAGGCGGAGGGGGAGCAGAGTGACGCTCAGGTACACAAACACACACAATATCAGCCAGGAGTTTAGAAGGAAACTTGTTTATCTGACCCTGAACTTTAAAGAGGACGTCAGGTGTATATCAGTGTGTAGTGTCTCTACTTTAAAGAGTCCTCTCCTGCTGATGTTCAGGTGTATATCAGTATGTAGTGTCTCTACTTTAAAGAGTCCTCTCCTGCTGATGTTCAGGTGTATATCAGTATGTAGTGTCTCTACTTTAAAGAGTCCTCCCTGCTGATGTTCAGGTGTATATCAGTGTGTAGTGTCTCTACTTTAAAGAGTCCTCTCCTGCTGATGTTCAGGTGTATATCAGTATGTAGTGTCTCTACTTTAAAGAGTCCTCTCCTGCTGATGTTCAGGTGTATATCAGTATGTAGTGTCTCTACTTTAAAGAGTCCTCCCCTGCTGATGTTCAGGTGTATATCAGTATGTAGTGTCTCTACTTTAAAGAGTCCTCTCCTGCTGATGTTCAGGTGTATATCAGTATGTAGTGTCTCTACTTTAAAGAGTCCTCTCCTGCTGATGTTCAGGTGTATATCAGTATGGAGTGTCTCTACTTTAAAGAGTCCTCTCCTGCTGATGTTCAGGTGTATATCAGTATGTAGTGTCTCTACTTTAAAAAGTCCTCTCCTGCTGATGTTCAGGTCTATATCAGTATGTAGTGTCTCTACTTTAAAGAGTCCTCTCCTGCTGATGTTCAGGTGTACATCAGTATGTAGTGTCTCTACTTTAAAGAGTCCTCTCCTGCTGATGTTCAGGTGTATATCAGTATGGAGTGTCTCTACTTTAAAGAGTCCTCTCCTGCTGATGTTCAGGTGTATATCAGTATGTAGTGTCTCTACTTTAAAAAGTCCTCTCCTGCTGATGTTCAGGTCTATATCAGTATGTAGTGTCTCTACTTTAAAGAGTCCTCTCCTGCTGATGTTCAGGTGTATATCAGTATGTAGTGTCTCTACTTTAAAGAGTCCTCTCCTGCTGATGTTCAGGTGTATATCAGTATGTAGTGTCTCTACTTTAAAGAGTCCTCTCCTGCTGATGTTCAGGTGTATATCAGTATGTAGTGTCTCTACTTTAAAAAGTCCTCTCCTGCTGATGTTCAGGTCTATATCAGTATGTAGTGTCTCTACTTTAAAGAGTCCTCTCCTGCTGATGTTCAGGTGTACATCAGTATGTAGTGTCTCTACTTTAAAGAGTCCTCTCCTGCTGATGTTCAGGTGTATATCAGTATGTAGTGTCTCTACTGGGACATGTCTCCATGCTTTAATGTTCATGAAGCTCTTTATTTTGCTGCAGCACCTTTTTTCACCCTCTGTCTGAAACCAGACAGATTGGAAGTATATGGTAGCATACAATAAAAAGTAAAGATGTCTTACAATGTTTCTTTTTGTGTCCTACTTATTCAGACACCAGGCTTCACTTACATAATCATGTAACTTAAATACAAGTAGTTGAGTTGTATGATTATGTCCAGAGATACCATCTCTCAACTAACTCGTTGCTTTGTCATGTGTGTGTTATTTTTATTTGACTGTGTGTGTGTTTGTCTCTCAGGCTAGTCATGCAATTTGCTTGTACTATGAGTAATTCTTTAGGGCCTCTTACAGTTATTGAAATGAAATCAGGAGGAAAATAAACAACCAAAAAGACTGCAAATGTGTAAAATCGATAAATGTAGTGCAATATTTACCTCTAAAATACAGTGGATTGGAAGTATATGGTAGCATTACACAAAAAGTACAAGTCAAGGTGTCTTCAAATGTTTCTTTTTGTGACCTACTTATTTAGACGCCAGGTTTCACTTAGCTTATATACTGATACTGAAGTAGTTTAGTTTTATGATTAGATCCAGAGATACCACCTGTAAACTAACTCGTCTGTTTGTTATGTGTTTCTGTATTTAACTGTGTGTTTGTCTCTCAGGCTAGCCATGCATCGTTCTCTGCTGCTCTCCACGACGACTCCAGGACGGATCTCAACGAGGTCAAAGGTCACCTGGAAATCGCCTTGTTAGAGAAACACTTCTTAGGTGAGTAATCTGACCTGAACTGCACTCCACTGTCTGGGGTTTCTTTGTTTACTTATGTAAACAAAGAAACAACATATAACAACATATAATAATCTGTGTTTTTCTCTTTTAAACCGGATGTTATTTATATTTTTTTATATATTTATCTTATATACAGTGGGGCAAAAAAGTATTTAGTCAGCCACCAATTGTGCAAGTTCTCCCACTTAAAAAGATGAGAGGCCTGTAATTTTCATCCTAGGTACACTTCAACTATGAGAGACAGAATGGGGGGAAAGAATCCAGGAAATCACATTGTAGGATTTTGAATGAATTAATTGGTAAATTCCTCTGTAAAATAAGTATTTGGTCACCTACAAACAAACAAGATTTCTGGCTCTCACAGACCTGTAACTTCTTCTTTAAGAGCCTCCTCTGTCCTCCACTTGTTAACTGTATTAATGGCACCTGTTTGAACTCGTTATCAGTATAAAAGACACCTGTCCACAACCTCAAACAGTCACACTCCAAACTCCACTATGGCCAAGACCAAAGAGCTGTCAAAGGACACCAGAAACAAAATTGTAGACCTGCACCAGGCTGGGAAGACTGAATCTGCAATAGGTAAGCAGCTTGGAGTGAAGAAATCAACTGTGGGAGCAATTATTAGAAAATGGAAGACATACAAGACCACTGATAATCTCCCTCGATCTGGGGCTCCACGCAAGATCTCACCCCGTGGGGTCAAAATGATCACAAGAACTGTGAGCAAAACTCCCAGAACCACACGGGGGACCTAGTCAATGACCTGCAGAGAGCTGGGACCAAAGTAACAAAGGCTACCATCAGTAACACACTACGCCGCCAGGGACTCAAATCCTGCAGTGCCAGACGTGTCCCCCTGCTTCAGCCAGTACATGTCCAGGCCCGTCTGAAGTTTGCTAGAGAGCATTTAGATGATCCAGAAGAGGATTGGGAGAATGTCATATGGTCAGATGAAACCAAAATAGAACTTTTTGGTAAAAACTCAACTAGACGTGTTTGGAGGAGAAAGAATGCTGAGTTGCATCCAAAGAACACCATACCTACTGTGAAACATGGGGGTGGAAACATCATGCTTTGGGGCTGTTTTTCTGCAAAGGGACCAGGACGACTGATCCGTGTAAAGGAAAGAATGAATGGGGCCATGTATCGTGAGATTTTGAGTGACAACCTCCTTCCATCAGCAAGGGCATTGAAGATGAAACGTGGCTGGGTCTTTCAGCATGACAATGATCCCAAACACACCAGCCCGGGCAACGAAGGAGTGGCTTCGTAAGAAGCATTTCAAGGTCCTGGAGTGGCCTAGCCAGTCTTCAGATCTCAACCCCATAGAAAATCTTTGGAGAGAGTTGAAAGTCCGTGTTGCCCAGCGACAGCCCCAAAACATCACTGCTCTAGAGGAGATCTGCATGGAGGAATGGGCCAAAATACCAGCAACAGTGTGTGAAACCTTGTGAAGACTTACAGAAAACGTTTGACCTCTGTCATTGCCAACAAAGGGTATATAACAAAGTATTGAGATGAACTTTTCTTATTGACCAAATACTTATTTTCCACCATAATTTGCAAATAAAATTCTTTAAAAATCAGACAATGTGATTTTCTGGATTTTTTTTTTTTTTCTTCTCATTCTGTCTCTCATAGTTGAAGTGTACCTAGGATGAAAATTACAGGCCTCTCTCATCTTTTTAAGTGGGAGAACTTGCACAATTGGTGGCTGACTAAATACTTTTTTGCCCCACTGTACATATATTTCTTGAACTCAGTTTTATTTAGACATTTTCCTCTGAAACATGTTATTTTCTTTTTTTTGTATTTATTTTTCTTTTTATTGAATAACTATCGTGATAGTAGTATTATAATCACCACTATTTTTGTTATTTATCTTGAATTTATTTGTTTCTCTCTTCTCAAATTAACCACCATTAATAAATAATGTCACTATCTGCAACATTTCAATAAAGACAATAGAAACAAAAACACTTAAATACACAGAATGTTTTAGTCAGGTTAAAGCTGATTATTGGACCTTGAGTCAAGGTTATTTTATTGGTTTAATTTAGCATAAAATAAGTTAAAGTAAAGTGTCCCTTTTTAAATCTGTGGCTGGGAGGGTTGTGTGTTAATTGGCTGTCGACTCATTCTGGCCTTTAGCATCACTTCAGGGTTAAATGCCCTACAGCACAGATGCATGCTGGGTAATCTGTCAATATCTGTTCGTCAGCTTTACGTAAGACACACTGCTAATAAGCCTGCTTAACCTCGTCTGACGCACACACACACACACACACACACACACACACACACACACACACACACACACACACACACACACAAATAAAGAGTTACAAGTATATTTTGATGATAATACTTTTCTACTTTTACTTGAGTAACATTTTAAATGCAGGACTTTCACTGTAACAGAGTATTCCTACACTCTGGTACTTCTTCTGTACTTTTACTCAAGTACAAGATCGGAGTACTTCCACCACCTCTGTTTGATATTTGAGTTAGTTTTGGGTAACATGAACGTGTCGTGTCTCATCCTCGTCTGTTTTCAGAGGAGGAGCTGAAGAAACTGAGAGAGGAGTCCAACGTGGGATTCACTGCGGCACGAGCTGGAGAGAGAGCGCAGCCGCTGCAGCGAGCTGGAGCAGAAGATCAACGACGTGCTGAAACCCAGGTGGTTATTAAAGGTCACCTATTATGCAAAATCCACTTCTTCATGTCTTTCATACATCAACATGTGTCCCCTCTTCTTCATGTCTCTTCTACATCAACATGTGTCCCCTCTTCTTCATGTCTCTTCTACATCAACAATTGTCCCCTCTTCCTCATGTCTCTTCTACATCAACATGTGTCCCCTCTTCTTCATGTCTCTTCTACATCAACATGTGTCCCCTCTTCTTCATGTCTCTTCTACATCAACATGTGTCCCCTCTTCTTCATGTCTCTTCTACATCAACATGTGTCCCCTCTTCCTCATGTCTCTTCTACATCCACATGTGTCCCCTCTTCTTCATGTCTCTTCTACATCAACATGTGTCCCTCTTCTTCATGTCTCTTCTACATCAACATGTGTCCCCTCTTCTTCATGTCTCTTCTACATCAACATGTGTCTCCTCTTCTTCATGTCTCTTCGACATCAACATGTGTCCCTCTTCTTCATGTCTCTTCTACATCAACATGTGTCCCCTCTTCTTCATGTCTCTTCTACATCAACATGTGTCCCTCTTCTTCATGTCTCTTCTACATCAACATGTGTCCCCTCTTCCTCATGTCTCTTCTACATCAACATGTGTCCCTCTTCTTCATGTCTCTTCTACATCAACATGTGTCCCCTCTTCTCCATGTCTCTTCTACATCAACATGTGTCCCCTCTGTGGAAAGAGACTCTGAAAGTCTCAGGAACAAAGATTCTCTCTCTTTTGATCAATTTCTATAAAAACCTGTCTGAAAATGAGCTGATCAGATTTTGGCCACTTTATGATGTCATAACAATGTGTTGTCTTGTGTAACCATTAGCCAATCACCAACCAAGGTAACCCCCCCCCCCCCCCCCCTTATCACCTGCATCTCCTCCTAGAGCACCATTGTGTTCTTTGTAACCAATGTCTCTCAGAGGGCGTGGGGAGGGGCTCCTTATTTCCATCTAAAGTAACAGACAGAGAATC
Source organism: Pogonophryne albipinna (assembly GCA_028583405.1). NCBI lineage: Eukaryota > Metazoa > Chordata > Actinopteri > Perciformes > Artedidraconidae > Pogonophryne > Pogonophryne albipinna. The sequence goes on from CM053250.1 coordinate 913,334, forward strand.
AGCACTTTGGAAACAGGGCTGAAACAGAGGGGATTATGGGTAATGCTGCAATGATCTGTTTGGTATTCGGAGCCAAACACTTCAGAGACATGTTTGTATATTTCTGAGACCTGTGATATATTGATGAAAAACAGTATAATGGGGACCTTTAAATAAAATAAACGTTATTTAATGAGCTAATGCTAACCATCATACAGAGCGATTTGTTCCTGTAGTCTCATGGCTGAATCTGATCACCTGAATGATCGTTTCTGTTGCTTTACAGACTTGAAGACTCACCTTCACAGACGCCTAAAGCCCCGCTCCCTTCTACATCTGCAGTCAGCGGTACAGGTGAGTTTATCTTTTTCTTACATTACTCGTTATCGTTCAATATTTTTTAAATGTAGTTTCATCAGTCATAGGATGTTCGAGTGGTGCAGGGATGATGAATCTTTGTAGGCCAACACGGAAGTAAGCATCGCAAGGGCTCCCTAAACAAAAAGCCAATGGGATTTTACCAATGGATTTCGGAAAATTGCACAAAGTAATCTCTTGATCAAACTTTTATGATATTTACTTGTTTGGTTCAGCAGGATAATCTCCACATATTAACACCACTTTTATAACAATTGAAGTGTAAATGCAATCTCCAGAATGAAAAAGCTAATGTTAGGCTATAAATGAACTACAGCACGGTCACATGACTTCACGTCACCACCGCTAAGCTAAAGGTGGCTAATGTTGGGCTATAAAGGAACTACAGCACGGTCACATGACTTCACGTCACCACCGCTAAGCTAAAGGTGGCTAATGGTTGGGCTATAAATGAACTACAGCACGGTCACATGACTTCACGTCACCACCGCTAAGCTAAAGGAGGCTAATGTTGGGCTATAAAGGAACTACAGCACGGTCACATGACTTCATGTCATCACCGCTAAGCTAAAGGTGGCTAATGTTGGGCTATAAAGGAACTACAGCACGGTCACATGACTTCACGTCACCTCCGCTAAGCTAAAGTGGCTAATGTTGGGCTATAAAGGAACTACAGCACGGTCACATGACTTCACGTCACCTCCGCTAAGCTAAAGGTGGCTAATGTTGGGATATAAAGGAACTACAGCACGGTCACATGACTTCACGTCACCACCGCTAAGCTAAAGATGGCTAATGTTGGGCTATAAAGGAACTACAGCACGGTCACATGACTTCATGTCACCACCGCTAAGCTAAAGGTGGCTAATGTTGGGCGTGTTGACATTTAGTCGTCTCATTTAGACACTTGTTAACAACCGCAATTTGTTTTATTCACCAGTGGGGTATTTACTGACGCATTTTATTTCGTAGGACAACACTCTTCAGCTTGTGTTAACCACAGATCTTATTTCAGTCTCACAACCAAACAATAGTAAAAAAAATTGACTTCAAGACGAGTGAACAGGAAGTTGTAAAATGCCAACTTATTTCCAGGTTTTAGGACTCATTCCTTCACCACTCTATACTAAGACCTACACATAAAACCACAGAACACGAATGTGAGTAACACACATGTAATTGTATAAATAAAATGTTTTTGTTCTTCTATAGATAAGTAATGATATTCTTTATAAAATCATAGTTTAGGTTTTATTCTTCCAGATTTTTCAGATATCTGTGACTGATATTTTCATATAAGGCAAAGTCTGGTATAAACCTCAGTGTATAAATGTGGTGAAATGTAACCTCCATCTTTTCTTCTTCTCATCTTCAGACAAACAGAAGGACACTTGGTCCAGCAGCTTCCGGAAGTGTCTCTACGATAGATTTGGCGTTTACATCGAGGACTTCCGCTTCCAGCAGGAGGAACAGACGGTGGAGACGGACGAGCCGCTGAGCGCCAAGAGGTGAGGAGGGGAAACACAGAAACCCTAAAAAAAAAGAAAAAAAAAAGATAAGATTCATTTAATTGTTGAAGACAAGGGCTGTAAGAAATGTATAAAGAAAGTGTAATTAGACAGTATGAAGTTGACTTTTGATCGTGTTCTGCTTTTATGTTTCAGTATTTGTAAGCAACTGTGACTGAAAGAATATTGCTTTTATTTTTAACTTTTTAATGGTTATTTCGTTTTTATTTATTTTTGTTATGTTTTTGTAATAAGGGGCCGGTAAAATAAGATGTTCTTCTCCTTGCTCCTTTCCACCATGCAGTAGCAGAAGTGTCTCAAACTGCAGTTCATCTAGTGGCCAGTAGGAGCAGGCTGCAGAAGGGAGCAATTTCCATAGACTCCAATTATCCCAGTGGTGGCCGCCGGAGCTAACGGAGCCGCAGGGGGCTAGCTCCAGCCGGCGTCCCGGAGCTAGCCCACTGCGGCTCCGTTAGGTCCGGGCGGTGGAGTCCGTCTTTTCTCAACGTGTGAATGACAAGCATTAAGAATAACAAAATATAGCTAATTCTCTTGCAGATTGTCTCATTTGATTATGAATGTAACGTTTATATAGGGGAACTACACTGTTAGCAGTAACTTGGTATGCATGTATTTCATGTTAGCTTAGCTTCTTAGCCTGAGCTAGCTCTGTTTACTTCCAGTTCGGAGGCAGCAGGTCCCGCCTCGGCTCCGCCTCTTTGCCCTTATTTGGAGCAGGCGGGATTAGACTCTGACGTCACAGTCGAGCCGTTAGTGGCCGACTCCGCCTACTAAGGGCTTCTCGGCAACTCTGCAGAATCCTATGGGTGACGTCACGGACACTACGTCCATTTATATATACAGTCTATGATTTTTATATATCTGAGACCTATGCTATTGCCTAAAAATAGCATGATAGGTGACCTTTAATACTAGATAGATGTAAGTCCTCTTAAGAGTATTTTAACTTATTCTGTATGTTTCATTTAATATTTATTATTTATTATATTTTTTATAATATTTTATTTTAGTTTTTTCTTCGTCTTTTATAAAAAAAAATTTTTTTTTTATTTTATTATATTGTTAACTCATGTCTGATGCCTTGCACATGCCGCTGTGACGAACGAAAATCCCAATTTGTGATAAAAACAATGTGTTAAAGCTGAATATCTTTAAATAAATACATCCTAATCAAACATGTGGTTTCCGACACACAGGTTGACTGAAAACATGAGAAGACTCAGTGAGTATTAATACTTTCCTTCACCGTTCATCACAAACAATACAGAATACAAGAGCTATCAAGATACATCTGTGTTTCTCTGCGTCTGTGATTGGTCAGTTTCTGTTTTTTTCAGAGCGAGGGTTGAAACCATTGTCCAACTTCAAGAGGAACCTGACGGCGCTGTCCAGCTGGTACTCCGTCTACACCTCGGCCATCGCCTTCATTGTGAGTTCAGCCCGAAGGTTACTGATGATGATAATAAAAAATGATTTGTGGAGCTCTTTTTAAAGGTCCCATGTCATGGCCATTTCTACTGATCATAATTCCAGTGTTTCATTTAATTTCAAACCTTTATTTATCCAGGTGAATCCCATTGAGATCATTGATCTCTTTTTCAAGGGAGACCTGCTCAAGTAGGTTCCACATGAAACATAAAAAAACATAAACAGAACAACAAAAAGGACATCTTACAGCATCATTACAGGGATTACAATTTACATAACTATCCACATGAACAGGTACCAACAGATTCCGATTGAGTAGCATCCAACCGAGCTTTAAAAACATTTAGTGGCACCAGATTGCTCAGTTTCCATTTCAATTGCAGACTATTCCAAGACAGAGGAGCTGCGCATCTAAATGCTATCTTCCCTAAGACAGTCCTAGCAGTTGGCACATTTAATAAAAACACAGCATGCGATCTCAGGCAGTAGCCACTTGCAATTCGCCGTGAGATCAGGGAGCAGATGTAGGATGGAAGTTTCCCTAACATGGCTTTGTATATGAAAATGTACCAGTGACTGAGCCTACGTACAGTTAGTGAAGGCAAACCAGCCCTTGCATACAGGGTACAGTGATGGGTTAATACTTTACAGTTTGTCACAAATCTCAGTGCAGCTGTGATACGCAGCATCTAACTTGACCAGGTAATAGGCAGGATGCATTCATATAGATCAGATCACCATAGTCCAGCACAGGTACAAAGGTCACAGTGACTAGCCTTTTCCTGGCCTCAGGCGAGAAACAGGACTTGTTCCTGTAGAAGAAACCTAGCTGCACCCTCAGTTTTTTAAGCAGGTTATTGACATGACGTTTAAAAGTGAGACAATCATCAAGCCAGATACCAAGGTATTTGTAACAGGTAACCACTTCAAGTTTTATTCCTTGGGTAGTTACAATATCTACAACAGGCTCTGGTGTCTTTTTAGCTTTTGAAAAGAGCATTACCTTGGTTTTATCAACATTTAAAAGAAGCTTTAGTTCAGAGGGCTGAGTCTGAATAATGTTAAAAACAGCTTGCAATTCAACAACAGCCTCCTTAATGGAGGGACCTGCACAGTACACCACGGTATCGTCCGCATAAAAATGTAAGGTTGCTCCATCGACATTTTCACCTAAACTATTGATGTAGATGGAGAATAAAAGTGGACCTAAAACAGAACCTTGAGGAACACCATTAGCAATGTTTAACCACTCAGAAGACAGCCCATCAAAATGAACACATTGTGACCTTTCAGAGAGGTAGTTCACAAACCACCCACTACATGGCTGGACATGCCAATACTGAGTAGCCTCTGCTTTAAGATGCGATGATCGACGGTATCAAACGCTTTGGACAGGTCAACAAATAGAGCTGCACAACTCTGCTTATTATCTAAAATACTCGTAATATCATTCACCACTTTCATTGTGGCAGTGATGGTGCTGTGTTGCTTTCTGAAGCCTGACTGATGTTTAGACAGGATGTCATTTGTACATAAAAACACCTTTACCTGTTCACTCACTAAGCGTTCAAGAACCTTAGCCAGAGCTGATAATTTAGAGATGGGCCTATAATTATTTAATAAAGTGGCCTCCCCACCTTTTAGTAAAGGCAAGACATACGCTGACTTCCATACTGTTGGAATTGCATTTGTGCTGAGGGAGAGGTTAAAAACAGTAGTGAGAGGTGGAGCAATAAAATCTGCAGCTATCTTTAAAAAGAAAGGTTCTACGTTGTCCGGGCCAGCCGGTTTCTTAGGATCTAACTTGGTTAAAGCTTCACGAACAACATAAACAGTAAAAGGAGTAAAACTAAAAGGGTTTTCCAAAACACGTTTTTCAGAGTCACATACTGTGGTGTTCACAGAAGCAGAGTTAGAAACAGAATCAAACAGAGAGCCACAGGACACAAAATGCTCATTAAAGCAATTTAACATGGTGGCCCTGTCCGATATAGTGCCAGATGCTGTGGTAATGCACGGAGGTAGCTCATTACGGATATCACCGGTGGATATCGATTTTATGGCTTTCCAACATTTTCCAGGATTATTCAGGTTCTTTGTGGTTACTGACAGATAGTACTTAGACTTAGCACTTTTGATTTGCGATGTGAAGCTATTTCTTAGCTGCCTAAAGCGTAGCCATTCTACTTCTGAGCCTGATTTCCTAGCCTTTGCCCAGTCCTTGTTTCTCTCATGTAGGAGACTAGAAAATTCAGCAGAAAACCAAGGATTGTCTCGTCCCTTCACTTTAAATGTACGCAGGGGTGCATGTCTATCTATAATTTCCATAAAACCAAGATAAAAATAAGACCATGCAGTTTCTACATCAGCACACAGATCGATTTTACCCCAATCAAAATCAAACAGATCATGAACAAAACCCTGCTCCACAAAATGTTTTGTGTCTCTCTTACTGATAATGCGAGGTTTACCCTTTTGGACTTTTGTGTCCCTAATTGTGGCTACAACACAGTGGTCACTCAAATCATTTGCAAATACTCCCACAGATGAATATTTATGGAGAACATTAGTTAAAATGAGATCAATTAGGGAGGATTTATTTGGGGACTTAATGTTAGGGCGAGTAGGACTGTCAACAATCTGAGTAACATTTAAAGAGATACAAAGGTTTTTAAAATCCTCTGACACAGAAGTTAACCAGTCCCAGTTAAAATCACCAAGCAGCACTATTTCCTTGTAGTCAAGTTGAGATAAAAGTGTTGCCAAAGAAGATAAAGAGTCCTTGACAGCTGAGGGGGGTCTGTAGCAGCCCACCACCATGACCTGTTGACCCTTTGCTACTTCGATATTTAAGGCTAACAATTCTAGTTGTTTACTAATAGATTTGGAAACCATCTTGGTTACACAAAACTTATTTTTCACATAAATGGCAACGCCACCACCTTTTTAGGACGGTCGGTACGATATACACTATAACCATTTAAGTAGATGTCAGAGGCCAAAATAGATTTATCTAGCCACGTTTCTGATAAGACAATGACATCAGCATCAGTCGAGCTCGCCCAAATGCGGACAAAATCTAACTTAGGTAACAGACTGCGCACATTTAAGTGAATGAATCCCAACCCAGATCTAGAATTAAAATCAGCAGGAGTAGCTATCTGACTACTACTGCTACTGGGCGGTCCAGGGTTTAGTTGTACATTCCCTGATAGTAATAATAGCAAAAAAAACAAGCACCTTTTCCTCTTAACCGACACACATACATTGTCATCTGCTTTAAAGTCACCAGTAAACTCTGCGAAAGTGAGATTAGAGCTCAAGAAGCAGTCCTGAAGAACCATCATAGCAGGCAAGTGTTGAGGTCTACTAGAATAGATTTACATTGTTCAATTTTCCAAACTCACATTGGTTTCTCATACAGCATCTCTGTATAGTATGTGTATTCACTCTCTGTCCTACACGTCCTTGTTGGAGCTCCTGCCCCCCCCTCCCTGTGAGCCCACTGTGCTCTGATTGGTCAGCTCGTCCACTCTGTTCTGATGAGTCCACCAACATTACAGCGGAACATCAGTGATTATGTGTTACAATGGAGTTTGTTAGCAACCAGGAAATGACACCAGTAATGACAAACAGATGAGAATGCTGCGTGGGGTCTGGGGGCCGTGTTGGCGGGACGTTGCGCGGCTCGCTGCTACGAGGAGCGGACAGTGTGAGCTGGGTTACTGGTGTCATTTCCTGGTTGCTGCGTGGGGTCTGCGAGACAGCGAGACAACGCAAAACTCACCAGAACTCAGCCTAAGCATTGCGGGGCTCGCTGCTCCGCCCTCTATGAGGGTCGAGGAGCGGACAGTGTGAGCTGGATTACTGGTGTCATTTCCTGGTTGCTGCGTGGGGTCTGCGAGACAGCGCGAAACTCACCTGAACTCAGCCTGAGCACACACACATACACACACACACACTCACAGCCTGGCTGTTTGTAATGGGACAGGTAATAACTGGAAAAGCATGACATGGGACCTTTGAATAAGAATACAAACCCCTGTTACAACGTGCTTCACAAAGGCAGACAAATTAAACAGATAACCCATTATTTATCAGATTTTAAAGAAAGAATATAGTGAAATAGATTGCAAATGAAAAACAACTATAAAGTGTATAAACAACTATTATAGTGTAGAAAAAAAGTAAAAATAGAAAATAAACTAATGATTTTTTTTATCATGACGTGTTGTTTTTGAGGAAACTGAAACATTTTGGGATTTATAAAAATGCGATTTATTGCCAACATACTAATTCATTTGGTAAATTTCAGATCCATATTTTCTAAAACGCTCCTATATTTTAATGTATTAAAGAGGTCCTATAGTGTGTTGTATTGGATTTAGTGCAAGTAAATGGTCTGCAAAGGGTACAATCTGAAAGTTCCCCCCGGAGGGAGTTTCTCGCCAAAACAACAAAGCATTTTAAGAAGGATAAATGTATATTTTGAGCATTCATTTTGGAAGTTTAACTATACTTTGTTGACTATAAATATTATAAAAAGACAAAGAGTTTCAGTATAAGATCAGATTTTACACTCCAGTTGAAATGTTTTTCATTTAGTCGTGACCTCATCTTTATCCGTGACACCTTTTAATTATTGCATCTTCATCTATTAGTGTGCATTCACATGAATTATCTACATGTATATAAAGACACCTTAAAAAGTGTGTGTGTGTGTGTGTGTGTGTGTGTGTGTGTGTGTGTGTGTGTGTGTGTGTGTGTGTGTGTGTGTGTGTGTGTGTGTGTGTGTGTGTGTGTGTGTGTGTGTGTGTGTGTGTGTGTGTGTGTGTGTGTGTGTGTGTGTGTGTGTGTGTGTGTGTGTGTGTGTGTGTGTGTGTGTGTGTGTGTGTGTGTGTGTGTGTGTGTGTGTGTGTGTGTGTGTGTGTGTGTGTGTGTGTGTGTGTGTGTGTGTGTGTGTGTGTGTTCTGCAGGTCTACATGTATGCAGCGTGGCACGGCTGGGCCGTCCCGATGTTCCTGTTCCTCGCCATCGTCCGACTCTCTTTAAATTATCTCATCGCCAGGTCAGTGTAAGCCCCGCCCCTCGCTCTCCTACAGCCAATCACACGGCTCCAATCAGAGACAGTGGGTGTTTCTCAATGTCGAGGAAAGCTGCTCCAGAGCCACTATTTCAAGGATGCTACGTCATTGAGTCCCGCCGAAGGACTGTTCCAATGTCCAGGATACTTGGAATTCTACCGAGGCCGGCGTACTTATTTGCGGGAAATTTCGAGGCTGCACATATGTATCCTCCGCGGTCTTAAAATCCCCACAATGCTTTGCGCACTGACCAATTTCCAAAATCTTTGGTGGAAAATGTAAGGCGGGGCCTCTCATATGACGCACACCTGCACACTTGCTAGCCTGTTCCATTCTTCGTTCTTCGAATGCCAGGAAGGATTCTTGCCTAGCCTCTGATGGACCTGACTCGGAGGACAAGGAAGCGTCCTCGACATTGAGAAACACCCTGTTAATCAGGTTGACATGAATCTTCTCGTATAGGCAATTTAAGTAACATGCAGGTAAATCAGATGAATAATAGATCAGGGGGGGCTCATTACATTTATGCATCTTAACTCCAGTCAACTAATCTATCAGACAAAATATTCTGAAACTATTTTGAAAAAGTATTTACCGTAAATGTTATTTTTCAGAAATGGCAGAAAATGCTGTTTTCAGCTTTCAAAAATCTAGAGATTCTCTGCTTTTATGTTTTATATCATATTAAACTGAATTTTTTTTAAAAAATTACTGAAAAAACAGGACATTTTAACACATCGCCTGTGAGGAACTGGTAGGATATTGGCACTGTTATCTGGGTTTTATGATAACAATCAATTGAATAATACAATTGTTAGTTACAGCTATTTCTCAGACGCTCCATTAATGAGCTGTTGATTCGGGCTCGTTTAGGGTACTTAGACCCCGCTATACGTAACTTTATGACTTGTATGTTCTTTAAAACTACTCATTGGGAAATAGAAGGGGGTTAACTATGTGTTTAAGAGTGTAAAATGGAGTAAAGTACTTCAGTCAGGTAAAGGAAACGTCACTAATTAAAATGTTTGAATAGATGTTTTTTATTCAATTCTTGACAGATAGGTAACTTTTCATCCACTCGAAGCCTCACCGTGTTTTAAAAGTGAACCAATGATTCTGAGCAGCTTGAGTTTAAGTCTTTGACAAACAGATATATTTAGACAGTGTGAAATGATCTCATATATACCTGTGTGTTCCCATGATGCATTGCTCTCAGAGGCTGGAGGATCCAGTGGAGCATCGTACCTGAAGTATCCGAGCCCGTGGTGAGAAATCTCTCTGTGATTTATCTTCAACATGAAAAGAAATATCCATTTAAAATCTGAAAGTGTCCTGACAGGCTACCTGGACAGGTGAACAGGAAGTTAGTCTGACAGACTAACAGCTCCACCTGGTGGCTGTGGGACGTCATTTAATGTTATGTCAACAAGTGGAATGACTTTTAATGGTCATGAAAAGTAGGTTTTTAATTGACGAATAATTCATTTGTATTCAAATTTGGTATTAAAAACGGTTGTGCCTTTTTAATATCAAAAATTCCATGTAACCTATTCCAACATCAGGTAGTTTAGGTTATTTTACATACATTTCTGTATGTCCTTGAAATTCAAATGACCTGTGTTACTTATTTTTCAGATTCTGTTGTTGAAAAGTATTCAAATTAACTCATATTTATTAAAATAATACCAGATTTGCATTAAAAAAACATAACATTTGAATGTAACTTGTATTGTTATTAAGTACATTTACTCAATTTTAAGAAACTTTCATGTACTCTACCTAAGTTTTTCTTTATTGTATTTCTTAGACCTGACTTTTGTAGATTTCTGTTCTTGAAAGGTATGCATACTAACACATATATGATAAGGTTATGCCCGGTTTCAATACAAAAACATGTTAGTTGTGGAAGTTCTCATACAAACACACAGTGTATTTCTTAATGTGAGTAATTAGCTGGGGAAGTTGCGTTGTAATGGTCACTAGTTGTGTAGATGATTGCCATGTGTCAGTTTGTATCTCCTTATTGTCTCCTCTGGTTTCCAGGAGCCTCCCAAAGAAGACCTGACGGTGTCGGAGAAGTTCACGCTGGTTCTGGACGTGGCTCAGAAAGCTCAGGTGAGACGGAGAGTTCAGCGGAGCTACGTCAGCGTGTGACAGCTCAGACAGATTCACTACAAACAAACTACTGAAGACCAATCTTTTTACTTTGGCTTTGTTTCTACTTGAGATGTTTGTTCTGTTCTTATGTTTGTTTCTTTCGGGACTCCATGTGGTCTGTGTTTTGTTTTATGTTGACCTTGACATTTCTGCCTCATGTTGTTATTGTATTCATGTTTCTGTGGTCTTAGTTTTGAACGTTTGTTCTTTCTTGTGAAGCACTTTGTGATTGTATTACTATGGAAGGTGCTACACTAAATACACTTTTTCTTATTATTATTAAAAGATGTTCCTTTTGTGTCACAGAACCTGTTTGGCAGGATGGCGAACAGACTGGAGAAAATCAAGAAGTGAGTCACACACTTTGCTCCACGTCAGAGAGGATTGATGGTCCGTGGACAGAAATGTAATTGTGTGTGTGTGTGTGTGTGTGTGTGTGTGTGTGTGTGTGTGTGTGTGTGTGTGTGTGTGTGTGTGTGTGTGTGTGTGTGTGTGTGTGTGTGTGTGTGTGTGTGTGTGTGTGTGTGTGTGTGTGTGTGTGTGTGTGTGTGTGTGTGTGTGTGTGTGTGTGTGTGTGTGTGTGTGTGTGTGTGTGTGTGTGTGTGTGTGTGTGTGTGTGTGTGTGGAGTGAGGGCTGTAGCATAGTTCTCTGTCAATCTTCACACATGTCCATAGTGTTCAATACACTTTGGCAACCTCTGCAGGTCTCAGTTACTTTTTTCAGATAAACTATGGACTTCTTTCTCCCTGAATGAATTCATTCTTAAGCCATTCTGCCTTCCTCCCCTGAATCATCGTGTGTGTAGTTTGTTCATTTGGGTTCAGCCTGAGTTGACTCAGAAGCTGTACGTTGGTCTGTGGCTGGCCTTCATCTCCTCCTGCCTGCTGCCGTTCAAACTGCTGGGATTCTTCATAGGTATGACACACACACATGCATGCACACACACACACACACACACACACACACACACACACACACACACACTACACACAGATTGAATTAGAGATTCAGTGTCTCTGACTTGTCTCTCTCTGCCCAGGTGTGTACGCAGGTATAAAGTTCTTCGTCATCGACTTCCTCTTCAAGAGCTGTCCGAAGCTGAGGCAGCGCTTCGACACGCCGTTCATCATCTGGACCCACCTGCCCACCGACCTGCAGCTGAAGGAGCGCGGCGGCTCCACGCTCACCAGGAGGGTCAGTACACACTCTGAAATATCCAGAAAATACCAGGAGAATATTCAGAAAAGTTCATAGTAAATATTTAAGAGATATCCAGAAAATACCTAAAAAATATATACACAGAATACCTCAAATACATCCACAAAATGCACAGAAAAAAACAAAATTAGAATAAGAGATATCCAGAAACATCAGTTGCAACATTAAAGTGATGCACTTAAATGCATCAATTATAATAAAACAGTCATTCATTTTAATACTTGAGAATGTTTTTTGATTTCAGGACTTTTACTTAATTACTTGTAATATTACTACTTCTAATGAAGTAAAGCAATACTCCCTCCTCCTCTGGTTCTTACTGGTCCCAGCAGCTGGTTCCAGGTGTTCCTGGTTTTTCAGTTTGCATTTGTTCTTCTCTCACAGCTGTCTGAGTCTGAACAGGTAGGATCGTGTGTGTGTGTGTGTGTGTGTGTGTGTGTGTGTGTGTGTGTGTGTGTGTGTGTGTGTGTGTGTGTGTGTGTGTGTGTGTGTGTGTGTGTGTGTGTGTGTGTGTGTGTGTGTGTGTGTGTGTGTGTGTGTGTGTGTGTGTGTGTGTGTGTGTGTGTGTGTGTGTGTGTGTGTGTGTGTGTGTGTGTGTGTGTGTGTGTGTGTGTGTGTGTGTGTGTGTGTGTGTGTGTGTGTGTGTGTGTGTGTGTGTGTGTGTGTGTGTGTGTGTGTGTGTGTGTGTGTGTGTGTGTGTGTGTGCAGTGTTTATTGTAGTTAGATAAGTAGTGATAATACTGCCCCCCCTCTCAGCTGCTGGTAGTGTTTGTGACGGTGTTAGTTTGAGATATCATAAACCTATACGTCAAATGTTGCCTCTTTTACTCAATTTCTTTCAGGTTTGTAATAAAGGTAACATTTCTACACATTGATGATCAGCAGAATTGTTCTTCTTGATATTGTAATGTCCCCTTTCCTCTGGCGCCATCCTCAGGTCACTCTCAGATCCTACCAAATGTTCATGTTTCCAAACTAATGTTAAAAGGTTTGTATCAATATATTAGTTTTTAGGTACAATGTTGGGTCAGGTAAACAAATATTGAAGTTGGTTCTTCTCCTCTTCACCACCAACGTTACATTTTGTGTAAGACTCTAAGAATCCTTAAGTCTTCAGGACACTGTCCAGATTTCAGCCACAAAGGAAGGTGATCATTGGCTCGGATCTTGTGAAGAGCTGTGAACACATCTGAGTTGTCCGGGTTAAAGGTTGGATTACAATTATACTAAATTCAGCATAACTGGGAATAGTCTTTCATGTTAAAAAAGCACTACTTTCATCAATCTGCTCTGGAAAAGATACTCTGTGAAGCGAACACAGCTGTCAAATCCATATTAGTGTGATTAACACGCCGCTCTGATAATGCATCCATTGGTTGGAACAACAATAGACTCGTCTCACAGTGATGTTCAGGACGTTCCCACAGATCCTCTCTGCTGCTGATTATTAAAGCTAGTATCCCCCCCCCTCCCCCCCCCCCTCCAGGTCACGTTATCCAGCGGGCGGGGCAGCGTCGGCCCGGCGGCTCCTCTCGGTGCGAGCCGGGATGAAGACGGAGGGCGATACAGCAGCACCAAGAGAGGAGCTTTCCACGAGGTGTTCAACCTGCAGGAGAGCGAGCGCCCCCTGACAGGTGGGCAGGAACTCTAGATATGTGTTTGTTGCTTTTGTTTATTTGTATTTGTTGTGTTTGTTTATTTGAATTAAAGTAGAAAACAAGTCTTTAATCTAAAACAACCTTTCTTTACTGGACCGTAGCTAAGAATTTATCAAAATCAATTCTCCCAACAAAGTATTTATTCAGATTAATGTTAAATTATCAGAATCAGAATCAGAATACCTTTATTAGTCCCACAGAGGGGACATTTACATTTGTTACAGCAGAAAAGAACCAAAGACAGCTTAATGTTACCTAAGAAGCATAACAACAAATATTAAAGACAAAACATAATTAAAATAATTACACAATTTACAAAATACACATCCTGTAACAGTTCTGAAGATATAGCAGCCAGGTATATATCGCACAGTTATTAACGGCAATTACTAGTTCCATCTTCAACAGGTAGGTCTAACTGCTTCACAGTGACCTCTAATGAAAAATACTAATGTCTTTATACATGTGTGACCCTTAAAAGTAAATACATTGAGTCTTCAAGCACTGGACACGCCCTCAATCCCACAAGACGCTGCCTGACCCTCCTGCATGTAGTGATGTTTGACTGTTTGTGTGTCAGTGTGTGAGAGCGGCTGGCGCTGCTGCCTCATCAACAGAGACAGGAAGTCGCCCACTGACTACATCCGCAACGGATACCTCTACGTCACCGAGAAGTAAGTCCCTCACTTCCTGTTCACATTGATTATTGTTCCCGCACAATGTTTTCAGACGGAACACAGATGAGGAGGGAGACTGAAATACAGTGTTGAGATCAAGCTGAGGCCGTAGTGTTTATAGAAGATCAGAACAAATTGTCAAATTTCTCCAAACTTTACTGTCCGTACAAAACATTTTAAAATACACAAGTGCAGAATAAACACTGTGAAACGTGTAAAACTGGATCCGTGTTTGTTCCTCTCTGTTTTCAGTCATCTGTGTTTTGAGAGCTCCAGCTCCAGATCTGGATCCTCCAAGAGGAACAAAGTCATCAAACTGGCCGACATCACCGACATCCAGAAGGTTTGTTCTGACAAAATGTTGCGTAGGGCCCCAATTTGGCCAGGGCGCCAGTCTCAGCACACCTCCACTCTGAGGACACCTCCACTCTGAGGACACCTCCACTCTGAGGACACCTCCACTCTGAGGACACCTCCACTCTCAGGACACCTCCACTCTGAGGACACCTCCACTCTGAGGACACCTCCACTCTCAGGACACCTCCACTCTCAGGACACCTCCACTCTGAGGACACCTCCACTCTGAGGACACCTCCACTCTGAGGACACCTCCACTCTGAGGACACCTCCACTCTCAGGACACCTCCACTCTCAGGACACCTCCACTCTGAGGACACCTCCACTCTGAGGACACCTCCACTCTCAGGACACCTCCACTCTGAGGACACCTCCACTCTGAGGACACCTCCACTGTCAGGACACCTCCACTCTGAGGACACCTCCACTCTCAGGACACCTCCACTCTGAGGACACCTCCACTCTGAGGACACCTCCACTCTGAGGACAGGAAGTGCACGCTAAGAATTACAAAATAAAATCGCCACTATCAGTACAGCGCCACTTTCCAAACAGGACATGCACGCAAATACAAAATAAAATCGTACTGACACTTATTATATACATATGTACATATATATAGACATTTTTATTCATTGGGATAAACCCCTTGAGATGCACCATCTCCTTTTCAAGGGGGTCCCGACAATAGCAACAACTTACAGACATACATAAACAAAAAGACAGAATGCAAAACATGACACACAAGACAAACCACATACAGTCTGTTGAGTAAAATTCAAGCAATGCACACAATCATTACAATTTGAGACAGTCGAGCAAATCAATATATATATAAATAGGGACACCTTGTATTGTTTACTCTCAGTACAGCGCCACTCTCCGAACAGGAAATGCACACTAAAACAAAATAAAATTGCACTGACACTTATTATATATATAAATAACGACATCTTATATTTTAGTTACACCCGCTAGACAACAGTGGAGGGTTCGAGAAACAACCGTGTTTGCCGGGTGCAGCGCAGCGGGGCGGAGGTTCCAGCCCGGAACCTCCACCCCGCTGCGGGACCCGTGGTGGGACCCCTGAGTCAAACGGTGCGTCTTGGTCACGCATCATATCGGACGGCCCAGGAAGGAAGAGACACGCAGAGTGGGGGAAGTCCCCCACCCCAACGCAGCACACCCTCCCGGTCATCAGAGTCGAACCCACAGTTCGGAGGAACCGACCGCCAGAGCACCGGCACTAGGCCGGGCCGGTGGAGGCCCTCCGATGGTGGGTAGTGTTTGCCATTTGATCGGTGAGAGGAGAAAAATGCAAAAAAATTGTCAAAATCCGTTAATATATGGATTAGTGGGGGGGGGGGGGAAACGGCTGGACACAGGCCGTGGGGGGACACCCGAGACCGGGCAGTGTCCCCGGAAGAAGGAACCGGGTGAAATAGCCGAAAAGAAAATAGGCACTCTTGAGGCGGGAAGAGTCCCCTGTCAACTCCCGTTAAATTCCTCCATGGTGTCATTTGAGCGAAAACTTTTCAACTTCTACGAGATCCAGGCTGGGGGGGTCAAAAGGGCTTGACCAACGCCGACCCAAAGTACATGGTGAGCGGACTTATCACCTCCGTGAAAAAAACGTGTTTGTCAGAATCGTCACTTCCTGTCCTGAGAGTGGAGCCTGCAGGCAGACCCCTCTCGCCTTCGGCATACAAATATAAAAAGAAATAAGTTAGAACAATATTAAATATTTTAAAAAAGTGAAAATCTTTGGTGTGACAAAACATTGAAAGACATCATCTTGGACTTTGAGGAACCGGGATGAACATTTTTCACTATTTACTAAAATTTTAAATCAAGTATTCTATACTGATATATAAAGGTCAATCAGAGTATGTTTCTGTTGTTGATTTGTTTTCAAATTAGTTTTAAAAAAACGTTTGTGTTGTTTTTTTTCTCTTCTCAGTACAAAGTGTTGTCCGTGCTGCCGGGGTCAGGGAGCGGCATCTCCATCGCAACGCCGTCCACGACAAAGGTACGAGAAGAGAGGGCGCTATGATCTGATGCAATGTGGAAGTTAATGAGTTAAATTAAGATATAAAACAAAACGTGCAAATAACAAGAGAGCCTGGAATGGATTTCTACGGTGTAAAAATACTGTTACAAGTTAAAGGGGCCCTATTATACTAATGTTCAGGTGTCTCTACTTTAAAGAGTCCTCTCCTGCTGATGTTCAGGTGTATATCAGTATGTAGTGTCTCTACTTTAAAGAGTCCTCTCCTGCTGATATTCAGGTGTATATCAGTATGTAGTGTCTCTACTTTAAAGAGTCCTCTCCTGCTGATGTTCAGGTGTATATCAGTATGTAGTGTCTCTACTTTAAAGAGTCCTCTCCTGCTGATGTTCAGGTGTATATCAGTATGTAGTGTCTCTACTTTAAAGAGTCCTCTCCTGCTGATGTTCAGGTGAATATCAGTATGCAGTGTCTCTACTTTAAAGAGTCCTCTCCTGCTGATGTTCAGGTGTATATCAGTATGTAGTGTCTCTACTTTAAAGAGTCCTCTCCTGCTGATGTTCAGGTGAATATCAGTATGCAGTGTCTCTACTTTAAAGAGTCCTCTCCTGCTGATGTTCAGGTGTATATCAGTATATAGTGTCTCTACTTTAAAGAGTCCTCTCTTGCTGATGTCCAGGTGTATTTCAGTATGTAGTGTCTCTACTTTAAAGAGTCCTCTCCTGCTGATGTTCAGGTATATATCAGCATGTAGTGTCTCTACTTTAAAGAGTCCTCTCCTGCTGATGTTCAGGTGTATTTCAGTATGTAGTGTCTCTACTTTAAAGAGTCCTCTCCTGCTGATGTTCAGGTATATATCAGTATGTAGTGTCTCTACTTTAAAGAGTCCTCTCCTGCTGATGTTCAGGTGTATATCAGTATGTAGTGTCTCTACTTTAAAGAGTCCTCTCCTGCTGATGTTCAGGTGTATATCAGTATGTAGTGTCTCTACTTTAAAGAGTCCTCTCCTGCTGATGTTCAGGTGTATATCAGTATGTAGTGTCTCTACTTTAAAGAGTCCTCTCCTGCTGATGTTCAGGTGTATATCAGTATGTAGTGTCTCTACTTTAAAGAGTCCTCTCCTGCTGATGTTCAGGTGTAATATCAGTATGTAGTGTCTCTACTTTAAAGAGTCCTCTCCTGCTGATAGTTCAGGTGATATATCAGTATGTAGTGTCTCTACTTTAAAGAGTCCTCTCCTGCTGATGTTCAGGTGAATATCAGTATGCAGTGTCTCTACTTTAAAGAGTCCTCTCCTGCTGATGTTCAGGTGTATATCAGTATGTAGTGTCTCTACTTTAAAGAGTCCTCTCACCTCATACAATGTGTCAGAGCGCTAGCCAATAGAAGCGCGAGTGTTACATAGTGATGTCTTGTTGCACACCTTTCTGGGGTCTTTCCCTTGGGGTAGGGTTAAATCCCTGTGTTCCCTCCAGTTATATTGTATAAATACATTTAATTGATAGATTACATGTTAAGTAAAGTATTAGTATCTGAATTGAACTCACTTCCTGTCTTGTTGCAGCCGATGGTGTTCGGCGCGATGATCCACAGAGACGAGGCCTTCGACGCCATCTTTAACCAGCACACGAAAATCGTTTCCGCGGCAACAGCCATCGAGCCGGAGGCGTAGTAACACCTTCACCAGGCTGCCGCCACACACACACACACACACACACACACACACACACACACACACACACACACACACACACACACACACACACACTGGGACTGTAATACTGTTAATTAACCAGTTTTTAAATAATCCGGTGACGTTAAATCGCAGTTTTTTTGTCACCAATGACTTCTTAAACAAGTTCCCACAAAACAGGAAACAATAAGGTACATTTTTAGTGCTAATTAATTGATAAATCCTCAATTATGTCCTGTATTTATCTCTGGAATAATGTCCTGCATATTAACAAATATTGTCCAGAAGGCGTAAGGATATCGAAGCGAGTTTTCCCTTGATAAATTAAATATGAATTACATTTCCTTCAAACAGTCATGTTTTAATCACCGCGTTTAATACTTCTGTACCATAGATACAGTCTATAGGCGCTTTCACACCGCAGTACTTTTCCCACAAAGGTTCATCAGAACTTAGTTCATGAGAACTCTTTAGTTCTCACGAACTAAGTACAGATCGCGTTCACACCGGAATAAGTCCCTGAGGGAGGATTAGGCAAATGAAGCCGCTGACGTCACTTCTTCTTCTGCTTTGGGTTTACTGGCAGGCCGCAAACAACTTCACGGCGTATACTGCCGCCCGAAGTCCCCGGAGTTGGGGACTGGCTTCAGTAGAAGCTGCTGGGACTCCCAGCAGCTTCTCCTGAAGCCTTCCGAGTAAATCGCCAGAACGCCGACACCTCCTCATCTCCACCGCTCCCATGTTTTCTTTTGTGTTGCCATAAGTTAGTCTCTCTGCGTTTGTGCGCTGGGCTAATGCTAATAATGCTAATGCGAGGATAATAAAATGGCGGTGTAGGTACCATATCTGCTTGGGGTACCATATCTGCTCGGGTGTATTTCCGTCGCATCCGTCATCCGTCATATCCGTCATATTGTACGGCAACTCAAGAGGGCCATCATACACGGTCAAATTCCGAACATTTAAACATAGCCTACACTTCATTCTTTACTTTGTCCGTTATTATATGTAGAAGATATTCTTTTTTCTCCGTCATGTTGTTTCCATAGCAACAACTTCAAACAGGCATAGCCTACACTTCATTCTTTACTTTGTCCGTTATTATATGTAGAAGATATTACTTTTTTCTCCGTCATGTTGTTTCCATAGCAACAACTTCAAACAGGAAGTTAACCTAAATTACATTTAAGACACTGCAACGAAAGTAACAAAAACAATGTAAAATCCTTTTCCGTTTCACAGAACACAAATTGGGTTATTTACATAATTATGTTTACACTGTCGATTGTTATTTTTTAACATTCAAACATAAAAAATAACAACTAACCGCTAGCCGCAAAGCTAGCATCATAGCCACTGCTCCGTTTTCGGAGACTTTGCACACGTTTTTCACAAACATTTTCACACGCTAGGAGGAGTATGGGAGTCCATTCGCTTCGTCTTGATCTGTAGATGTGATTTGATGTGTCGTGTGTCCCCCAACTCCTCTCCAAAGTTCAGATATTTAATAAAATACTCAGGGGAGTTTCCTGAATTTTCATGCCCAAAACCAAGCACTAGGCCCTGGGTAAATTAAGAGGCTGATCTCGGGCACTTTTGTCCACTTTCCCTGGTGGTAGAAACTCAAGTCAGGCATCCCTGGAATCGTGTCAGAGAGTAGATGATCAGTGGGGCCTTGTTTTTACTGAATGACGTGTTTTTTTATGGGGAATTCAAATATGAGCTTATTTTTAGGATTTTCTGAGACTTTGCACACGTTTTTCAGGCTGATCTCGGGCACTTTTGTCCACAGTTTGTATCTTGTTGGTCGAATGCACTTATTGTAAGTCGCTTTGGATAAAAGCGTCAGCTAAATGCAATGTCATATAATGTAATATAATGATCACAACCCCGCTATACTCTAGACAGCGCCCCCGAGCACCCCATACGTGACGGCATTGGGCGTGACGACATTGATAAGCGACGGAAATACACCCGAGCAGATATGGTACCTACACCGGCTTCACAAAACTTTTTGGGAGTTTTACGGGGCGTGGTTTGCAATTCGCCCAGCCAATCAGAAATAGGAACCTTTTTCTCCCACGAAAGTACCTGCTCTCTAGCAGGGACTGAAAAGGGGGTAAAAAGGTTCTCATGAACACATTTTTGTTCCGGATTTTTTTGGTGTGAACGCGACATTTCGGAACTATATCGGAACTAAAGTGGGAAAAGTACTGCGGTGTGAACGCGCCTTATGGGCTGTACCCAATATTTTGAATCTACAGTACATCCATTATGTTGACATTTCTAATTGTTAAACAAAATGAATGCTGCACAATAATTTTTAATAGTTTTTAAAAAATCGTTTTAGCTATATATGGATTTTCTTGTTAATGAATGACTTTTGATGATAACAAAAAAGAGTTACTGGTACTTATGACCTTTTTTGAGTAAAGGATTTCTCAAAAACGTAACTTTTAACATAAATATTCACTTACGACGATAAAATGTAAAGAATAGAAGGAAATTGGAAAATTTGAGATTTAGAAACAAATTATTTCTGAAATTTTTGCATGAAAAGTTTCTTAAAACGATAAATGTATTATCAGAAAATTATTACTAGCCATTGATGCAATAAATCATGGTACGAAAAGGACTTTATGTCCCTCTTTGAGTTAAAGATCTCTCCCAAACTTAACTTTTAACATAAACATTCCCTTTAGTATGATTAAAAAAGCAAAGGATAGTAGGAAATTACCATATTTGAGACTAAAAACAGCATTATTCCTGAAATGTTTGCACTTTAAATGGTTTATATATAATCCATAAAAGTTGGCTTTAAATATTTCTTGTTATTTGGTCATTACAGTTCAGTACTTGGTACAACAAATAACATTTTGACCCTCTTTGAGTTATGAAAATCACCTTTTTTTCCTAATGAGCAGTTTAAAACCCTAAAATCTGACTTATTTCCTTTAGTGTCTTTACACTACATCATGAATATTATACTTGAACATCTTAACAATGTGTTAGTGCTGAAATATGAACATATTACATTTTCTGGTATTAATGAGAAATGTTTTTACGTTTCTCTCCGTGTTTGAACCACTTTACATTATATCTTCAGGGATTTATAACGTTATGTAACTCTGTGTTGTACTAAGCCTTACAGCCAGTTTGTATTATAGTATGTTGGGTTTTTAATGTGGTGGGCGGACACTGTTTGTTTCTATATGAATGTGCTGAAACATTTAATGAAACCACAAAATCGACCGCAGGGGCATTTTTATTTTTGGGCTTAAAATGTAAAAGCTAATGCTAATATAACAGACACAACCTGTGATACATACGTTTTGTTTAATCATTGTTTATACTTCTTATGCTTTAGCTTTCTTCACAGTCAATAACTTAAGAAACTATGGCTAAAAAAACTAAAAAGAGCCCCAAACAAACTTAAAATATAAAATTTCTGTCCATTTCTTTGAACTTCCACTCCTAGCTTGATGCTAATCGACAAGCTAACCGATTGAAACGTTAACCTGGGCCGCTTTTTTTAAATATCACAGTTAAGATATATTTTTCTTTAAATAAGAGATAAATGAAAAGGCTTAAATAAATGTATGTTATAATATATAAATATTTAAGGGGATTGTTAGCTTTAGCCTCTTTAACACTAGCTAATCGGCTAAAGCTAAACAACTGGAACTGACCTAAAACCTTTTTTAAGTCACAGTTAAGTTATATTTTACTATAGCTAGGATGTTCAAAAGAAGCTCAAATATATTAATATTAACATATCTATAAATATTCAAGGTTTTTTCTGATCTGATTAACTTTAGCTTCTCCAGTCCTAGCTAATCGGCTAAAGCTAAACAAGTTCAAACAACACAAAGTCGTAGTTCAGCTTTTCTTTTTTGACTTTGTACTAAGCTCAATTTCCTATCAATCTGACCTAAATGAGCCGATAAGTAAAAAAACAAGTTTATTTTGACAACATTCTTATACCCATCAACATGTAGCCCATGTTTATTTTTACTCTAACACTAGTAAGGCTTCTTAAATTATATTTTTTTGCAGCTTGATTAAGTGTCTGTTACCCAGCTAATGCAGCTATGTTTAAATCATGTCTCTATTTGTATTTTCAGTCTGAAAGCTTTTAATCCAGCATTTAACCATTTTATTTGACGTTAAATTCCCTCTATTTCAATGAAAAAGTTGCACATTTGACAGAAAAACAAACTGTGCAGAATAAGTAGGGATATCCTCTTTAAAATAATTACATGTACAATTACTGAACACCAATATTTGTTTCTAAGTTGGGCTCAAAACTCAGACTTAGTAACATTATTTATCAGTTTGTTTTCTAATAAATACTCAGTTTCAATAGGTATTTTTATTGGTCCAGTTAAGCTCTTTCTTTGCCAAATGGAATTCCTTTAAAAAAAAAAAAAAAGTTGGATTGTCTAAACTTTGATTAAATTCTTCTCCGGTTTATTTTGTGGTTTCTCGGGTTCTGCTTTCGTCTCGTTTACGTGAACGTTGTGAACTTTTCTGTCGGCTGCTGTCTTTCGGATACAATGGTTTTATAAACTGGTGTCGTTGTATACATAGGTGTATGTTTTTTAAATGAAATGATTGCTCTTCTTAAATTGTAATGTACATTTTTTTTAAGTAAAATCAGATGTCAAACACTGACAGTCTCCTGTTTTTAATTGTTCTTCTGCGCAGTACCACATTCAGCCTGTTGGTGTCAGTAGAGAGTCAGAGGAGAATATGAAACACAAACGGTACATTCATAAACACTCTAATTTCTCTTTATGGCAGGGTAGAGTGAAGCAGACAGGACGCAAATGCAGATTCCACAGAAAATTCCTTTATTCCAAGGTCAAATGGAAACAAACAGAACTCTTCCCCGTGTACACAGTAAAGACTAACAAGGGACAGGTGAGGAGGGAGGAGAAAATACAGGGGCACAAGGTGAACACAATCGGGTAATCAGACAGGAAGCAACAGGCAAGACGGGGGGCGAACACTTTTCAAAATAAAACAGGAAACCAGAGAAAGAAAAAGACAAAAAAAAACACAGGCAGATCGTGACACTTTAGTTATTATTTGAGATGACTTTAAACATGCATTAGAATTGGACCTCAGGAATTAAAAATAACTTTGTATTATTTTAATGTTACATTTTATTTATTATTTAAATTATTATATATTTATTTTCATTTAAAATGTAAAATATATATTATTTGAAGAAATGGTTCTATATATTTATGAAAAGCAAAAACGCCTCGCAGACGCTCTTCCGTTTACTTTTTTAATAAATAAAAACAAATGGTCCGAAGATACACGGATTCATCTCCCTCCATCATGTTGATTTGAATCCGAAGTTCTGAACATGAGCCCGCCTCGCTCGACCTTCTGAGCCAATCACAGCGCAGTAATGCTTCCGTTTCCACTATACTTTCTCTCACACATACATTCTTCTCTTGCATACATATATTGTCTTCAGACATGCATATAATATTTATAATATTAAATGTAAACATTGAATGAATGTACATAAGAGCAAAATGTATAAATATGAGCGTTAAAATATATGAATGAGAGCAAAATGTATATATGTGTGAGTGAAAAATGTATAAATATGTGAGTGGCAATGTATGAATGTGTGCGTTGAAATATGTGTGTGAGAATGAAAATGTATGTACAGTATGTAAAAGGAGAATGTATGTGTGTGAGAGGACCAGTATGAATTACGGCTTGTACGGCCCCTCATATGAAACACTACTTCCAGTATAATTCAATGAACACGCACTGAAATATAACATGGCCTTTGACCTCATTCACACAGTACAACTGAGGTATTCATAGATATATTGTGTGTGTTGGGACGTAGTACGAGATTGCACATTTGTTCACTGTCTCATAGCATATTTTAGTTTACTCAGTGCAGACAGGTTGTCTTGAATCTTGCAGACACTGCCCTTATTTTAACCTCTTAGTCCTTGAGCCAACTCCCTATTAGAGAACATGCTATTCAAGCATTGTGTCGCTATTAGGTGAAGGTATGTCACCATTGGTTGACAGTTTTGAAAGTTTGGGCTATTTTTATTCCTACCTCAAAATGAGTTTAGCTCCCATCTGTACTCTGAGTGGTTTGTTCATATATCATCAATAGCCAGATTTATAGACTGATTATTGATGATTGCGTTAAGGATTATAACATCTGTTTCTCTAAAAAACATGTGGAGAATAGATTTCTCTTAAAGGCTGCTGACAGTTTTTGGGGATTTATGTAGTGGTACAAACCCATATCAAAACTCCCCTCTGTCTTCTTCTTCTTTCGTGTAACGTCAGAGGTCCAACTCGGTGTCGTGTAGCCATGCCCGCATCTCTGGTCCTAAGTCGAAGAGGCTGGCTTCCGAGGGTGGTCTATATAAAGGGCAGGTGGTTATTATATGTTCGGCAGTCTGTTCAGGGTCACTGCACTCGCATGCAGAACTGTCTGCCAGGCCCCACTTCTTCATTGATGTTTTGAAGCGACCGACCCCAGTTCGTAGGCAGTTTAGTGTGGTCCATTGCTGCCGGCGTGGTAGGTCGTCTCCTCCTATGGCGCCATCTCCCGGGTCCCAGATGTAGCGATGGATGCGGGAGGGCCCGGCTAGCTCCCACTCCTGCTTCCAAGCAGCCGCCAACCATGCATCTCTGGAGAGGTCCTCAGAGGTGGAATTGAGAATCTCTTGTGCTGCCTTGTTGAAGGGGAGGCGGGACTTGAGCCTACTTAGGGGCGCTGTTCTCGTTGTAGTGTTATGCAGGATGTGCCAGTCATGCTTTTGGGCTTTTCTGGCCAGGGCGAGGGTGGCAGCCTCCCACCGGAGCTATTCCCGCGAGGACTGGCAAGAGGGACACAGGGGTAGGCTTCAAGCATCCAGTTATAATCCTGAGGGCGTTGTTGATGACCACGTCAACCTTACTTGCGTGAGGGCTTCTGCTCCATGCTGGGGCGCAGTATTCCGCTGCAGAGAAGACCAGGGCTTGGGTCGATATTCGCAGCGTCTTAGAGCAGGCTCCCCAGGTTGTTCCAGCGAGGCGGCGGATCAGCGCGACCCTTGATGTTACCTTGGCCTTGACTTCTTCAAGGTGTTGTTTGAAGGACAGTATCCGATCCAGACGCACACCGAGGTACTTCGGGGCTTGCTGGACCTCCAGACGTTTATTGTTGACACACACCTCAAGTTCCCTCCTAGCTTCTCTGGTGCTAAGATGGTATCCCGCTGCTACTGTCTTTCCGATGTTGAGCTGTAGACGCCACCTTTGAAAGTATGCTACCAGGGTGCCCAGGTCGTCGATAAGGCCATCTTCCATTGCCTTCCATGTTGGTCGTCTCAGCATGATGGCTAGATCGTCTGCATAGCCGTACTTTCTGGATGTTGTGTCAGGTAGATCATGTACATAAATGTTGAACAGCATCGGCGAGAGAACCGACCCCTGCGGAACACCGTTCCTCAGTCTTCTGAGCCTACTGCGTTGGCCATCGCTGGTAAGCGTCTCCATGATGAACTTAACCATATGCCGGTCTGGTATTGTCCTCAACAGCTTCAGGTGGAGTCCACGGTGCCAGACGGTGTCATATGCGGCAGTCAGGTCCAGGTACACTACCCCAGCTTTCGCATTGTCCTGGAAGCTGTCTTCGATGTCCTGAGAGAGTAGTGTTACCTGGTCCACTGTTGACCTTCCACGTCGAAAACCAGCTTGTTCTCGTGGAAGCTGTGAGTCCACCACTGGCTTGATGCGGCTATGGATCATCCTCTCCAAAATCTTGAATGGGACACAGAGCAGCGAGATGGGTCTATATGACTTCGGTCTTCCGCAGGTTTATTTGGCTTTGACAGAGCTATAACGGAGGCGCGGCGCCAGGTCTTTGGGAGCTTTGACTTCTGGTAGCACGACGAGAAGAATGCACAGAGCCAGCCAGATGTTGTTGTGCTCTGGTGGGTGACGAACTCCGGGTGGATGTTGTCGCGTCCCGGAGATTTGCCCGGCTTGAGCTTACTTATGGCCTCACTGATTTCATCGGTTGTAAAGTCTCCCGAGAGGTTGGAGTCGACACTGTCCGCTCCCAGGATGGAAGACACCTCGCGCGATGTCAGTCGGGCCAAGTCTTTGTCTGCGTCCGGGAAGCGGCCGTTCTTCAGGAGCTGGGATGCGATGGCATCTGCTGTGACTGGGCACCTGGGGGGCATTGTATTTCGGCCTGTAAGCTGGTTGATGGTCTGCCACGCCTTACGACCAGAGTGGGTGAAGTCGATTGATTCTACGACTTCTGTCCATCTGGTCCTGCGGGTGACGTCCAGCCTCTGGAGCAGTGCTGTTGCAGTCACGGCCACCTCTTCGCTGGAGCTAGCCCTCTGGTGGTCACACAGAAGACTGCTGCACTCCTCGTCCCAACCTGGGATGTAGTTCCTGTTATAGCCACGCGGAATGGTCTTCTTTGCCGCACCCAGGAGGACCTCGCAGTAGGCTGCGTAGGCCGCGTCCGCATCTGCTGCCTCTGGGTCTGGCAGACCAGCTGACCTTCTTGCCGTCTCCTCAACAAACGACTCCCAGTTGGCCTTTCGAAAGTTCCATCGTTTGACAGGTTTCCCTGGTACCGGTTGCACCAGTGCTGGAATTTTAATGATGGCCGGTCGGTGATGTGAGCGGGGAAACCTGTCCAGGACGCGTCTCTCCGGTTTCGGGTCGTTACTGCGGCAGATGGCGAAGGCCAGGTCCGGGTTGGTGGAGGTGTTCCAGCGTGCAGAGAAGAAGGTTGAAGGCTCCTTGGGGTCGTACAGTAGCCGGGCATCAGTGTTGGAGGCCCATTCGCTCAGTGCCACTCCGTTAGGTGTTGTGTGTTTGTAACCCCAGTCTGTGTGCTGACAGTTGAAGTCCCCTGCATAGATGGCTGGTGCAGTTACTGACGGGAGAGACGTCACAGACAGCTCTGATGGTGGGGGCTTGTATACGTTGATGACTGATGTTTCCTGGATTTTAGTAACCAGCCACTCGATGTTAGAGCCTGGTGGAGATTGGCTACTGGTTGAGCAGCTTATTTCAGTCCTGACGAAGGTTGCTACACCGTGTTTCATGCTGTGGATGGACCCAGCGAGATGGAACCCAGGGATCTTAAGGAAGTTATCGGATGTGCAGTGTGTCTCCTGCAGGAGCACAGCCGCTGCCCCGTTGGAATCAGCCAGGTGACGCACAACCTCGAGTTTGGCGGTGGTTAGGCCTTCGACATTGAGTTGAAGCACTGCCAGGCCTCGGTTATCAGGCGGTCGGGATGACTGCCCGTCCGCCGTTCCTAGGCCTACCAGCTCGACGTTTGGTTGGCGACATTCGTTTCGCAAGTTGGTCTTGCACCATTTCCTGCTACTCACAGAGGAGGCCACGTGAAGGCTGTCGTCTTCTCCTCTGTAAAAACCTTTGACTCTAATAAGTCGACAATAAAACAAGAATGTGATCCTGGTTTTAACCAGTGTACACATGTCTGTGCTGTTTCTGTATGTGTTAGTATATTTAAAGATAACATTTCAGAAAACCTGTACTGTAATAAAAACAAAGTCATGATGTGAGTGAAACATTTTTAATTGTAATATTATTCACCATCCACCTTTGATATTTAAAAAAACCTTTATTTTTCTCCCAGTCAGACGGGACGTTTGCAGTCAGTTAGTCTCACCTGTACAGGCAGTGCTGGAGTGTGTTCAAGGTGAAGAATGAGATCATAATCATTAGAAGCAGTCCAACCAGTCAGACCGCTCACACTGACACAGGCTGCAGCCATCAGACACTTAGATTAGCTTAGTTTAGCACATATACTAGGAAAAGGGGAAAATATTTAGCCAGGCTTTTTCCAAAAAATGACAAAATACACTTTTAAGTGTACTTAATATATCTCTGAAAAAGAAAAAAACTGAAATGTAAAAACAATTTGGCAACTTGTTTCGGTCCCAGTCAAGAAATAGCCCGACCCATAATCCCCTGTTAAACGTCTTATTGATGTTTTTACTCCTCTGATTTGGTATGGATTAAACAAACTGGATTCAGAGCGGTTGATAGGTGGATTTTGTTACCTTTGGACAGGCTGGCTTTGTCTTCCCCTGTTTCCAGTCTTTATGCTAAGCTAAGCTAACCAGTTGATGGCCTTATTTCTAACAGACATATACAGCTATCTTAATATCTATGAACTGCTGATCCAAGAGGGTTTTAAATAGTTTATAAAGCTTCAGAAGAACCAAATCTATCAGACAAATGTAGTTAAGTAGAAATGGAAATAGTTAAGTACATTTCTTTAAGCTACTTTCCCTAAATTGAGAACTAGTGAAAACTGTACTTCAGTAAGTACATTTAAAAAAAACACAAAAAATGACATTCTTTGTTCCTTTTTTTTAATCCATTGAGGCTTTGTTCAAACTTTACAAGCAGTGTGCAGAGAGGTGGAACAAATACAATTAACATAACACAACAGACAGCTGAGATGTAACATTTACATTTCCCTCGTTTGTAAAACCACTGCAGCCTAATGTTTAATGATTAGATATTGTTGATTTTCAAAGTAAATGTTTATAATTTTTTTACCAATATACTGTAATTAAAGCATGAATCCTGAATCGACCCCTTTAAAATATACTCATAATTTTTTCCTTTTAAAATTATTAAAAAACAAGTGCATTACTTCCACTAGTAATGTCTGCAAGTATGAAACACTTTTTGAACACACAATTCTGAGACAATAAATACTTTTCTTGTCCCCCTGACATATAAAGAAGTGGTCAAAGTTTATTTCTGAGTAAATAGTTTTCTGATCACTTCAAGTCATGACGGCAGGAAGTGCAATCCGTAGAATAAACTAGAGTACATTAGAACATACTCATCAGTATTTTATGCGTCTCATCAAGGTGAACCATATGTGATCAGATTCTGAAACATTAACAATGTGTACAATGTACTTTCCCAGTTGAATACATTTATTACATTTAGTGAGAGTGAATCTTTCTGTAGAAAATCAAATGGTTGTTCTACTCGGTGTGATTGACAGGAGAGATGATCAGAGGGGCAGAGTTTTTACCACCATTGTTAAGATGGGGACCAAAGTATGGGTAGAGTTTCTCTTTGAAGCAGCAGCCAGTAAAGGAGTGTATCAGAGCTGCAGCATTAACATCATAAAAGGAGACCAGACCCTCCTCATAATCCACAAACACCCCCACCTTCTCAGGCTGAGACTTCAGAGAGAGACGGACTGCAGGACCAGCACCAGCTATGTACTCATTTTCATTCCTCAACACTATCACCCAGTAACCTTTCTGAGGAGACAGTGTGATCTTTCCCTTCCTGTTGATCGACTCTCTGGCCACTCCTAAATCCCAGTCAGTCTTCCCGTCAACCTGAACCTCGTAATAAAATCTTCCTGAAGAGAAACTCTGCTTTGCTAAGACATTAGCACAAGAATCAAATCTCTCTGGATTGTCTGGGAGATTCTTCATCACATCACCATGTTTCACTTGTTTTCCATCATCAGACAGGATGAGGTCAGGACTTGCTGTATCAGGATCAAGAGTCACCCCCACCTCAGACTGCTGGACCCTCTTCAGCTCGAGCTCAGAGAGCAGCGTCTTCATCTGTTTCCTGAGCGTCTCCTCCAGCTGAGTCACAGCTCTCCTCACAGTCCCCTCATATGAAGGTGGACGGACCCTGACTTCTGTCCAGTTCTTGGTGGGTGGAGCAGCGTTCAGGGACATGAAGCTTTGGAGGAGGTGGAGCTGGTCTTCAGAGCGTGAGAGCTGCTCCACCTCAGAGCTTCTCTTCTTCAGCTCAGAGACTTCCTGTTCCAGCTCTTTGATGAAGCCTTCAGCCTGTTCCTCTGTCTCTCTCTGCTTCTCTTTGATGGTGTCGATGAGCTCGGCCTGGCTTCTCTCAACAGACTCCTTCAGAGCGGTGAAGACCTGAACACCATCTGCTATCTCTCTGTCTGCTCCTTCCTTACTGAGCTCCACTGAGCCATTCATCTCCTGGATCTTCAGTCGTCTCTTCTGGATCATCTGCTGAATTTCAGCCTCTGTCTTCCCCAGCACAGCCTTCTTTCCTTCATATCCTTCTTTCAGAGGAACAACATCATGTGTCTTGTGGTCTGAAACAGTGCAGAGCATGCAGACACACACCTGGTCGGTCTTACAGAACAGCTCCAGCAGTTTATCGTGCTTCACACACATCCTGCTTTCCAGGTTCTCCACAGGGTCGATCAGCTGATGTTTCTTCAGGCCTGGCCTTGTCAGGTGAGGCTCCAGGTGAGTCTCACAGTAGGACTCCAGACACACCAGGCAGGACTTCAGGGCCTTCAGTCTGGTTCCAGTGCAGGCGTCACAGGAAACTTCTCTTGGTTTGACAACTTGTTGCTCTGAGCTGCTGCTGTTGTCTTTCTGTTGAGCTGACTGTCTGAACTGAGCAGCCATCTCAGAGATGAAGGTGTTGACCTGCAGCTCAGGCTTAATGTTGAAAACCTTTTTGCAGTTGGGACACTGACTCGGGACATTTCTATCCCAGTGTTGAGAGATGCAGGCTTTACAGAAGTTGTGTCCACATGGTATGGTGACTGGATCAGTGAACACATCCAGACAGATGGAGCACAGAAACTGATCTTCAGTCAGCAGACAGCTGGCAGCAGACATGTCTCTCTGGCGACAAGAGTTTGAGAAAAACACAACTGTAATTACATATTCTCTATTTGCCAGTTCATAGAGTCTACTATGAACCCAAACAGGTAAACTTAGAAATGACAAACATAGACCAATGACAACCAACAACATTTACGTTTTTTGTCTGTAAGAATTACAATTTAAGTTCAAATGAAATCTGGAAAATCATAGCAGCATTCAGTTTAAACTCTAAGAAACACAATGTGTAAGCTCTAATACTGTTGGGGGATTTTGCCGTTGTTGAACAGAGGAGTGAAACCTCCTGCTGAGCATCACTGAAGTTAATACTAGTTGTTAAAAAACAGTAAACGTTATCAGCTTCAAAAGGCAGACAGCAGTTACTACAGAAACAGGTTCAAAGCTCAAGGCTACTTATAAGGTGTGTACAAATTATATCAGATGAAATATGTAACTGCCAGTGGCGGCGCTAGGGGGTGGCTACTTGGGCTCAAGCCCCGGATGTTTCACTTAAAAAACGTTTCGGGAGTAATGTGCAGTACCGGAGTCCACCAGAGAGGCATCCGCTGCGGGACATTAGCCTGCGTACTGCGTAGCCTGCCCTGAAGTAGAAGTGATCCTTCCTAGTGCCTGACGAGTTTTAAGCTAATAGCCTATACAGTTATGGATATTAGAAAATTAAGCATTGAAGCAGGCGCTGGCATTGAAGCAGGCGCCACAAGCTGCAGCAACAGCAGTATCAGCAGCTGACAACAATGTCATCACGAGCAGTGAAGAAATGGATGATGTTTCAGGTTTGTGAATCCAATGGTGATATCTGCACTCTGGCTGACTGAGTAAGAAGTGAAAAAGAGTGACGTGACGTTAATGTTATAGCTAGTAAACATGGAGTAACCACACTAAGTATACCCTTATGTTAGTATGTATACAGAACAGGACTAAAAAGTATCCTAAGATGTAACGTTAACCCTTCATACCTCAGTCTACTTTTAAGACACTAAAATAACGTATTCCATTTTTTATTTTGTTTTCGCGCGTGGAATTATAGCGGCTCTCGTTTCAGTACACATAACAACGGAACTGACAGGCAACCCTCTGAATCAGACTCCGATTGGCTGTGACTGCATCCACTCAGAGTGTCCGATTCAGAAACGTGACTCTTACACATTTTTTACGTCACAAACAAAGATGGTGGATGAGAATAGATCTATAAAACGATAAGCAATGCGCCAGAATCAAGGTGAGACTATCCGCATCCTTTAAAACTCTACGCACATTCGTTTCACCTTAATAAGTAAACGACTGTTTGAGTGAGTTAAGGCATTAGTTTGCTTCATTAAAGGGTGTTAATGAGTGTTCTCCAGTGCCTTTTGTCCGCTTTAAGGTGTTATTAAGTCTACCTGCATGTGCCATCCGACCTCTGCAGCTCATCCAGAATGCAGCGGCTCGTCTGGTCTTCAACCTTCCTAAATTCTCCCACACCACTCCGCTCCTCCGCTCCCTCCACTGGCTTCCGGTAACTGCTCGAATCCACTTCAAGACAATGGTACTTGCGTACCATGCTGCAAATGGATCTGGCCCTTCCTACATCCAGGACATGGTTAAACCGTACACCCCAGCACGTGCACTCCGCTCTGCATCAACCAAACGGCTCGCTGCACCCTCGCTGCCAAGGGGACCCAAGTTCCCATCAGCAAAAACACGTGGGTTTGCTATCCTGGCTCCAAAATGGTGGAATGAGCTCCCCATTGACATCAGGACA
Source organism: Pogonophryne albipinna (assembly GCA_028583405.1). Lineage (NCBI taxonomy): Eukaryota > Metazoa > Chordata > Actinopteri > Perciformes > Artedidraconidae > Pogonophryne > Pogonophryne albipinna. The sequence continues at coordinate 945,937 of CM053250.1, forward strand.
GCAGAAAGCTTACACACCTTCCGGTGCAGACTGAAAACTCATCTCTTTCGACTCCACTTCGAGCAATAGAACTATTAACAAAGCACTAATATACTAATAAAGGACTGGCTTACCTAAAGCCAGTTGAGTAGCACTTGAAATGTTTTGCTCTATGAAACCTGATGTACTTATATGATTCTGTTTTCTTCAAGTTTGTATTTTGTTGGTCGAACGCACTTATTGTAAGTCGCTTTGGATAAAAGCGTCAGCTAAATGCAATGTAATGTAATGTAATTAAAGTAGGGTTAATGTTGCTCAAAGTGCACCAGATTGATGTTTTCAACTTCAATATTTTAAAAAAAATCTTCCCGGGAGAGCATGCCCCCGGACCCCCCAAGAGGAGGCGACGACCCCCCTAAAAGCTGTTCGGTCCACCCCCCACGGATCTCCTACAATCCTAAATCCGCCACTGCCTGCCATGCCTATTTATAAGCAACACTTGTAACATAACACCAGATCCCTTGCTTTGGACAGTCCAGAACAAATCTAATATTTAGATTCTACTTTGTTTAATAAAGTCGATTATAAAGGTTTTTTTCAAATACAGGAAATATGAAAATAAGGATAAGCTAATGCTAGCTTTGGCTGTTTTCTGTCTAACCTAACTTAACCAGAGTTTACATCGTAGCTGTTCCTCATATCTTAACAGACACATATCTATAGTACAATATTCTTTATATGAATACTACTTTGACTAATTATTTAGTAAGTGATGTGTCTGTAGTGAACTCACCAGTGTTTGCAGAGTCCTGCTGTGTTGTTGAGAAGAAGCTGCTGGATTCAGTTGAGTGTTTCTTCAGAGAAACAGAGACGTGTCTCGGCTGCTGCTCTGCTGTCGCTCAGACAAACAACAGCTTTCATTTCCGGGAAATTGAAACTCTTCTCTTACAGTGTGGTTCAACCTCTCAGTGGCAGTTTGCCAAGAGGAAGTGGAGGAAGAACTGTTGAGGCTTGTTATTTAACTTTGTGACGATGCATTTTACAGCTGATCCAAGAGGCTTTTCAAATAGTGTATTGAGCATAAGTAGGAGTATGTTTTCAATACATAAAGGACATCTCTTTACACATCTGGAGATTTATAGCTATATTTCACAATGCTGTGTTATGGTCCCTGTTTAAGAGCAGCTGGTGAAACACTTCCTCCTCCCTGAACAGACGGTTTGAAAATGGGTCACGTGATTGTTGACTCACATTCATTTGAAATGTAATTAAATCAAATGTATATTTATGTTGCAATATATCAAAATGTATCCTAGGAACTTAAATATATTAATAATAACAATAATAATGATGTGTTCCTGTCCTCCTCCAGTCTCTGCAGTGCTGCTGGCAGTCATGTTCAGGTAGAGAACGACCGGCTAAACGGCGGCCACCATGCGGAAACATCTGGAAAGGATCCGTTTCCGGGGCCAGAGACGGGACGAGTTCCCGGATCTGGCCGATTCTCCCAACACCTCGGACGCAGAGAGCAACGAGGAGGTCGTGAGCAGACCTCGAGTCTCCGCCAGAGATTCAGAGGAGCTGAGGGAGGCGGAGGGGGAGCAGAGTGACGCTCAGGTACACAAACACACACAATATCAACCAGGAGTTTAGAAAGAAACTTGTTTATCTGACCCTGAACTTTAAAGAGGACATCAGTTGTATATCAGTGTGTAGTGTCTCTACTTTAAAGAGTCCTCTCCTGCTGATGTTCAGGTGTATATCAGTATGTAGTGTCTCTACTTTAAAGAGTCCTCTCCTGCTGATGTTCAGGTGCATATCAGTATGTAGTGTCTCTACTTTAAAGAGTCCTCTCCTGCTGATGTTCAGGTGTATATCAGTATGTAGTTTCTCTACTTTAAAGAGTTCTCTGCTGCTGATATTCAGGTGTATATCAGTATGTAGTGTCTCTACTTTAAAGAGTCCTCTCCTGCTGATGTTCAGGTGTATATCAGTATGTAGTGTCTCTACTTTATAGAGTCCTCTCCTGCTGAAGTTCAGGTGTATATCAGTATGTAGTGTCTCTACTTTAAAGAGTCCTCTCCTGCTGATGTGCAGGTGTATATCAGTATGTAGTGTCTCTACTTTAAAGAGTCCTCTCCTGCTGATGTTCAGGTGTATATCAGTATGTAGTGTCTCTACTTTAAAGAGTCCTCTCCTGCTGATGTTCAGGTGTATATCAGTATGTAGTGTCTCTACTTTAAAGAGTCCTCTCCTGCTGATGTTCAGGTGTATATCAGTATGTATTGTCTCTACTTTAAAGAGTCCTCTCCTGCTGATGTTCAGGTGTATATCAGCATGTAGTGTCTCTACTTTAAAGAGTCCTCTCCTGCTGATGTTCAGGTGTATATCACTATGTAGTGTCTCTACTTTAAAGAGTCCTCTCCTGCTGATGTTCAGGTGTATATCAGTATGTAGTGTCTCTACTTTAAAGAGTCCTCTCCTGCTGATGTTCAGGTGTATATCAGTATGTAGTGTCTCTACTTTAAAGAGTCCTCTCCTGCTGATGTTCAGGTGTATATCAGTATGTAGTGTCTCTACTTTAAAGAGTCCTCTCCTGCTGATGTTCAGGTGAATATCAGTATGTAGTGTCTCTACTTTAAAGAGTCCTCTCCTGCTGATGTTCAGGTATATATCAGTATGTAGTGTCTCTACTTTAAAGAGTCCTCTCCTGCTCATGTTCAGGTATATATCAGTATGTAGTGTCTCTTCTTTAAAGAGTCCTCTCCTGCTGATGTTCAGGTGTATATCAGTATGTAGTGTCTCTACTTTAAAGAGTCCTCTCCTGCTGATGTTCAGGTGAATATCAGTATGTAGTGTCTCTACTTTAAAGAGTCCTCTCCTGCTGATGTTCAGGTATATATCAGTATGTAGTGTCTCTACTTTAAAGAGTCCTCTCCTGCTGATGTTCAGGTGAATATCAGTATGCAGTGTCTCTACTTTAAAGAGTCCTCTCCTGCTGATGTTCAGGTGTATATCAGTATGTAGTGTCTCTACTTTAAAGAGTCCTCTCCTGCTGATGTTCAGGTGTATATCAGTATGTAGTGTCTCTACTTTAAAGAGTCCTCTCCTGCTGATGTTCAGGTGTATATCAGTATGTAGTGTCTCTACTTTAAAGAGTCCTCTCCTGCTGATGTTCAGGTGTATATCAGTATGTAGTGTCTCTACTTTAAAGAGTCCTCTCCTGCTGATGTTCAGGTGAATATCAGTATGTAGTGTCTCTACTTTAAAGAGTCCTCTCCTGCTGATGTTCAGGTATATATCAGTATGTAGTGTCTCTACTTTAAAGAGTCCTCTCCTGCTGATGTTCAGGTGAATATCAGTATGCAGTGTCTCTACTTTAAAGAGTCCTCTCCTGCTGATGTTCAGGTGTATATCAGTATGTAGTGTCTCTACTTTAAAGAGTCCTCTCTTGTTGATGTCCAGGTGTATTTCAGTATGTAGTGTCTCTACTTTAAAGAGTCCTCTCCTGCTGATGTTCAGATATATATCAGCATGTAGTGTCTCTACTTTAAAGAGTCCTCTCCTGCTGATGTTCAGGTGTATTTCAGTATGTAGTGTCTCTACTTTAAAGAGTCCTCTCCTGCTGATGTTCAGGTATATATCAGTATGTAGTGTCTCTACTTTAAAGAGTCCTCTCCTGCTGATGTTCAGGTTTATATCAGTATGTAGTGTCTCTACTTTAAAGAGTCCTCTCCTGCTGATGTTCAGGTGTATATCAGTATGTAGTGTCTCTACTTTAAAGAGTCCCCTCCTGCTGATGTTCAGGTATATATCAGTATGTAGTGTCTCTACTTTAAAGAGTCCTCTCCTGCTGATGTTCAGGTGCATATCAGTATGTAATGTCTCTACTTTAAAGAGTCCTCTTCTGCTGATGTTTAGGTGTATATCAGTATGTAGTGTCTCTACTTTAAAGAGTCCTCTCCTGCTGATGTTCAGGTGTATATCAGTATGTAGTGTCTCTACTTTAAAGAGTCCTCTCCTGCTGATGTTGAGGTGTATATCAGTATGTAGTGTCTCTACTTTGAAAAGTCCTCTCCTGCTGATGTTCAGGTGTATATCAGTATGTAATGTCTCTACTTTAAAGAGTCCTCTCCTGCTGATGTTGAGGTGTATATCAGTATGTAGTGTCTCTACTTTAAAGAGTCCTCTCCTGCTGATGTTCAGGTGTATATCAGTATGTAGTGTCTCTACTTTAAAGAGTCCTCTCACCTCATACAATGTGTCAGAGCGCTAGCCAATAGAAGCGCGAGTGTTACATAGTGATGTCTTGTTGCACACCTTTCTGGGGTCTTTCCCTTGGGGTAGGGTTAAATCCCTGTGCTCCCTCCAGTTATATTGTATAAATACATTTAATTGATAGATTACATGTTAAGTAAAGTATTAGTATCTGAATTTAACTCACTTCCTGTCTTGTTGCAGCCGATGGTGTTCGGCGCGATGATCCACAGAGACGAGGCCTTCGACGCCATCTTTAACCAGCACACGAAAATCGTTTCCGCGGCAACAGCCATCGAGCCGGAGGCGTAGTAACACCTTCACCAGGCTGCCGCCACACACACACACACACACACACACACACACACACACACACACACACACACACACACACTGGGACTGTAATACTGTTAATTAACCAGTTTTTAAATAATCCGGTGACGTTAAATCGCAGTTTTTTTTGTCACCAATGACTTTTTAAACAAGTTCCCACAAAACAGGAAACAATAAGGTACATTTTTAGTGCTAATTAATTGATAAATCCTCAATTATGTCCTGTATTTATCTCTGGAATAATGTCCTGCATATTAACAAATATTGTCCAGAAGGCGTAAGGATATCGAGGCGAGTTTTCCCTTGATAAATTAAATATGAATTACATTTCCTTCAAACAGTCATGTTTTAATCACCGCGTTTAATACTTCTGTACCATAGATACAGTCTATAGGCGCTTTCACACCGCAGTACTTTTCCACAAAGGTTCATCAGAACTTAGTTCATGAGAACTCTTTAGTTCTCACGAACTAAGTACAGATCGCGTTCACACCGGAATAAGTCCCTGAGGGAGGATTAGGCAAATGAAGCCGCTGACGTCACTTCTTCTTCTGCTTTGGGTTCACTGGCAGGACGCAAACCACTTTACGGCGTATACTGCCGCCCAATGTCCCCGGCAGGAAGTGCCCGGAGTTGGGGACTGGCTTCAGTAGAAGCTGCTGGGACTCCCAGCAGCTTCTACTGAAGCCTTCCGAGTAAATCGCCAGAACGCCGACACCTCCTCATCTCCACCGCTCCCATGTTTTCTTTTGTGTTGCCATAAGTTAGTTTCTCTGCGTTTGTGCGCTGGGCTAATGCTAATGCTAATAATGCTAATGCGAGGATAATAAAATGGCGGTGTAGGTACCATATCTGCTTGGGGTACCATATCTGCTCGGGTGTATTTCCGTCGCATCCGTCATCCGTCATATCCGTCATATTGTACGGCAACTCAAGAGGGCCATCATACACGGTCAAATTCCGAACATTTAAACATAGCCTACACTTCATTCTTTACTTTGTCCGTTATTATATGTAGAAGATATTCTTTTTTCTCCGTCATGTTGTTTCCATAGCAACAACTTCAAACAGGCATAGCCTACACTTCATTCTTTACTTTGTCCGTTATTATATGTAGAAGATATTACTTTTTTCTCCGTCATGTTGTTTCCATAGCAACAACTTCAAACAGGAAGTTAACCTAAATTACATTTAAGACACTGCAACGAAAGTAACAAAAACAATGTAAAATCCTTTTCCGTTTCACAGAACACAAATTGGGTTATTTACATAATTATGTTTACACTGTCGATTGTTATTTTTTAACATTCAAACATAAAAAATAACAACTAACCGCTCGCCGCAAAGCTAGCATCATAGCCACTGCTCCGTTTTCGGAGACTTTGCACACGTTTTTCACAAACATTTTCACACGCTAGGAGGAGTATGGGAGTCCATTCGCTTCGTCTTGATCTGTAGATGTGATTTGATGTGTCGTGTGTCCCCCAACTCCTCTCCAAAGTTCAGATATTTAATAAAATACTCAGGGGAGTTTCCTGAATTTTCATGCCCAAAACCAAGCACTTGGCCCTGGGTAAATTAAGAGACTGATCTCGGGCACTTTTGTCCACTTTCCCTGGTGGTAGAAACTCAAGTCAGGCATCCCTGGAATCGTGTCAGAGAGTAGATGATCAGTGGGGCCTTGTTTTTACTGAATGATGTGTTTTTTAATGGGGAATTCAAATATGAGCTTATTTTTAGGATTTTCTGAGACTTTGCACACGTTTTTCAGGCTGATCTCGGGCACTTTTGTCCACAGTTTGTATCTTGTTGGTCGAATGCACTTATTGTAAGTCGCTTTGGATAAAAGCGTCAGCTAAATGCAATGTCATATAATGTAATATAATGATCACAACCCCGCTATACTCTAGACAGCGCCCCCGAGCACCCCTGGGTAAATTACCGTACAGCCAATCACAACGCGTGACGGTATTGGGCGTGACGACATTGATAAGCGACGGAAATACACCCGAGCAGATATGGTACCCCGAGCAGATATGGTACCTACACCGGCTTCACAAAACTTTTTGGGAGTTTTACGGGGCGTGGTTTGCAATCCGCCCAGCCAATCAGAAATAGGAACCTTTTTCTCCCACGAAAGTACCTGCTCTCTAGCAGGGACTGAAAAGGGGGTAAAAAGGTTCTCATGAACTAATTTTTGTTCCGGATTTTTTTGGTGTGAACGCGACATTTCGGAACTATATCGGAACTAAAGTGGGAAAAGTACTGCGGTGTGAACGCGCCTTATGGGCTGTACCTAATATTTTTAATCTACATCCATTATGTTGACCTTTCTAATTGTTAAACAAAATGAATGCTGCACAATAATTTTTAATAGTTTTTAAAAAAATCGTTTTAATTATATATGGATTTTCTTGTTAATGAATGACTTTTGATGATAACAAAAAAGAGTTACTGGTACTTATGACCCTTTTTGAGTAAAGGATTTCTCAAAAACTTAACTTTTAACATAAATATTCACTTACGACGATAAAATGTAAAGAATAGAAGGAAATTGGAAAATTTGAGATTTAGAAACAAATTATTTCTGAAATGTTTGCATGAAAAGTTTCTTAAAATGATAAATGTATTATCAGAAAATTATTAGCCATTGATGCAATAAATCATGGTACGAAAAGGACTTTATGTCCCTCTTTGAGTTAAAGATCTCTCCCAAACTTAACTTTTAACATAAACATTCCCTTTAGTATGATTAAAAAAGCAAAGGATAGTAGGAAATTACCATATTTGAGACTAAAAACAGCATTATTCCTGAAATGTTTGCACTTTAAATGGTTTATATATAATCCATAAAAGTTGGCTTTAAATATGTCTTGTTATTTGGTCATTACAGTTCAGTACTTGGTACAACAAATAACATTTTGACCCGCTTTGAGTTATGAAAATCACCTTTTTTTCCCTAATGAGCAGTTTAAAACCCTAAAATCTGACTGATTTCCTTTAGTGTCTTTACACTACATCATGAATATTATACTTGAACATCTTAACAATGTGTTAGTGCTGAAATATGAACATATTACATTTTCTGGTATTAATGAGAAATGTTTTTACGTTACTCTCCGTGTTTGAACCACTTTACATTATATCTTCAGGGATTTATAACGTTATGTAACTCTGTGTTGTACTAAGCCTTACAGCCAGTTTGTATTATAGTATGTTGGGTTTTTAATGTGGTGGGCGGACACTGTTTGTTTCTATATGAATGTGCTGAAACATTTGATGAAACCACAAAATCGACCGCAGGGGCATTTTTATTTTTGGGCTTAAAATGTAAAAGCTAATGCTAATATAACAGACACAACCTGTGATACATACGTTTTGTTTAATCATTGTTTATACTTCTTATGCTTTAGCTTTCTTCACAGTCAATAACTTAAGAAACTATGGCTAAAAAAACTAAAAAGAGCCCCAAACAAACTTAAAATATAAAATTTCTGTCCATTTCTTTGAACTTCCACTCCTAGCTTGATGCTAATCGACAAGCTAACCGATTGAAACGTTAACCTGGGCCGCTTTTTTTAAATATCACAGTTAAGATATATTTTTCTTTAAATAAGAGATAAATGAAAAGGCTTAAATAAATGTATGTTATAATATATAAATATTTAAGGAGATTGTTAGCTTTAGCCTCTTTAACACTAGCTAATCGGCTAAAGCTAAACAACTGGAACTGACCTAAAACCTTTTTTAAGTCACAGTTAAGTTATATTTTACTATAGCTAGGATGTTCAAAAGAAGCTCAAATATATTAATATTAACATATCTATAAATATTCAAGGTTTTTTCTGATCTGATTAACTTTAGCTTCTCCAGTCCTAGCTAATCGGCTAAAGCTAAACAAGTTCAAACAACACAAAGTCGTAGTTCAGCTTTTCTTTTTTGACTTTGTACTAAGCTCAATTTCCTATCAATCTGACCTAAATGAGCCGATAAGTAAAAAAACAAGTTTATTTTGACAACATTCTTATACCCATCAACATGTAGCCCATGTTTATTTTTACTCTAACACTAGTAAGGCTTCTTAAATTATATTTTTTTGCAGCTTGATTAAGTGTCTGTTACCCAGCTAATGCAGCTATGTTTAAATCATGTCTCTATTTGTATTTTCAGTCTGAAAGCTTTTAATCCAGCATTTAACCATTTTATTTGACGTTAAATTCCCTCTATTTCAATGAAAAAGTTGCACATTTGACAGAAAAACAAACTGTGCAGAATAAGTAGGGATATCCTCTTTAAAATAATTACATGTACAATTACTGAACACCAATATTTGTTTCTAAGTTGGGCTCAAAACTCAGACTTAGTAACATTATTTATCAGTTTGTTTTCTAATAAATACTCAGTTTCAATAGGCATTTTTATTGGTCCAGTTAAGCTCTTTCTTTGCCAAATGGAATTCCTTTAAAAAAAAAAAAATGGTTTGATTGTCTAAACTTTGATTTAAATCTTCCCCGGTTTATTTTGTGGTTTCTCGGGTTCTGCTTTCGTCTCGTTTACGTGAACGTTGTGAACTTTTCTGTCGGCTGCTGTCTTTCGGATACAATGGTTTTATAAACTGGTGTCGTTGTATACATAGGTGTACGTTTTTTAAATGAAATGATTGCTCTTCTTAAATTGTAATGTACATTTTTTTTAAAGTAAAATCAAATGTCAAACACTGACAGTCTCCTGTTTTTAATTGTTCTTCTGCGCAGTACCACATTCAGCCTGTTGGTGTCAGTAGAGAGTCAGAGGAGAATATGAAACACAAACGGTACATTCATAAACACTCTAATTTCTCTTTATGGCAGGGTAGAGTGAAGCAGACAGGACGCAAATGTAGATTCCACAGAAAATTCCTTTATTCCAAGGTCAAATGGAAACAAACAGAACTCTTCCCCGTGTACACAGTAAAGACTAACAAGGGACAGGTGAGGAGGGAGGAGAAAATACAGGGGCACAAGGTGAACACAATCGGGTAATCAGACAGGAAGCAACAGGCAAGACGGGGGGCGAACACTTTTCAAAATAAAACAGGAAACCAGAGAAAGAAAAAGACAAAACAAAACACAGGCAGATCGTGACACTTTAGTTATTATTTGAGATGACTTTAAACATGCATTAGAATTGGACCTCAGGAATAAAAAATAACTTTGTATTATTTTAATGTTACATTTTATTTATTATTTAAATTATTATATATTTATTTTCATTTAAAATGTAAAATATATATTATTTGAAGAAATGGTTCTATATATTTATGAAAAGCAAAAACGCCTCGCAGACGCTCTTCCGTTTACTTTTTTAATAAATAAAAACAAATGGTCCGAAGATACACGGATTCATCTCCCTCCATCATGTTGATTTGAATCCGAAGTTCTGAACATGAACCCGCCCCGCTCGACCTTCTGAGCCAATCACAGCGCAGTAATGCTTCCGTTTCCACTATACTTTCTCTCACACATACATTCTTCTCTTGCATACATATATTGTCTTCAGACATGCATATACTATTTATAATATTAAATGTAAACATTGAATGAATGTACATAAGAGCAAAATGTATAAATATGAGCGTTAAAATATATGAATGAGAGCAAAATGTATATATGTGTGAGTGAAAAATGTATAAATATGTGAGTGGCAATGTATGAATGTGTGCGTTGAAATATGTGTGTGAGAATGAAAATGTATGAACAGTATGTAAAAGGAAAATGTATGTGTGTGAGAGGACCAGTATGAATTACGGCTTGTACGGCCCCTCATATGAAACACTACTTCCAGTATAATTCAATGAACACACACTGAAATATAACATGGCCTTTGACCTCATTCACACAGTACAACTGAAGTATTCATAGACATATTGTGTGTGTTGGGACGTACTACGAGATTGCACATTTGTTCACTGTCTCATAGCATATTTTAGTTTACTCAGTGCAGACAGGTTGTCTTGAATCTTGCAGACACTGCCCTTATTGTAACCTCTTAGTCCTTGAGCCAACTCCCTATTAGAGAACATGCTATTCAAGCATTGTGTCGCTAACAGGTAAAGGTATGTCACCATTGGTTGACAGTTTTGAAAGGTTGGGCTATTTTTATTCCTACCTCAAAATGAGTTTAGCTCCCATCTGTACTCTGAGTGGTTTGTTCATATATCATCAATAGCCAGATTTATAGACTGATTATTGATGATTGCGTTAAGGATTATAACATCCGTTTCCCTAAAAAACATGTGGAGAATAGATTTCTCTTAAAGGCTGCTGACAGTTTTTGGGGATTTATGTAGTGGTACAAACCCATATCAAAACTCCCCTCTGTCTTCTTCTTCTTTCGTGTAACGTCAGAGGTCCAACTCGGTGTCGTGTAGCCATGCCCGCATCTCTGGTCCTAAGTCGAAGAGGCTGGCTTCCGAGGGTGGTCTATATAAAGGGCAGGTGGTTATTATATGTTCGGCAGTCTGTTCAGGGTCACCCCACTCGCATGCAGAACTGTCTGCCAGGCCCCACTTCTTCATTGATGTTTTGAAGCGACCGACCCCAGTTCGTAGGCGGTTTAGTGTGGTCCATTGCTGCCGGCGTGGTAGGTCGTCTCCTCCTATGGCGCCATCTCCCGGGTCCCAGATGTAGCGATGGATGCGGGAGGGCCCGGCTAGCTCCCACTCCTGCTTCCATGCAGCCGCCAACCATGCATCTCTGGAGAGGTCCTCAGAGGTGGAATTGAGAATCTCTTGTGCTGCCTTGTTGAAGGGGAGGCGGGACTTGAGCCTACTTAGGGGCGCTGTTCTCGTTGTAGTGTTATGCAGGATGTGCCAGTCATGCTTTTGGGCTTTTCTGGCCAGGGCGAAGGTGGCAGCCTCCCACCGAAGCTATTGCCGCGAGGACTGGCAAGAGGGACACAGGGGTAGGCTTCAAGCATCCAGTTATAATCCTGAGGGCGTTGTTGATGACCACGTCAACCTTACTTGCGTGAGGGCTTCTGCTCCATGCTGGGGCGCAGTATTCCGCTGCAGAGAAGACGAGGGCTTGGGTCGATATTCGCAGCGTCTTAGAGCAGGCTCCCCAGGTTGTTCCAGCGAGGCGGCGGATCAGCGCGACCCTTGATGTTACCTTGGCCTTGACTTCTTCAAGGTGTTGTTTGAAGGACAGTATCCGATCCAGACGCACACCGAGGTACTTCGGGGCTTGCTGGACCTCCAGACGTTTATTGTTGACACACACCTCAAGTTCCCTCCTAGCTTCTCTGGTGCTAAGATGGAATGCCGCTGCTACTGTCTTTCCGATGTTGAGCTGTAGACGCCACCTTTGAAAGTATGCTACCAGGGCGCCCAGGTCGTCGTTAAGGCCATCTTCCATTGCCTTCCATGTTGGTCGTCTCAGCATGATGGCTAGATCGTCTGCATAGCCGTACTTTCTGGATGTTGTGTCAGGTAGATCATGTACATAAATGTTGAACAGCATCGGCGAGAGAACCGACCCCTGCGGAACACCGTTCCTCAGTCTTCTGAGCCTACTGTGTTGGCCATTGCTGGTCTGGAGGACAAAACTGCGGTTGGTAAGCGTCTCCATGATGAACTTAACCATATGCCGGTCTGGTATTGTCCTCAACAGCTTCAGGTGGAGTCCACGGTGCCAGACGGTGTCATATGCGGCAGTCAGGTCCAGGTACACTACCCCAGCTTTCGCATTGTCCTGGAAGCTGTCTTCGATGTCCTGAGAGAGTAGTGTTACCTGGTCCACTGTTGACCTTCCACGTCGAAAACCAGCTTGTTCTCGTGGAAGCTGTGAGTCCACCACTGGCTTGATGCGGCTATGGATCATCCTCTCCAAAATCTTGAATGGGACACAGAGCAGCGAGTTGGGTCTGTATGACTTGGGTCTTCCGCAGGGTTATTTGGCTTCGGCAGAGCTATAATGGAGGCGCGGCGCCAGGTCTTTGGGAGCTTTGACTTCTGGTAGCACGACGAGAAGAATGCACAGAGCCAGCCAGATGTTGTTGTGCTCTGGTGGGTGACGAACTCCGGGTGGATGTTGTCGCGGCCCGGAGATTTGCCCGGCTTGAGCTTACTTATGGCCTCACTGATTTCATCGGTTGTAAAGTCTCCCGAGAGGTTGGAGTCGACACTGTCCGCTCCCAGGATGGAAGACACCTCAGTCGGGCCAAGTCTTTGTCTGCGTCCGGGAAGCGGCCGTTCTTCAGGAGCTGGGATGCGATGGCATCTGCTGTGACTGGGCAACTGGGGGGCGTTGTATTTCTGCCTGTAAGCTGGTTGATGGTCTGCCACGCCTTACGACCAGAGTGGGTGTAGTCGATTGATTCTACGACTTCTGTCCATCTGGTCCTGCGGGTGATGTCCAGCCTCTGGAGCAGTGCTGTTGCAGTCACGGCCACCTCTTCGCTGGAGCTAGCCCTCTGGTGGTCACACAGAAGACGGCTGCACTCCTCGTCCCAACCTGGGATGTAGTTCCTGTTATAGCCACGCGGAATGGTCTTCTTTGCCGCACCCAGGAGGACCTCGCAGTAGGCTGCGTAGGCCGCGTCCGCATCTGCTGCCTCTGGGTCTGGCAGACCAGCTGACCTTCTTGCCGTCTCCTCAACAAACGACTCCCAGTTGGCCTTTCGAAAGTTCCATCGTTTGACAGGTTTCCCTGGTACCGGTTGCACCAGTGATGGAATTTTAATGATGTCCGGTCGGTGATGTGAGCGGGGAAACCTGTCCAGGACGCGTCTCTCCGGTTTCGGGTCGTTACTGCGGCAGATGGCGAAGGCCAGGTCCGGGTTGGTGGAGGTGTTCCAGCGTGCAGAAAAGAAGGTTGAAGGCTCCTTGGGGTCGTACAGTAGCCGGGCATCAGTGTTGGAGGCCCATTCGCTCAGTGCCACTCCGTTAGGTGTTGTGTGTTTGTAACCCCAGTCTGTGTGCTGACAGTTGAAGTCCCCTGCATAGATGGCTGGTGCAGTTACTGACGGGAGAGACGTCACAGACAGCTCTGATGGTGGGGGCTTGTATACGTTGATGACTGATGTTTCCTGGATTTTAGTAACCAGCCACTCGATGTTAGAGCCTGGTGGAGATTGGCTACTGGTTGAGCAGCTTATTTCAGTCCTGACGAAGGTTGCTACACCGTGTTTCTTGCTGTGGATGGACCCAGCGAGATGGAACCCAGGGATCTTAAGGAAGTTATCGGATGTGCAGTGTGTCTCCTGCAGGAGCACAGCCGCTGCCCCGTTGGAATCAGCCAGGTGACGCACAACCTCGAGTTTGGCGGTGGTTAGGCCTTCGACATTGAGTTGAAGCACTGCCAGGCCTCGGTTATCAGGCGGTCAGGATGACTGCCCGTCCGCCGTTCCTAGGCCTACCAGCTCGACGTTTGGTTGGCGACATTCGTTTCGCAAGTTGGTCTTGCACCATTTCCTGCTACTCACAGAGGAGGCCACGTGAAGGCTGTCGTCTTCTCCTCTGTAAAAACCTTTGACTCTAATAAGTCGACAATAAAACAATAATTTGATCCTGGTTTTAACCAGTGTACACATTTCTATGCTGTTTCTGTATGCGTTAGTATATTTAAAGATAACATTTCAGAAAACGTGTACTGTAATAAAAACAAAGTCATGATGTAAGTGAAACATTTTTAATTGTAATATTATTCACCATCCACCTCTTTAAAGATAATGACATTACAAATGATAAGCTCCATCTTCTAAACAGGGCATTAATCAAATAGACTTTACAAGCATATTTCATGCAATTTTGATATTTAAAACACCCTTTATTTATCTGCCAGTCAGACGGGACGTTTGCAGTCAGTTAGTCTCACCTGTACAGGCAGTGCTGGAGTGTGTTCAAGGTGAAGAATGAGATAATAATCATTAGAAGCAGTCCAACCAGTCAGACCGCTCACACTGACACAGGCTGCAGCCACCAGACACTTAGATTAACTTAGTTTAGCATATATACTAGGAAAAGGGGGGGAATAGTGAGCCAGGATTTTTCCAAAAAATGACAAAATACACATTTAAAGGGGGGGTAGGTAAGTTTGAGAAACCGGCTCGAGTGCACTAAAATTTGAAAGTACACAGCCGAAAAGAATCCGCCCCTTCCTTCAGACTTCCTTACAGAGCACCTCCTCCAACACACATGAACGCGCACATGACTTAGGTTGGCTATATAGTTCAGGGGAATTGTAAACCATACAAAACCTGTCCAAGAGAAAAAGAGCGACCACGGCGTCAGATTTCAACTCGGTGTGTATGGGGGTTATTCCCTATCTTTATTCAAGAGCGTGGTATTTACATTTGAGAGCATACTTTATTGATTTCCTTCACTCAAACCCTGTCATCGCACCAAAGACAAACCAAAGAGTAACCGCCCTTACGGGACGCTGTAATAAGTAAAGCGAACGCACCCGCAAGGACACCTGGCCTCCTATTGGTTGAGGGATTTTGACAGGATTGTTGCACAAAAGTTTCGAGCGCGCAGAGAATAAATCTGAGAGCAGAAAAAATCCGTAAGCAGCAATATATCTGAGTGCAAGCGTACAGTTTGAGCAGAAGCAGATCTAAGTGCAAGCAGGCACTATTTGAGTGCGAGGACAGGGTTTGAGGGAAATAAATACATAAAGTATGCTCTCAAATTTAAATACCACGCTCTTGAATAAAGATAGGGAATAACCCCCATAGGTGTGTTGCATCAGTTGTCGCCATCATTGAAAAGCAACTCCGATATTGACTCTGGTTTGAATTCTCCGAGTTTCCACTTTGTTTTTGTTCTTAATTTGCTCCGTTACATTATTTCTTTTGCCACCAGTAGACGATGTTGAACCTAACTCTGCCATGGTGAAAGTGGCCGCCTGTTGCTGGCGAGTCATTGAAGTACTGCTGCAATGCACGCCCAATGACGGCACGCCCAATGAGGGCACGAGATACATTTGTGCGTGCACGAGATGGAAGGCTGACAGACAGGACGGCAATCCAATCCGTTTATCCGGCCCGGCTAAACGGATTGGTCGTACTTTTTACAGTATTACGGCTTCCACAGATGAAAATTTGTTATGGATTTTTTGTCAAAGCACTTAAGATATGCATTGCTATCGGGATGTTAAGAGCATTCCATGGAATATAACAAAAAGTGTATCTCGAGCCGGTTTCTCAAACTTACCTACCCCCCCTTTAAGTGTACTTAATATATCTCTGTATGAAAACTGAAATGTAAAAACAATTTGGCAACTTGTTTCGGTCCCAGCCAAGAAATAGCCCGACCCATAATCCCCTGTTAAACGTCTTATTGATGTTTTTACTCCTCTGATTTGGTATGGATTAAACAAACTGGATTCAGAGCTGCTGATAGGTGGATTTTGTTACCTTTGGACAGGCTGGCTTTGTCTTCCCCTGTTTCCAGTCTTTATGCTAAGCTAAGCTAACCAGTTGATGGCCTTATTTCTAACAGACATATACAGCAATCTCAATATCTATCATCAGCTGATCCAAGAGGGTTTTAAATAGTTTATAAAGCTTCAGAAGAACCAAGGCTGTCAGACAAATGTAGTTAAGTAGAAATGGAAATAGTTAAGTACATTTCTTTAAGCTACTTTCCCTAAATTGAGAACTAGTGAAAACTGTACTTCAGTTAGTACATTTTAAAAAAACACAAAATAACATTCTTTGTTCCTTTTTTTTAATTCATTGAGGCTTTGTTCAAACTTTACAAGCAGTGTGCAGAGAGGTGGACGAAATACAATTAACATAACACAACAGACAGCTGAGATGTAACATTTACATTTCCCTCGTTTGTAAAACCACTGCAGCCTAATGTTTAATGATCAGATATTGTTGATTTTCAAAGTAAATGTTTATAATTTTTTTACCAATATACTGTAATTAAAGCATGAATCCTGAATCGACCCCTTTAAAATATACTCATAATTTTTTCCTTTTAAAATTATTAAAAAACAAGTGCATTACTTCCACTAGTAATGTCTGCAAGTATGAAACACTTTTTGAACACACAATTCTGAGACAATAAATACTTTTCTTGTCCCCCTGACATATAAAGAAGTGGTCAAAGTTTATTTCTGAGTAAATAGTTTTCTGATCACTTCAAGTCATGACGGCAGGAAGTGCAATCCGTAGAATAAACTAGAGTACATTAGAACATACTCATAAGTATTTTATGTGTTTTTATGCGTCTCATCAAGGTGAACCATATGTGATCAGATTCTGAAACATTAACAATGTGTACAATGTACTTCCCCAGTTGAATACATTTATTACATTTAGTGAGAGTGAATCTTTCTGTAGAAAATCAAATGTTTGTTCTACTCGGTGTGATTGACAGGAGAGATGATCAGAGGGGCAGAGTTTTTACCACCATTGTTAAGATGGGGACAAAAGTATGGGTAGAGTTTCTCTTTGAAGCAGCAGCCAGTAAAGGAGTGGATCAGAGCTGCAGCATCAACATCATAAAAGGAGACCAGACCCTCCTCATAATCCACAAACACCCCCACCTTCTCAGGCTGAGACTTCAGAGAGAGACGGACTGCAGGACCAGCACCAGCTATGTACTCATTTTCATTCCTCAACACTATCACCCAGTAACCTTTCTGAGGAGACAGTGTGATCTTTCCCTTCCTGTTGATCGACTCTCTGGCCACTCCTAAATCCCAGTCAGTCTTCCCGTCAACCTGAACCTCGTAATAAAATCTTCCTGAAGAGAAACTCTGCTTTGCTAAGACATTAGCACAAGAATCAAATCTCTCTGGATTGTCTGGGAGATTCTTCATCACATCACCATGTTTCACTTGTTTTCCATCATCAGACAGGATGAGGTCAGGACTTGCTGTATCAGGATCAAGAGTCACCCCCACCTCATACTGCTGGACCCTCTTCAGCTCGAGCTCAGAGAGCAGCGTCTTCATCTGTTTCCTGAGCGTCTCCTCCAGCTGAGTCACAGCTCTCCTCACAGTCCCCTCATATGAAGGTGGACGGACCCTGACTTCTGTCCAGTTCTTGGTGGGTGGAGCAGCGTTCAGGGACGTGAAGCTTTGGAGGAGGTGGAGCTGGTCTTCAGAGCGTGAGAGCTGCTCCACCTCAGAGCTTCTCTTCTTCAGCTCAGAGACTTCCTGTTCCAGCTCTTTGATGAAGCCTTCAGCCTGTTCCTCTGTCTCTCTCTGCTTCTCTTTGATGGTGTCGATGAGCTCGGCCTGGCTTCTCTCAACAGACTCCTTCAGAGCGGTGAAGACCTGAACACCATCTGCTATCTCTCTGTCTGCTCCTTCCTTACTGAGCTCCACTGAGCCATTCATCTCCTGGATCTTCAGTCGTCTCTTCTGGATCATCTGCTGAATTTCAGCCTCTGTCTTCCCCAGCACAGCCTTCTTTCCTTCATATCCTTCTTTCAGAGCAACAACATCATGTGTCTTGTGGTCTAAAAGAGTGCAGAGCATGCAGACACACACCTGGTCGGTCTTACAGAACAGCTCCAGCAGTTTATCGTGCTTCACACACATCCTGCCTTCCAGGTTCTCCTCAGGGTCGATCAGCTGATGTTTCTTCAGGCCTGCTCTTGTCAGGTGAGGCTCCAGGTGAGTCTCACAGTAGGACTCCAGACACACCAGGCAGGACTTCAGGGCCTTCAGTCTAGTTCCAGTGCAGACGTCACAGGGAACTGCTCCTGGTTTGACAACGTGTTGCTCTGAGCTGCTGCTGCTGGCTTTCTGTTGAGCTGACTGTCTGAACTGAGCAGCCATCTCAGAGATGAAAGTGTTGACCAGCATTTCAGGTCTTGTGTGGAATAACTTTTTACAGTTAGGACACTGATAGGGGACTTTAGTGTCCCAGTGTCCAGAGATGCAGGCTTTACAGAAGTTGTGTCCACATGGTATGGTGACTGGATCAGTGAACACATCCAGACAGATGGAGCACAGAAACTGATCTTCAGTCAGCAGACAGCTGGCAGCTGACATGTCTCTGTGGGGACAAGAGTTTGAAAAAAACACAACTGTAATAACCGATATTCTCTCTTTGCCAGTTCATAGAGTCCTACTATGAACCAGAAAATGTAAACTACCCCAACGTTTTATGTTAGAAACTGCATACATAGACCAATGACAACCAAAAACATTTAGGTTTTTTTTCTGTAAGAATTACAATTCAAGTTCAAATGAAATCTGGAAAATCATAGCAGCATTCGGTTTAAACTCTAAGAAACACAATGTGTAAGCTCTAATACTTTTGGGGGATTTTGCCGTTGTTGAACAGAGGAGTGAAACCTCCTGCTGAGCATCACTGAAGTTAATACTAGTTGTTAAAAAACAGTAAACGTTATCAGCTTCAAAAGGCAGACAGCAGTTATATCTCTCACAGGCTCCGCCCTCTACTGGACTCTATGGGTACTACCTTATCATGCAAGCATTCATCCACTGAGACTTCTATAGACGTAGCCGGCCTTGGGCGGGCCTACCTGAATGCGCGCGCATCACACCGTATAAAAGGAGGCCTCGCCTCCTGACTATCATCCTTTTCTCTTCAGCAGCGGAAGTGATTCCACGAGAGACTGAGACGTTTGAAAGAAGAAGAAGGAGTTATCATACCTCCAGGGAGTAGCCACTGCTAGAGACCCGGGCCTGTCCTTCGTGCCCTGGCTGAAATAGCGGGCGCCGATCCCCACCACCTTTGCTTCGAGTGTTTGGGGGACCAGGATATGGCCGAGGCGGTGCCATTCACGTTCGCCATTCCTTCCGGGTCTGGCGTCCATGGAAGTCCACCGCCCAGGGATGTACTCTCCCTGGATGATGATCATGGCGGCGGGTGTGTGGGCTACTACACAGATGCCCCCGCCTCACCAGGTCAGAGCGATTATTGGGCCGCAAGGCCGAATAAGTAGGCTAGCTTGGTCCACGGGCCTTGCCCCAGGCCCGGTTCCCCCGGGGATCGGTGCTCGGTGGCTTCACATGATATAGGGTCGACCCTACTTCATCACAGGCCGCCACCGCTGCCCGCCGTGTGATGTCCTTGGGATATCACGCCGCGTGGCACTTTCCAAAGAGGATCGTGTTGATCTCCTGGGAGCCCCCGTGTTTACGGAAGGGCTCTTTGGATCGATCTCCTTGCTCACGGGATGAGGAGTAGTCGCAGCGTGGCTGCTTCTTGCCCATTCCCAGAGGAAGAAACACTGTCCTACACTCCCCGCCCCTGCTGTAAACCCCAGTATAGGGAGCCAGCAGGTGGGCGTGTGCACGTGAGTGGAATAAACCGAGTGCTGTCAAAGCACTGTGCGGGTTCAAGAGACGCTATTGCCGGCGTGCTGTTGTCAGAAAACACACCTTGCCTGGTATAATAGCTCCGATTAATGCATTTCACCATTGCAATGGGAAATACAGCGTTAATACGTGGGCACGCGGCCCTCGTGAGAGTGGCCGCGGTGCGTTCAGGGACCCCCGCAGGAGAACGGTGGTTTACGTTTGTAAACTCTAGTTCTGGAGTGAGGTGTGGGAAAAATGCATTCAGTAAAGACTATTGCATTTATCCCAGAGTAAGAGTCATTTCTCTCCACAATTCCACTTTTCCCCATAATGTCCGTTTCAAAGAGACGGCATTGTGATGGCGCGCGCGGCCCCCCTCCCCCGAGGGCGGGCCACGGTGCGTTCAAAGACCTCAGTAGAGAGGTGAGACGAAGGGAGAGGTGCCGGCACGGAGATCCCGTGCCCGCGGCGCCCTCCACCTCTTCGGCCCACCCCGTGGTACCGGCGTGCCGGCACTCACGGGGACGGGCTTTCCGTCTTTACGGATCTGGCTGGCGGGGGGAGAAAATCTCTCCGCCCGGGACGAGGGAGAGAATCCCGCCTCCTCCCTGTTTTATGCACGATCACTACGTTTTCTAATAAGAATGAGGTTGATCTGTATCCAAATCTAAGTGTCTTTTGTTTCCACAAAGGCTACACTTAGGCCTACACACAATGTTAACCGTACAAATCCCCCATTCGCAGCCCCAGCTGTAGCTCCTGTAAAGGAGGTGGCTAGTGGGCATGCGCAGATGAGAGGGATGAACCACAGGGAGTGCTATCTAAAGGAGAGCGCTATGCGGGTACAGGGACATTATGGCCGGCGTATTGCTGTCAGAGAACACACTATGCCTAGAGCAAAGACTCCAATGCAGTTTACCCGTATTGGTAAAGGCTGCATTATGGCGGAGCCCAGCGCTCACACAAGAGCGCGCAGCGGTGCGTTCAGGGTCCTCAGTAAATAATCGGCCCTTTCTGTGTCAACCCTCCATAGGCAAATCTTCCCTTCGCGGGGAGTTTTTGCGGCGGAACGGGTCAGCAGAGAGTATCACAGCTTCATAGCTGCGGCCCCACGTCTGAGGGCTTGTCCATTAACACAATGTTCTGGGGAATGGAAACTCAGCTGTGTGCTAACAAGGTTGAGGGACAGGAGGGGCTATTCACTCCAGTTTTGCAGCGTCCCACTGTACCACATGTCTATACACTGTACCACTGTATCACATGGACCACTGTCTTGTGGGTGTCCCACACTCACCTCTTTTTATGGGCATGCGAGAGGTAAATCTGTCCTCCCAGGAGGAGATTGTGTTTCCTCTCAGCAGAGATTCAGGCTCAGCACAGAGAAAAGGGTCTTTATTCCATGTACTTCCTGGTTCTCAGGAGGACAGGGGAATTCAGACCTATTCTAGATCTCCGCGGCCTGAATCGCCACATTTCCTGCAGGAAATTCCGCATGTTAACTATGAAACAGTTACTGGGGCTTGTGCAGCCAGGCGATTGGTTCACCACCATCGACCTGAAAGACGCATACTTTCAGGTAGAAATTGCTCCAGAGCACAGAAAGTGTCTGCGTTTTGCCTTCCAGGGGATAGCCTACACTGTAAAACATCACAGCCCCATTTAGTTATGTCAAGTTACATTGTCTCTTTAATTCAAAGAGCTCTGACAAGTTTTTGATTTTGAACTCAGCTTTTCTAGTTTTAGAAGGTTAAACTTACATTTATTCACTGTCTTGACAACTCAAACATTTTGTCACATTGACTCAACTTGCCTTAGCAAGTTATCAGTTGAAAAAATAAACAAAAGAAAAAGGCGGGAGTGCAGGTTTGAGAGCTACAGAAAAAAACGTATGCTTCCACATTTGAGTTAAAAAAAAAAACCTCCTCCCTAAACTGAATGCAATGTTTAAGCATGGATGTAATCAACTGGTATATCCTAAAGATGTCATATTTTAATTCGGACTAAAGTAAAGACACATTTTGATCTAAATGAGAGGACTACTGCCGCTGGCGGAGGAACTCTGTGCACCTGCAGCGGTGATCCAACGGAGGCGGAGTGATACGTTAACCTACCGGCTAGGACCGTTACGGTTTAGAGATGGCAAATCCGGATCATTTTATGGACTCGGAGTCTTCTGAGTCAATCATTGAAGAGATCCGGATCATACGAGTCATTTGAGTCATTTGAGTCATATGAGTCAGCATGACCAAGACCGTAGAAATCCTACCGGTGAAACCGAAAAGTTGTTGCATTTAACCAGCATATTAAACTAACGTTACATTAACCTCCGCTACACAGTGTCTTTTGCTTTAATAAAACATGTGTGTGTGTGTGCATTTTAAAAAATAAGTGTTTTGCATTATATGTATATAGTTATTTTAATATGTTCCTGTACTTAAGCTAATTTTGCACAATTGTGTTTTCATTTAATAATAATAATAATAATAATAATAATAATAATAATAATAATTGTATAATTACATTTTATATATTCTAACTGTTTTGCAATTTTCTATCATTTGTTTCTTTTTGTGTGCCATGTTCAAAATAAACGAGTTTCCAAGTAAGATCCTTATTGGAAATGCAGCTATTATTACAGGAGACTGTTGCACAACATGAACATTGTGTTAGAAGTCTACACTGAAACTTAATTTAGAGCCGGAAAAATCGCGGGATCCGTGAATCCAGGTCAATGATCGAGAGAGACCAGTAGCCTACGAGGACTCAGAGCCGTAACATATAGCAGGCAGCAGATCCAGAGATCCAGCAGACTCGTCCCTATGCACGAATCTACAGCAGACTCAGCCCCTCCTCCGAGTCCCACGGCTCCCGCGAGTCCCACGGCTCCCGCGAGTCCCACGGCTCCCTCGACGAGTCGCAGGCAGACTCAGAGATTTGCGGACTCACGGCTCACTCACGGCTCACGGCTCACTCACGGCTCCCGCGAGTCCAACGGCTCCCGCGAGTCCCACGGCTCCCTCGACGAGTCGCAGCAGACTCAGAGATTTGCGGACTCACGGCTCACTCACGGCTCACGGGACTCTCGCGGGAGCCGGAGGAGGGGCTGAATCTGCTGTTGATTCGTGCATGGCGACGAGTCTGCTGGATCTCTGGATACAACAACGTTGTAATGTGATTTTACACGTTATAAAGAGAGTAAAGAGTGACGCAATTTATAGTTTTAATTTTTACGTCACATCAGGTGTAGGACTCAAAGGACTCGGGTTAATCGAGAGGGAGACTCGTCACGACCGGCTCATTACTAGGATCCGGGTTAATGATCCGGATGAATCATGACTCGCCCATCTCTATTACGGTTACGGACGGCATTTTATTTCTGCTGCAAGACAGTAATGGAGGTAAGTTTTAATGATTTTAAAACCTTTAATTCTTTGCCTGCTACTACTACGGTTTGAAAAAAATAAAGAGTATGAAGTTATCTGTGGACGTTGTGCTTACTAATATTGATAGAAAGCTAAAAATATTTGCGTAGTGTAAACAAATGGGTTTGTCTTAATTTACTTCGACATTTAGGTTTGCTTTGACAATTAAGTGGTAAGTTTGCTAGCTTAAATTGCCATTAGCAACGTTAGCTGTCAGCTAGCTACACAGTCAGGGATACGGGAGCATTACTGTGTCACTTTTAATGGCTGTGCGTGCACTTTGGGTTTAATATTGACCAGTAACAAATACAATTTATAATGAACTGTATACACTTAAAGACGTGTAATTTGGCGCATGCTGCAGACCCTGGAGGCAACTTAATTTTTTGGAGGGAGATCTACCTTGTCTCCTTTTTTCCACTCTGCGTGTGTATGTGTGTGTGTGTGTGTGTGGGGGGGGGGGGGGGGTGCAGGGCAGAGGAGACACGGAGACGACATTTGTGTTGGGTTTTCGTGTGTCTGATATTCAAACTATTACTTTATAAGTTTAAGTATCATACCAAAATGTCATGAGAATAGCTTAGCTTTTTCGGGAATAGTGCGGTGCGTAATGTACGTAGTGTGTGGGCATCCAAGAGCAGGTGAGAGAGCGTCGGGAGCTGGGTGGGGCGTAGGATAGAGAGAGGGGTAGAGAGAGGGATAGCAGTAGCGCTTGAGTTTAAATCTAATGTATGGATCATGCCACAACAGCAAGAAATAAAGACCACAAAAACAACAAACAGTGACATATTTGACCGCTCTGCTGCATGAAACTCGCTACTGCTGTGGTATGATTTGAAGAGATAGGGGGCAACTGCTATTAAAAATGTAACCTGAACACTGGAACGTCAATTTGAATCACCCCAAGCATAATTGTCTTCATTGTAATTTGAGCCAATATATTTGTGGAAGGTCAATATCAAGGTAAATAACGTGCATTTATTTTGTGTTACAGGTGTGAACGAGCATGTCCAGTTCATGAAGTGGAAATGTAAGTTTT
The DNA here is from genome assembly GCA_028583405.1 of Pogonophryne albipinna. Classification (NCBI taxonomy): domain Eukaryota; kingdom Metazoa; phylum Chordata; class Actinopteri; order Perciformes; family Artedidraconidae; genus Pogonophryne; species Pogonophryne albipinna. Next base: position 970,242 of record CM053250.1, read on the forward strand.
GTACATTCTCCTCCAATTGGCAAGGAAGAATAATTCAGCATTATAAACAGCGTCATGGACATCATCGAAAGGTGTTCAGGCCTTGTCTGTATTTATGAAGACTGTTTGAACAGCTTTCAAACCCAAGCTTTACTTAAAAAACATTTGAAAGAACATGTTAAAGAAGCTAACAAATGTGTGTCAAAATTATGCTGTGATTTGTGTTCATTCTCAGAGCCTAGTGACATTAACACATATTTTGCTCATTTAAAGACTCATTTGAGGAACAGGGAAACAGTTAAATGTCCATTCGTAGACTGCTCATTCAAGTCCAGTATACTATCAACCTTTACTGCTCATAGAAGTCGCTATCATAAATGTTCCACCCTAAATAGTCTTAGACCAGGGCTTTGTGTACAGCATGGACATACAAATACTGTAATCAGGGAGGATTCTGTTTCTGATACTGAGGCAACACCTTCATATGATTCTCTACCTGGTGCTGAAGGTGTTCTTGAAAATGGAGAGACCATTCAAAATAAGTTTGCATCTTTATTCCTCCGCATGCAAACCATTTTACATGTTTCTAATTCAGCAATTCAGGAAGTAATTGATGAGTTATTTGACATTGGAGAACTTGCTGATCAAAATATCAAAGAAATTATACAGAAAGTTTTGGAGGAAAATAACTGTGTAGTTGATGCCTCTGTTGTTACAGAATTGTCTGATGAAATACAATCTTTAAACCCACTGACATTTCTTTCAAGGCAGGGACCTTTGGGCACAGAGCCTAAAAGGCAGTCATTTTATAAAAATAACTTTACAGTCATTAAACCAGTCGAGTATGTGCTAAATGTACAAGAAAAAACCCATTCATTTGTTTATGTTCCTATTTTAGAGCTGTTAAGTAAGTTGTTTGAAAGAACTGAGATTCTTCAATCATTACAGAAGTCAACGGGAAGACGGGAAGGTCATTACAGTTCATTTCAAGATGGTGAATACTTTAAAGAAAACAAACTTCTCACTGAAGAATTAGGAATTGCTCTTGGCTTATACATTGATGATTTTGAAGTTTGTAATCCGTTGGGGACTTCAAAAAAGAAACACAAAGTGTGTGGCATTTATTGGGTGTTATCCAACATACCATTAAAATTTAGATCAACATTATCATCAATTTATCTAGCTATATTGTGCAAAACTGTACACTTAAAACAATATGGTTACGGCAAGGTTTTGGAACCACTGATAAGAGATCTTGAGCATTTAGAGACCATCGGTGTATTTGTACAAGGACTTGGTTCTTATGTGAAAGGTACCGTTTTGTACGTGTCTGCTGATAACTTAGGTGCACACTCACTTGCTGGATACCAAGAGTCTTTCAATGTGGAGAAATGTTGCAGATTTTGTTTGGCTAGCCGTGCAGATATTCAGAAGTATGATGTCAGAAGTGGGACTTTTACTTTGAGAACACCACATTTGTATGATGAAGCTGTTAATGTGCTCAAGACAACTGATGCCTCGTGTGTTGATGGTTTGAAAAGAGACTGTCCTTTAAGAAGACTTGCTCACTTTCATCCTGCAAAAGGGTTTCCACCTGATTTTCTTCATGATTTGTTCGAAGGAATTGTACCTGTGGAACTGTGCATGTGTCTTTCAGATCTGATTGCTAAAAAGTATTTCACTTTGAATGACCTTAATGAAAGGATAGGATCATTCCCTTTTCAGTTTAATGACAAAACTAACAGGCCTCAAGCAATACATGCAAACTTTTCAAAAAATGGAACTATTGGTGGCAATGGACATGAGAACTGGGCACTTTTGAGATTCCTTCCACTGCTGATCGGCCACCGAATTCCAGAAAGTGAAAAAACCTGGTCTGTGATCCTTGAACTGAAAGACATTGTGGAGCTACTATCCAGCCCCTCATTCACAACAGAAACCCTGTGCTACCTACAAGCAAAAATCTCTGACCACAGACAGTTGCTATTGGAAATATTTCCTGGTACAAGATTACGTCCCAAGCATCATTATCTTGAACATTATCCTGTACTGATCAAGAAATTTGGTCCACCAATTGAGTTCTGGACAATAAGATTTGAGGCCAAACATTCTTTCTTTAAACAGGTGGTTCACAATACTGGCAACTTCAAAATATTCTGCACACTTTAGCCACAAGACATCAGCTGATGTTGGCATATTATTTGGAGATGCCAACAATTTTCAAACCAAGCATTGAGACTGGGAAATCATCAGTCGTATCTGTGGACATCTTAGATGTTGCTATCAGAGAGGCCTTAAGGAGTAAGTTTAAAGATCTGAACTCTGTTTCTCTCACCTCCACTGTTTACTTAAATGGGACAAAATATTCGAAAGGAATGGTGCTCTCAGTTGGACAGACAAGTGGACTGCCAGATTTTGGGAGAGTACTCGATATCTGTGTAGTGGATTGCTGCATATCATTCATTATGGAACTATTCACAGCAGCCTTCGTGATTCATCTCGGGTGTTTCCAGCTTGCCAGAAGAGACCCTGCAGTGACTGTGGTTGTCGAGCCTGACAATCTGAATGACTACACCCCTCTTGCTGCATACCTTGTGGAAGGAAAGCTGCTTGTCACTCCAAGGACATTCATGTTAAATTAAGGTAAAGTTGGACTGGGAAGTGTCTTCCGTACATTTCATTACATGCAACTTATTTTCAATTCACTTCCAGTGTTTATTTCCTGATGATTAAGTGTTTTCTATATTGTTCTCTGTGTTTCAGCTGATGCAGACACCTCAATGATGCTTCTCAGAATTATCCTCTCACCTGAAGATATAAGGCGTGTCACCCTAGAAGATGTTCCCTCATCAGTTGATGAGCTGTGTGCAAAACTGCGCAACACTCTTGGTCTCCGAGGGAACTTCATTTTACAGTTTGAAGATTCGGACTTTGGGAATCAGCTCTGCAATTTGACAGACATTAAGGAGCTACCAGCGGAACGAGCCACTCTGAAGGTTTTGTTCACATCTTCTGAGGTGGTTTCTGACTCGACACTGGATACTGTAAGCTTTGATTCCCCAAGTAGCAGTCATTCGACAGAATGGCCCGATCCTTTTGTTGTTCCAGCTTTCTCCCATGATGTTGAGTATCAACTGAGAGCAGCAAATGATGCGTATGCCCAGGATGCAACTGTGATGGTTATCTCAAAGGGTGTGAAAAGTGAAATACTGGGACAGACTTGCGGATATCATATCCAAAATCACAGCCTATCCCAACAAAGACCATTATGAAAGTGTAGCCAAAGCTCTTGTTGCAAAGCACCCATGTCTCAAAGAGCCAGGGTCAGGTAGAGGGTGGTATTGCTGGGTATTTAGTTTGAGATTCAAGATGGGCAATTACCGTCAGAGAATGATGGCAGCTGGATGCCCTGAAGTTCTTGTAAATAAATGAAAAAAGGGGAGAGGAAAACCACAAGCCAGTCAAAAAGTCAAAAAAAGGAGAGATCCACTACCTGCCAGAGCCACCTGAGGGACAGACTACTGGGAAGTCAGAGAAAGATCGCAATACCATGGCACTGGAAGTGCAGAAGAAGGACTCTGACTTACAGCTTCTGGATGAACTGATGATCGCAACATTCTCACAGCGAAGAAAAGGAGATCATCGGTGATGAGCCACTGATCTCTGCTGTCATGGAGAGATGGCCTGCATTGTTTGGTCAGAGACAGGTAATCCTTTGCTAATCGAGTGCAGTTTGTGCAATTGTTTACTTCTACACAATATATTTTTTTACCTTCAGCTATAACACAAAAATAAAAAGAGGGCATATTTTACTGCAAGAGGAGTAATTCTACTTAAGTTGCTGATAATACTATTACATAAGTAATGGAGTATAATATCATATACTCCATCATTTCATTATAATTGAGGACTTTCAATGTGGTACAACTACCATTACTGAACTATAGGATATTATACTTCAACAACATAAAGCATGTACTATTTCTTGCTGTTATGTTTTGGATTCCTCTCTTTAAATTACTACAGCTGTTACATGGTGCTCTTATTTTTCTCTCACTCCTGTCATTTCTCTGTTTTAGCTATGTGCCGAGTTCAGCAGAATTGTCACCAAAGACCTGCTGAAATCTTTCCTGGAAGGACTAGATGCCATGGTTCCAAGTCTGTTGGAGGCTTACAAAGCTGCTGTAGCATCTGGAAGAAGGTTGGCCATGAGTGGTATTCTGCAGTGTCTTCAGAAAGAGGCAAGTATTTTACAGAGAAACTATTACCAAAAATGTGCAAAGATAAGGATTCTAGCTTGGCTATCATATTTACCTACCCTTGTCTTTTTCCCCCCTTGGGGGACACAAACCAGAACAGAAGAACGGCTGCCCTACTCGGTCTTCCAATATTTATTGCAGAGGATTCCTCCAACGTTATCAGGATGTGTGATGTAAGCAGGGGTTACATTGGGATTTGATATGTGGGGGGGCTCTGTGTGGAAGGGGGGGGGGGGGTGTCGAAGATCTCATGATTTTACCTTAAGGGCTATACTGTATATGTGGCCCTAAAGCAACTGCTCCATTATCTGTATTAAATGCAAACATTGATGCCACCAAATGACACAATACAAATAGAAATTACTTAATTTGAATTAATTTACATCTTAAATTATTAATGTACACACAAAAATGTTTACAAATATCCAACCTTGAAATTGCTATTTTTAAATCACAATTGCTCTGCACACTTGCTAGAGAACATTTTTGATGAAATCTCAGTTATAGGGCTGCGAGATTATGGCCAAAAGTATGCTGTACATTTCACTGTAAACGATTTAATCATCACCAAAAGTCGATGTTATTAGGACCGATCAGAACTCAGCTCTATGCACACACACACATACATTTAGCTTGGTTTAGGAAACGGGCTCCGTGTTACAGGACGGGTCGCGTGGTTTCGCGGCTCCTCCTCAATGAGGAGCAGCGGAGTCCGGGCGGGGGGGCTGCGGGCTGCAACTCCTGATCGGAGCAGAGACACACGCTCACTAAGCCAAAAAACGATATCCGGTCACAGAGATCTGCTATTTGAAAGTAAAGTATCGACTCTAAACACATATCGACTCTAAATATAGTCTATATTAAGAACAAAAAAAGTTTTAACATATAGTTTTTTGTATATGACAAATTTGCGAGGGTGATGATGTCAGAGCATCGTCCTATGTGCCGGGGCTTAGCCCGGACAGCCCCGGCCCAATTTAAACCCTGGATGTAAGTCACTATATTACTATATATTATACATTTACTTTTCTCTCGCTTAATTTGAGGTTTTGCCATCGCCAATATAATGCTCATTGTTACAATATTGTGTATTGTTTAAGTATTACTATTGTTCATTTAGGAATTGCAATAATGACTGAAAAAATTATGACCTTGCAATTTGTTGTGTTTTTATTTCAAGTTTGGAACAGTCAATTAAGATGTATGTGTCTTTGTTATTAGGCTCATGGAGAAACCCTCGATGTGATCCTGAAAGGAATGCAGGTTGGACTGTTGATTGGACATGAAGGCCCTCTGCTTGACTCATTTCCTCTGGATGTCTTCAATGTGGCTGTGGTGGTAGAAGAGAAGATCATCCTACATGACCTCCGAGATGTGCCCACAGGCTTCGCCATGTTAATGGGGGCAATCTACTGCCTCAACCTCGAGTACCCCCGCAACATGAAATACTCTTTTGAGTTCCTTCAAAAGGTCATCATGACCATCAAACCAGACCAGTGCTCTGCAAGAATCCATGGACTCAGAAATAAACTGCTGAGATATCACCTCTAAACAAATGACTGTGTCATAGCTCCTGGAAGAAGGGAGTTTCTGTTTTGGACTGTTATTCTACACATTGTTCTTGTTTTCAGCAGTGTAGTTTGTAAAGTGCAGGTCCGATATGAACACAGCTGCTGAGATTGTTAACAAATTAATGCACATTTCAAGCCCTTATTGAGAGGAAACAGTTTTTGGGGTCTCCTACATTGTTCAACTAACTTGTTCATCTATTGTTCATCTAACAAACATAGTTTGTGTATCCAGCAATATAGTTTGTACAATAGAGTGCCACAGTTTGGCACTCTACGCAGCTCGGGTATGGTCAGCAGGCCAACAAAAATAAAAGAAGACAAAGAGGTGGTAAACCCTTATGTTTTCCTGAACTAAATGTTTGAAAATAATCTTCTTTTTAGTCATGAAGGTTTATTGTATGGTTCATTCTCATTTTGCCATTTCTCTTTTTTCATCTGGCCTATTGCCAATTACATTTTGGGTATAAGTTGATGTATAACATATTTAAAAAAAAAAAATGTTATATCTGAACAAATGCGCTGCAAGAATTATTATTCATGTTATGTAAACTTGCTATCCGAAGTCAACACAACTAATAGATCTAAGTTGAAACAAATGCATTATTACAATCTTCCTAACTTGAAATGATGAGTTATATAAATGTAGAACTTGAAAGTGTGAGTTATTATAATACTGAAATGTGAGTTTATTTGACTAGGTAAATAAAGTTATCTTGCACTAATAATGTAAGATTGGTAGTTGTTTCAACTCTAAGTATAAAGTTAAATCAACTTAGACAACTTAAAAAACAATGTTAATACAACTAGAACCTTTAAGTCATATCAACGAGATGTACTTGCATTAATGAGTTGAAACAAAGATTGTCTTCAAGTTGACTTGATTTGCTTTTTCAAGGCAGCAGGTGGACTTTCATTTGCAAGTTAAACTGACATGAACTGTTTTACAGTGTACGAGTACAACAGGCTGCCGTTCGGCTACTCCCTATCCCCATGCACATTCAGTAAATGTGTGGTCACAGCGCTTCAATTGCTGCGCGCCCACGGCATGAGTTTTCTTTTACTAGACGACCTCATAGTCATGACTGGGTCCCGGGAACAAGCAATGTTTTGCACAGCACAATTGATCACACACCTAACCAAATTAGGCTTTGCGATCAATTGAAAAAAGAGCACCCCCATACCTCACTAACAGGCGTTGTAGTTGGGAGTGGTGCTCGATGCAGGCGTGCTACGCGCCACCCTGTCATGAAGCAGAAGTGCGTCCCTTCTCTGGGCGGTTCACAGGCTGCGACAGGGGGCGACAGTGACAGCTTTAACTGTCATGCAGACTCTGGGTCTCATGGCGGCTGCTCACATGGTGGTCCCGCTGGGGTTACTGCATATGCGCCGCCTGCCGAGGTGGTTCTCCAGCCTGCGTTTGGATCCCAAGAGGCACAAACGGCGGCTGATTACCATCCCCCCCCTCAGTGGAGGGCGACCTCCGGTTTTGGGGGTCCCCGGATCACCTCCGGAGGGGGTCTACACTGGGACGGATGACCTCCTACATCACAGTGTTCACGGACGCATCCAGAACAGGATGGGGAGGGACCTGCCTGAAGAGGGCTATAGGTGGGCGCTGGGCTCTAACAGAGTTTCGACACAGCAACCTCCTAGAGCTACGGGCGGTAGTGTTAGTCCTCCAGCATTTCATGCCCCTAATTCAAGGGAGACATGTAATGGTCAGGAGCGACAACAGCACCACAGTGGCTTATATCAACAGGCAGGGCGGAGTCCGCTCCGCCGCCTTGTTGACCACAACGGAGAGGCTGTGGTTATGGGCTTCAGAGGTGGTGTTATCTCTGAGAGCCCTCCATATCCCGGGACTGGAGAACAGGGGGGCCGACCTCATGTCGAGGCGAATGGACGCTTCACCCGGAGGTGGTGAAGCAGATCTGGGCCCAGTTCGGGAGAACAGAAGTGGATCTGTTCGCCAGCCGGCGCAACAACCACTGTGCCCTGTGGTTCTCCATGGCCCTGAACGACGACCCGCCCTTGGGGGTGGACGCGTTTGCACACAAGCCATGGCCAAGGAAGCTGCTATACGCCTTTCCACCGCTGTGTCTCATTCTCCCTCTCCTGGGGAAGGTGAGGTGAGAACGTCTGTCAGTCATCCTAGTGGCTCCGGACCGTGTCAGGGCGCCGTGGTACTCAGAGATGACACAGATGAAGGTGGGCCAGCCCTGGGCGGTTCCCCAGTTCTGGGGGGCGATGTCTCAAGAGGCAGGTGCAATCGGGGCGTTACCCACCCTCGGCCAACCTCTCCAGGCTTGGCTCCTGAGAGGGACAGGCTGAGACAGGGTGGATTGTCTGACAGTGTTATTCCAACCCTGTCTCCTAAAAATTACGTTCCCACAGAACTAAACTGCATTCTCAATTACGTTTTGCTAGAAACGTATTTTCTCCCACGTTACGTTCGTTTTGAACGTATCTCAAATACGTTTATTTTCTACACATCTTCTAGAAACATATTTTCTCCCACGTTACGTTTCTTATGAACGTATCTTAAATACGTTTATTTTCTACATATCTTTGCCATGTATTGTCTTGCTTATAATAATGATAATAGTCATTTATAAATATCATTTTAGAGCACACATTTGAAATCAGTAGACGAGGCTGTAATTTCGCCAGCTGTTACTCTCATGAGCGAGGCAGAACAAATTGTTTTAACATGCCAAAAAGCTGCTGTGTCGTTTATTGCACCTCAAACATTAAAACAAATCCAGAGTTCAGTGTTTCTGTACTTCCTCTAAGAAGAAAGGACAGTAACAGAAGATCTCTGTGGCTTCAGGCTTGATCGCCGTTCAAATGACAGCGTTGGTTTCCCCAAAAGAGGGCGGGGCTGTAAAGTGACGTAGATTTTACTCTCATCAATTATTCAAAACCATTCTATTTATTCTAACGTAAATTACATGCCAGTGTTTTATGTTTTTATTTATTTGTTTTCATTTTAAATCGTATAATGTCGGACTTGTTTTCCCGTCTGTGAGGAAAAGAACAGAGCCTCAAATACTGAAATCTGTATTTTTTTAAATCTTTTTTTCCTTCTAATTTGTTATTATTTTCTAAATAACACAATGTTATTTACTCAACAATAACACACAATTATCCTTGTTTTTATTTATTCGTTTAATTCTATAATCTTGGGCTTTTTAGCCGTAAATAAAGTCACCGGAAACAGACGTAGGCCTATAAGGGACATTTTGAGCGATACACACCAAAACTGAATATGTGACGTGGATCATAAATATCAACAATTAAACAACATCTTGCATTTCTTTTCACAAAATACGTCTCCTTGCAGTATCAATAGTAATTCGGCTGACTTTTATATTTGATCCAATTGGTAGATAGGTTATATTTACACCATAACGGTGCACAGCTGATAGAAAAGGACTTTCTTTGAATATAAGAATGTAAATACTGAGTTGAGAGAATAGTCAGGGGATTTGGGTGATGGGAGACACACCTATGGAATCACAATTTCAATAGCTTACCATTAAATGACGGATATGCCTTTCTGTCTGTGATGTTTTACAAATCAGATATTAATGTGTAGAAGTAAAACATGAGAAATAGTATAGCAATATCCTGTAAAATTATGTAAAAACACGAATAAAACTACACATCTTCAGATGTTATACATACACAAGTGTCCTACACTAACAATGCAAAGTTATTATTAGTATGCTCTGTGTACCTTGTGTGCACCGCCTAGTGGTTAAAGCACGTCATTGAATTATTTTTGTTGAATAATGTTATTTTTGTTGAATAATGTTATTTGATGAAAAAAATATTAAGAGTACATACTTTCATAGGGGGAAAGTAGAAGGTCAATGATAGAAGTATAGAATATAAAAAAATCAAGAAGATACTATAAGTGATCTCTACAATAAAACAGTTTAGTGCTGGATGTACAAAGATATTAATAGGAGGATGTGCAAAACAGACAAACTAATTAACCTTTATTAACACATTAAAGAATACTTTAGGTTAAGGTCTGTCACGGCTGGAGGGCAAGGTACACAGGACCCAAATGCAGAATATCCAAATTCAAAATACTTTTGTTGCAAAACTATCAACAAAGTAAAACTAAGGCAAGGCAAAAACACAAAAATCCCTCTGAACAAAAACCCTTCCAACAACATCAATAATCCCACAAAGACAGACAGAAAAACCAGAACTTAAATGCACACAAACTAATCAACTGAACAGGACACAGGTGAGGGGGGAGGAGACAACACAGGGCACCAGGTGCACACAATCAGCAGTAACAGAAAAGACGGGAGGGGGAACACAGAGACAGGAAACCAAAGACAGAACTAGACATGACAAAAACACAACACAGACAGATCGTGACAAGGTCTTCTTTCAAATAAGAAAAAAGCTTTGGGGGTATCTATCTACAGATAAATATTAAGCCTGACAAAGTACTTAACGTCTAATATATTGCTTTCCTGCAATGTTAACTATGTTGAAGCACTTATTTTAACTGATATTATACGCATTAATTATACTCTTATGTATGTAGATAGTATAAGAAATGTGCAGAATATGACAGTTTAATGGTGGAGGTACACACATATTGATAGATGTCGTAATGCACTGTTGAGGAACCTGTGACCCACGATTTTCATTCATTGCATAACTACACTAGTTGTGTATATGATATGTCAATAAACCTTAGAAAATCTTGAAATCTTGAAAGGGATGTGCAACATAGCAATTATATACAGTTTTTAATTAACTATTAGTAGAGAATAATGAGTAATTCATATATACTTTATAGAGATCTGCAGATGAATGTTTAGTCTTCTCAAGCACCAACTATCAAATATCTCTCCTGATTGTTGGCACTTGACAATCACCTTCCCTGAATTTAACTCAGGTGTAACTAAAGTCTGCTTTAAGGGTTGTTTATATTTCACATCATTAATCAGAATCTGCAGAGTAACTAAAATAAATGTAGTGGAGTAAAAATACCAGGTTAACCTCTGAATTGTAGTGGAGTAGAATTACAAAGTAACAATGAGCTGTCATGTGGGATATATTAATGCTGCGCATTATGGACACAAGCGATTTTCACCCATTTAGTAATTATATGTTTTAAATGTGTACACACCAATGTGTTTCCTATCGCCTAAACCTCCAGGGCTGTACACAGTTTAATACTGTCAACTTCTAATTTTGGGAAAAACGAAAACGTCTTTTAAAACTACAATTCCCAGTAGAGACTTGCCATAGAGAACATGTTGCGAAACACAATAGCCAGCATGTGTAGTTCTGGGGGGGGCGTTCGAGTCCAGTTTTGAAAAGTCTGCCGTGGTTTCGTTCCATTTCAAAGAGCTTGACGCTCGGCGTAACCTTGGCGCACTGCCACTCCAACATCCAATCCCAGAGTTTGAAGATTAATCACGGGGTTTGTCAACGGGACTGTAGTCCCAAACAATAGCTGGGGATTATGGGTAGTGTAGTGTCTTCGACAATCCTAAACTGATTATTTTTTTCGGATATCATATCGCATTAACAACACCACATCTGGCGTCACAGAGCTCTTCTGTTACTGTCCTTTCTTCTTAGAGGAAGTACAGAAACACGTAACTCTGGATTTGTTTTAATGTTTGAGGTGCAATAAACGACACAGCAGCTTTTTGGCATGTTAAAAACTATTATTTTCTGCCTCGCTCATGAGAGTAACAGCTGGAGAAATTACAGCCTCGTCTACTGATTTCAAATGTGTGTTCTAAAATGATATTTATAAATGACTATTATCATTATTATAAGCAAGACAATAAATGGCAAAGATATGTAGAAAATAAACGTATTTAAGATACGTTCATAAGAAACGTAGCGTGGGAGAAAATATGTTTCTAGAAGATGTAGAAAATAAACGTATTTGAGATACGTTCATAACGAACGTAACGTGGGAGAAAATACGTTTTTAGCTAAACGTAATTGAGAATGCAGTTTAGTTCTGTGGGAACGTAATTTTTAGGAGACAGGGTTGGTTATTCAGTCTATCCAGGCAGCTAGAGCTGGATCCACCACAGCCTGTTACAGGCCAAGGTGGCTAGGATTCCAGCGATGGTGTGAGGAGAGGAGAATAGAGCCCCTATCTTGTGAGTTAGGCTCTATTTTTTTCCTTCTTACAGTTACTGGTGGACAGAGGGCTTGCGCATTACACAGTGGAAGTGTATGCAGCAGCCATCTCGTCCTGCCATGAGGGAATTGGCGGCAGGTCAGCCTTTAGTCAACCACTGATGTCGCGGTTTTTTACAGGGGGTCAGGAGGCTGCGCCCAGTAGTGCACGCCTCCACCCGGCAGTGGGACCTGCCCCTAGTGCTCGGAGCTCTGGTCTTAGAACCATTTGAGCCTCTGGAGCTCTCCTCCCTAAAAGCACTGTCGTGGAAGACAGCTTTGCTTCTTGCCTTAACGTCAGCCAAAAATAAAAATGTGTCCGAGTTAACTGCTCTGTCGGTGCACCCGAGCTGTTTACTGATTCGGGGTGACCGGAGCGGCGCGACACTCAGACCGAACCCCTCCGTTGTGCCCAAGAGCCTAAGCAGTGCGTTCAGGTCGAGGGCTATTCAGTTAGGGGGTTTTAGTCTTCCCCCCATGGTGGGGACAGGGAAGCTAAACTGCACCTCCTCTGCCCGGTGCGTGCGCTAGCATGTTATGTGGAGCGCACGGCTTCCCTTATGGCGCGTTTCCACTGCAGGCCTCGCTCGGCCTCGCTCAGTTTGGTTAGGCCTTATTAGGCCCGGCTCACTTTAATGCTGCGCTTCCATTACAGTTTAGGAACTGGGGTAGTTACTATAGTAACGCAGTGTAGGCGGAGCCGTGACGTCATCTTCAGTGAGAGCCCCAAAAAAACAACACAGCCGTTAGCTCTTAGCACTCAGAGCTCACAGCTCCTCATATCTGTTCAGAAACTAGACAAAAGTGAAACAAGTACAAACCACAGACTGTCTGTGTCATGGCGAATACAGTCGCTGGTTTATTTATTTCTGTATAGGCCGTTGTTGTGAGTGTGGACGGTCGGAGCATATATAACGTTAGCTTAGCCAAGCTCCATTTAGAAAGCACGCATTTTAAAAGTTTTTTTCGCCTGCCGTCTGTCTGCAGACTTGTCAAAGCATTAATTCATGGTTTTTACTAACCGGTATCAGTATGTTGTTACTTCGGCATCATTTAGAAACGTGTATTACAATTAAATCACGGTCAAATATGTTCATCTTGTTGTAGTTGTAGCCCCCATGCCAGCGATTCTCTCTCTAGTTTAGCATACTCAGCCCGACTCAGCCTGGTTGTTCCTGGCCCTAGAACCACGATTTAGTCGGGCCAGAAAAAAGGTGAAAAAGTAGCCACGGGCCAAAACTAGGCCAAGTGGAAACGCAACCAAAAACGGGCCCCGCACGGCTCGGCACGCTTAAAGCGAGCTACCCGCTGCAGTGGAAACGCGCCATTAGACGCACCGAACAGCTGTTCGTGTGCTTCGGGGGCGGGGTGATCGGGAAAGCTCTGTCCAAGAAACGCCTGGCAGGCTGGCTCTGCGAGTGCATTGCACATGCCTACGGACAGGCAAGGAGAGCCTGCACCACGGGGATTCGTGCGCACTCCACACGGGCTGTAGCTGTGTCAACAGCCTTATTCAACGGTGTGAGTGTGGAGGATATATGCACAGCGGCGTCTTGGTCGACGCCAGGCCCCTTCATAAGGTTTTATCTCTTAGAAATGTCTGGCTCTTTCTCCTCGTCTGTGCTTGCTGGGGCAACACAGGATTTGTAGGGGGGGGGGGGGGGATTGTGGGTCAGTTGGCATCTGACCCCCTCCCCGGACGTGATGTGCCGTCGCCTTTCCCGGGCCCTCTGAGGGTCCCGGGATGGGCGAGGGGCGCGCTGGGCCCTTACAGCCCTCCACACTTTAGTCCACACACACTCTGCACGGGGTCGGTGTCTGAGTGTGGGGCATGGGCACTGGCGCTCTCCCTGCGATCCTTAGGGATTCAGGGAGGCAGGCATGTAGTAAGCCCATTCGGGGCCGAGGGGGCTCTCCCCATCCGTCTATGGGTGGGGGGGGTCCCCCGGCACTGTTTTTTGAGCACACTTTCTGCGAGGTAAGCGCAGCAGGGTGTGCTCTGTCAGCCACAGCCCAGATTTCTCCTCAGTCACAACCGGGTTAAAGGAGAACGTGGGGCAGCAGCTGCTGACCAGAAAAGCCAGTCAGGGGCAGTAGGGTGGAATGTTGTTGTTGGACGACAGTGCGCGTATAAATCGGGGCTCCACCCACTGTACCCATAGAGTCCAGTAGAGGGCGGAGCCTGTGAGAGATATAACGTTGGGTTACGTATTGTAACCCTTGTTATATTAGCACAGGCGGAGCCCTCTACTCAGGACACTGTCTGTCCTATTCCACTCGCTGAAGAGAGGTGTACGATGATAGTCAGGAGGCGAGGCCTCCTTTTATACGGTGTGATGCGCGCGCATTCAGGTAGGCCCGCCCAAGGCCGGCTACGTCTATAGAAGTCTCAGTGGATGAATGCTTGCATGATAAGGTAGTACCCATAGAGTCCAGTAGAGGGCTCCGCCTGTGCTAATATAACAAGGGTTACAATACGTAACCCAACGTTACTACAGAAACAGGTTCAAAGCTCAAGGCTACTTACCTCGGTGTCTACAAATTATATAAGATGAAATATGTAATTGTCATGCCTTTTTATAAGCAACACTTGTAACATAACATCAGATCCCTTGCTTTGGAGAGTCCAGAACAAATCTAATATTTAGATTCTACTTTGTTTAATAGAGTCAATTATAAAGATGTTTTCAAATACAGGAAATATGAAAATAAGTATAAGCTAATGCTAGCTTTGGCTGTTTGACTACCCGATTTGCATTGCGCATGCGAGAGATTGTCCGCCATATTCAAGCGCTTTGAGCACCAGGAAAAACGCTTTATAAATGTAATGTATTATTATTATTATTATTATTATTATTATATTGGACAGCTACATACGGCAACCCAAATAGGACCTTTGTTTCGCAAAGCATACAAAAAACCCCACAAAAAACCCAACAACATTAATCTGAACGTGAAATATGAGTTAATGTTATTACAATGTGACTTCACTATTATTTAACAACTACTTTTATTGAGTTAAGTACAATCTCAGAATAAGTGAGGAATGGATTTAACTTCTGTTAGACAGCTATCATACTGAAGAAATATTTACTGTGAATGTATGCAAAAATGTATGGCATTAATAATTCATATCTAATTACATTAACTGTGAATGTCTTTCATTTTATTTCAAATTAAATACAATTGCATAAAATATTTTTGTATAGATATTTGAGATGTTTATGACTCGCGCATGCACAATGCAAATCGGGCAGACGTCTAGACGTCTAATGTCCTATTGGGGTTGCCGTATGTAGCTGTGCAATATGGCGGACCATCTCGCGCTTGTGCAATGCAAATCGGGCAGAGATGCAAATCGGGTCACAGGCTGTATGCTCTCTAACCTAACTTAACCAGAGTTTACATTGCAGTTGTTTTGTGGCTGTTGCTAATGTAAATGTTGAGATTTTTATCTTAACTGACACATTTATATTGTGTAATATTCTTTATATGGTCAAATTGATGTAATACAGTCAGATTCAGATTTGAATCCAACTTTGACTAAATGTTTAGTAAGTGATGTGTCTGTAGTGAACTCACCAGTGTTTGCAGAGTCCTGCTGTGTTGTTGAGAAGAAGCTGCTGGATTCAGTTGAGTGTTTCTTCAGAGAAACAGAGACGTGTCTCGGCTGCTGCTCTGCTGTCGCTCAGACAAACAACAGCTTTGATTTCTGGGAAATGGAAACTCTTCTCTTACAGTGTGGTCCCACCTCTCAGTGGCAGTTTGCCAAGAGGAAGTGGAGGAAGAACTGTTGAGGCTTGTTATTTAACTTTGTGACGATGCATTTTTCAGCTGATCCAAGAGGCTTTTCAAATAGTGTATTGAGCATAAGTAGGAGTATGTTCTCAATACATGAAGGACATCTCTTTACACATCTGGAGATTTATAGCTATATTTCAACGCTGTGTTATGGTCCCTGTTTAAGAGCAGCTGGTGAAACACTTCCTCCTCCCTGAACAGACTGTTTGAAAATGGGTCACGTGATTGTTGACTCACATTCAGGTCAGACTTTAGTTTATATTACAAGCAGATTCATTTTTATTCACCTGTAGTTTTGGGAGTTTTGGACAAACTAAAGCTTTAACGTGTGTCAGAGGAACTGATGTTGATTCTGTTCAGTTGTATTCTTTGATATGTAGTTAAACAAATGTATATTTATGTTGCAATATATCAAAATGTATCCTAGGAACTTAAATATAATAATAATAACAATAATAATGATGTGTTCCTGTCCTCCTCCAGTGTCTGCAGTGCTGCTGGCAGTCATGTTCAGGTAGAGAACGACCGGCTAAACGGCGGCCACCATGCGGAAACATCTGGAAAGGATCCGTTTCCGGGGCCAGAGACGGGACGGGTTCCCGGATCTGGCCGATTCTCCCAACACCTCCGACACAGAGAGCAACGAGGAGGTCGTGAGCAGACCTCGAGACTCCACCAGAGATTCAGAGGAGCTGAGGGAGGCGGAGGGGGAGCAGAGTGACGCTCAGGTACACAAACACACACAATATCAACCAGGAGTTTAGAAGGAAACTTGTTTATCTGACCCTGAACTTTAAAGAGGACGTCAGGTGTATATCAGTGTGTAGTGTCTCTACTTTAAAGAGTCCTCTCCTGCTGATGTTCAGGTGTATATCAGTATGTAATGTCTCTACTTTAAAGAGTCCTCTCCTGCTGATGTTCAGGTGTATATCAGTATGTAGTGTCTCTACTTTAAAGAGTCCTCTCCTGCTGATGTTCAGGTGTATATCAGTATGTAGTGTCTCTACTTTAAAGAGTCCTCTCCTGCTGATGTTCAGGTGTATATCAGTATGTAGTGTCTCTACTTTAAAGAGTCCTCTCCTGCTGATGTTCAGGTGTATATCAGTATGTAGTGTCTCTACTTTAAAGAGTCCTCTCCTGCTGATGTTCAGGTGTATATCAGTATTGAGTATCTCTACTTTAAAGAGTCCTCTCCTGCTGATGTTCAGGTGTATATCAGTATTTAGTGTCTCTACTTTAAAGAGTCCTCTCCTGCTGATGTTCAGGTGTATATCAGTATGTAGTGTCTCTACTTTAAAGAGTCCTCTCCTGCTGATGTTCAGGTGTATATCAGTATGTAGTGTCTCTACTTTAAAGAGTCCTCTCCTACTGATGTTCAGGTGTATATCAGTATGTAGTGTCTCTACTTTAAAGAGTCCTCTCCTGCTGATGTTCAGGTGTATATCAGTATTGAGTATCTCTACTTCAAAGAGTTCTCTCCTTTTTATTGGTCCAGTTAAGCTCTTTCTTTGCCAAAATGTATTCCTTATTTTGTTTTAAATGGTTTGATTGACTCTAAACTTTAATTGAAATCTTCCCCGGTTTATTTTGTGGTTCCTCGGGTTCTGCTTTCGTCTCGTTTACGTGAACGTTGTGAACTTTTCTGTCGGCTGCTGTCTTTCGGATACAATGGTTTTATAAACTGGTGTCGTTGTATACATAGGTGTACGTTTTTTAAATGAAATGATTGCTCTTCTTAAATTGTGATGTACATTTGTTTTTAAAGTAAAATCAAATGTCAAACACTGACAGTCTCCTGTTTTTGTTGTTCTGCGCAGTACCACGTTCAGCCTGTTGGTGTCAGTAGAGAGTCAGAGGAGACTATGATAAACATATAAACAGTATATTCATAAACACTCTAATTTGTCTTTAGTTATTATTTGAGATGACTTTAAACATGCGTTCAAATTGGACGTCTGGAAATAAAATAACTTATTATTATTATTATAAATCTACAATGTCATTTTCATTTATTTTTGGCCCCAAATTCTGCCTCATGCTGACAAATGTTTCTAAAACCATTTGTGGGTCATAACGACAGAAGTTCAGTTTGTTCTGTTATAATGTTTCACAGCCTTCAGTGTCAGCAGGGAGGGTTTTATTATCACTGACGGTAACAACCACCATAACCAGTAAATAATCTACTCACCTGGAGGGAAAGACTGACATTAAACGCAAAGACTTTCATTCTTTAAAAAAACATAACTTTTTCCAGGTTTTAACAGAGCGGTTTCCCTTCTTCTATTCTATCCTGCCGTTTGCCTTTGCTCTCGCATATGGAGTGAAACTATGCTATAAAGCACATGTGTCAAACTCAAGGCCCGGGGGCCAAATCAGGCCCTTGGTGAATTTAATTTCAGCAAGCAGGATCATTTTTAATTACTATTAGATCTGGCCCGCCGGTATATTGCACGCACACCTTCACTCCATCCTGAGGGTCTCCTCAGCTCAGAGCCTGAGCCCAAACATTGATGACCTTGCACCCAAGATGAGATGCCAAGTATCTGAACTAGCATCACAGAGCAGCACACTGAGTTTAATGGATGTTTCCTTCTGCACCTTGTTTCTTGAGACAATAGGACATGTTTGGTTTGTTCTTTGAGGGAAATAGTTTTGTTGAAGCTGTTGTTGGCCTGTGGAAAAATGTACTCATAAGAAATGACTCAGAAAAGCTGCAGATAGAGCCATAAGAAATGAATGCAACTGATTATTTAATGTTTCATGTTGTTTTTATAGGCAATAATTTAAGCTTTGTTAGTTCCAGGTTTAATATGTGCAATAAGTTCATTTCAATAAGTTTTGCAATAAACATTGAACCAGTCCGGCCCTCGACTAGTACCCATTTTAAAATGTTGGCCCACTGTGTATTTGAGTTTGACCCCCCGGCTGTAAAGGCATCAAATCATCATTAATATATCAATTACTTACGTTACCTGGAATTATCAAAAAAAGAGACAGAAAATTCTTGATTATTAATAATAATAGAAATGGTTAATTTGTGGGTGAATTATTCCCTTAACAAACAAACAAGTCAAGTTATTTAAAAAATAAAGGTCAGATTTTACTGAGAATAAATAAATTAATACACATTTATTGAACTTAATTTTGTCCATTTTGTATTTCCACTACATTGATCGCAGTAGAAAAGTTAACATTCAATATTTTATAATTATTATTGTGTTTATTCACTTTCAGTTATACAGATGAAAACTACATTTTAAGAGCAAACAGGGCAATACAATTATGTATAATTGACAGAGGATTTTAACACAAACAATACACATACAAACAAAAAAGCTAAATAATTCAATATATAAAGATTGATTGATGTCCAAAATCAGGAGCAGGAACAATTTCATGAAATGATAAATATGAGTTCCTCTTGTTTAAAGTGCTTAACCATCAAATATGTTTTGTTTTTTCCAGTTTAGAAGATCTACTCAACTTGACTTAATCTAAATATTTCACACGCACAGGAACAATGTTATGATTTAAAAGGGCCCTAAAATGCACATTTTCAGGTTCATATCAATATGTAGTGTCTCTACTTTAAAGAGTGCTCTCCTGCTGATGTTCAGGTGTATATCAGTATGTAGTGTCTCTACTTTAAAGAGTCCTCTCCTGATGATGTTCAGGTGTATATCAGTATGTAGTGTATCTACTTTAAAGAGTGCTCTCCTGCTGATGTTCAGGTGTATATCAGTATGTCGTGTCTCTACTTTAAAGAGTGCTCTCCTGCTGATGTTCAGGTGTATATCAGTATGTAGTGTCTCTACTTTAAAGAGTGCTCTCCTGCTGATGTTCAGGTGTATATCAGTATATAGTGTCTCTACTTTAAAGAGTCCTCTCCTGCTGATGTTCAGGTGTGTATCAGTATGTAGTGTCTCTACTTTAAAGAGTCCTCTCCTGCTGATGTGCAGGTGTATATCAGTATGTAGTGTCTCTACTTTAAAGAGTCCTCTCCTGCTGATGTTCAGGTGTATATCAGTATGTAGTGTCTCTACTTTAAAGAGTCCTCTCCTGCTGATGTTCAGGTGTATATCAGTATGTAGTGTCTCTACTTTAAAGAGTCCTTTCCTGCTGATGTTCAGGTGTATATCAGTATGTAGTGTCTCTACTTTAAAGAGTCCTCTCCTGCTGATATTCAGGTGTATATCAGTATGTAGTGTCTCTACTTTAAAGAGTCCTCTCCTGCTGATGTCCAGGTGTATATCAGTATGTAGTGTCTCTACTTTAAAGAGTCCTCTCCTGCTGATGTTCAGGTGTACATCAGTATGTAGTGTCTCTACTTTAAAGAGTCCTCTCCTGCTGATGTTCAGGTGTATATCAGTATGTAGTGTCTCTACTTTAAAGAGTCCTCTCCTGCTGATGTTCAGGTGTACATCAGTATGTAGTGTCTCTACTTTAAAGAGTCCTCTCCTGCTGATGTTCAGGTGTATATCAGTATGTAGTGTCTCTACTTTAAAGAGTCCTCTCCTGCTGATGTTCAGGTGTACATCAGTATGTAGTGTCTCTACTTTAAAGAGTCCTCTCCTGCTGATGTTCAGGTGTATATCAGTATGTAGTGTCTCTACTTTAAAGAGTCCTCTCCTGCTGATGTCCAGGTGTACATCAGTATGTAGTGTCTCTACTTTAAAGAGTCCTCTCCTGCTGATGTTCAGGTGTATATCAGTATGTAGTGTCTCTACTTTAAAGAGTCCTCTCCTGCTGATGTTCAGGTGTATATCAGTATGTAGTGTCTCTACTTTAAAGAGTCCTCTCCTGCTGATGTTCAGGTGTATATCAGTATGTAGTGTCTCTACTTTAAAGAGTCCTCTCCTGCTGATGTTCAGGTGTATATCAGTATTGAGTATCTCTACTTTAAAGAGTCCTCTCCTGCTGATGTTCAGGTGTATATCAGTATTGAGTATCTCTACTTTAAAGAGTCCTCTCCTGCTGATGTTCAGGTGTATATCAGTATTTAGTGTCTCTACTTTAAAGAGTCCTCTCCTGCTGATGTTCAGGTGTATATCAGTATGTAGTGTCTCTACTTTAAAGAGTCCTCTCCTACTGATGTTCAGGTATATATCAGTATGTAGTGTCTCTACTTTAAAGAGTCCTCTCCTGCTGATGTTCAGGTGTATATCAGTATTGAGTATCTCTACTTCAAAGAGTTCTCTCCTTTTTATTGGTCCAGTTAAGCTCTTTCTTTGCCAAAATGTATTCCTTATTTTGTTTTAAATGGTTTGATTGACTCTAAACTTTAATTTAAATCTTCCCCGGTTTATTTTGTGGTTCCTCGGGTTCTGCTTTCGTCTCGTTTACGTGAACGTTGTGAACTTTTCTGTCGGCTGCTGTCTTTCGGATACAATGGTTTTATAAACTGGTGTCGTTGTATACATAGGTGTACGTTTTTTAAATGAAATGATTGCTCTTCTTAAATTGTGATGTACATTTGTTTTTAAAGTAAAATCAAATGTCAAACACTGACAGTCTCCTGTTTTTGTTGTTCTGCGCAGTACCACGTTCAGCCTGTTGGTGTCAGTAGAGAGTCAGAGGAGACTATGATAAACATATAAACAGTATATTCATAAACACTCTAATTTGTCTTTAGTTATTATTTGAGATGACTTTAAACATGCGTTCAAATTGGACGTCTGGAAATAAAATAACTTATTATTATTATTATAAATCTACAATGTCATTTTCATTTATTTTTGGCCCCAAATTCTGCCTCATGCTGACAAATGTTTCTAAAACCATTTGTGGGTCATAACGACAGAAGTTCAGTTTGTTCTGTTATAATGTTTCACAGCCTTCAGTGTCAGCAGGGAGGGTTTTATTATCACTGACGGTAACAACCACCATAACCAGTAAATAATCTACTCACCTGGAGGGAAAGACTGACATTAAACGCAAAGACTTTCATTCTTTAAAAAACATAACTTTTTCCAGGTTTTAACAGAGCGGTTTCCCTTCTTCTATTCTATCCTGCCGTTTGCCTTTGCTCTCGCATATGGAGTGAAACTATGCTATAAAGCACATGTGTCAAACTCAAGGCCCGGGGGCCAAATCAGGCCCTTGGTGAATTTAATTTCAGCAAGCAGGATCATTTTTAATTACTATTAGATCTGGCCCGCCGGTATATTGCACGCACACCTTCACTCCATCCTGAGGGTCTCCTCAGCTCAGAGCCTGAGCCCAAACATTGATGACCTTGCACCCAAGATGAGATGCCAAGTATCTGAACTAGCATCACAGAGCAGCACACTGAGTTTAATGGATGTTTCCTTCTGCACCTTGTTTCTTGAGACAATAGGACATGTTTGGTTTGTTCTTTGAGGGAAATAGTTTTGTTGAAGCTGCTGTTGGCCTGTGGAAAAATGTACTCATAAGAAATGACTCAGAAAAGCTGCAGATAGAGCCATAAGAAATGAATGCAACTGATTATTTAATGTTTCATGTTGTTTTTATAGGCAATAATTTAAGCTTTGTTAGTTCCAGGTTTAATATGTGCAATAAGTTCATTTCAATAAGT
This sequence comes from Pogonophryne albipinna, assembly GCA_028583405.1. NCBI lineage: Eukaryota > Metazoa > Chordata > Actinopteri > Perciformes > Artedidraconidae > Pogonophryne > Pogonophryne albipinna. The sequence continues at coordinate 992,585 of CM053250.1, forward strand.
TTTGCAATAAACATTGAACCAGTCCGGCCCTCGACTAGTACCCATTTTAAAATGTTGGCCCACTGTGTATTTGAGTTTGACCCCCCGGCTGTAAAGGCATCAAATCATCATTAATATATCAATTACTTACGTTACCTGGAATTATCAAAAAAAGAGACAGAAAATTCTTGATTATTAATAATAATAGAAATGGTTAATTTGTGGGTGAATTATTCCCTTAACAAACAAACAAGTCAAGTTATTTAAAAAATAAAGGTCAGATTTTACTGAGAATAAATAAATTAATACACATTTATTGAACTTAATTTTGTCCATTTTGTATTTCCACTACATTGATCGCAGTAGAAAAGTTAACATTCAATATTTTATATTTATTATTGTGTTTATTCACTTTCAGTTATACAGATGAAAACTACATTTTAAGAGCAAACAGGGCAATACAATTATGTATAATTGACAGAGGATTTTAACACAAACAATACACATACAAACAAAAAAGCTAAATAATTCAATATATAAAGATTGATTGATGTCCAGGACCAGGAGCAGGAACAATTTCATGAAATGATAAATATGAGTTCCTCTTGTTTAAAGTGCTTAACCATCAAATATGTTTTGTTTTTTCCAGTTTAGAAGATCTACTCAACTTGACTTAATCTAAATATTTCACACGCACAGGAACAATGTTATGATTTAAAAGGGCCCTAAAATGCACATTTTCAGGTTCATATCAATATGTAGTGTCTCTACTTTAAAGAGTGCTCTCCTGCTGATGTTCAGGTGTATATCAGTATGTAGTGTCTCTACTTTAAAGAGTCCTCTCCTGATGATGTTCAGGTGTATATCAGTATGTAGTGTCTCTACTTTAAAGAGTCCTCTCCTGCTGATGTTCAGGTGTATATCAGTATGTAGTGTATCTACTTTAAAGAGTGCTCTCCTGCTGATGTTCAGGTGTACATCAGTATGTAGTGTATCTACTTTAAAGAGTGCTCTCCTGCTGATGTTCAGGTGTATATCAGTATGTCGTGTCTCTACTTTAAAGAGTGCTCTCCTGCTGATGTTCAGGTGTATATCAGTATGTAGTGTCTCTACTTTAAAGAGTGCTCTCCTGCTGATGTTCAGGTGTATATCAGTATATAGTGTCTCTACTTTAAAGAGTCCTCTCCTGCTGATGTTCAGGTGTGTATCAGTATGTAGTGTCTCTACTTTAAAGAGTCCTCTCCTGCTGATGTTCAGGTGTATATCAGTATGTAGTGCCTCTACTTTAAAGAGTCCTCTCCTGCTGATGTTCAGGTGTATATCAGTATGTAGTGTCTCTATTGGGACGTGTCTCCATGCTTTAATGTTCAAAAAGCTCTGTATTTGTCTCATACTGCCTGTGCTGCAGCCCCTCTTTTCACCCTCTGTCTAAAACCTGTATAACAAACTACAGGAAAGCCCAAAAAAGCAGAATAATGCCTCTTTAATCAGGTTACACTACATTAATTATGACTCGTGAAGTATTTACAAAAAGTGTTGACATTTGCCTTAAATCTTTTCAATATTCAGATCTATCCAATAGTTATGAGTTTCTGTAGTTGTAAGTGCTCAACCATAAAATACAAGTTGTTTTTTGTGTGTTTTTTTTTATTTAGAAGAACTACTACGTGGAAATTATCTCAATGCTTTTAAATCTGGAAATAATATTGTTAATAAGCTTCAACTTATTTAATTATGACACATTCAATATTTACAAAAAGCTATAAAACTAACATTTTACCTCAAATCTAAACCTCTCAGGTCTTATGAATTTAACTTGGATTCATTTCCTTATTTTTTTTGTAATCCAATAGTTGTGTTTGAGTCCTGCTCCTGTGTCACTGTTGCTAGGTAATGGATTGATAAGATAACACGACTGCTGATAAACCCTAATTAAATGTATCATGGGAGTTTCCTGCTGCGTGGTTTGCTCTCACAGATCAACGGTCAGCTCTTCGTCATCCTCTGAATCTTCTCCTCGATCCATCTTCACCCCGAGCCCACTGTCCAGATCTGCATCGTTGAACATCACTCTGGGGGTTTTCATTTTCTCTTCCTCCTCCTGCTCTTCCTCCTCTTCCTCCTCGCTGTCGTCCTCTCTGCTGTCGGGGATGATGACCACCTCCTCTTTGGCGTCGGGGTCGATGTCCTCCTTGAACCACACGGATTTGTACCCTTCGTCCAGACGCCTCTCTTTTGTCAGGATGGGTTTCACCTCCTTCTCGTTGTCCGTTTTGTCCGATCCCGCCTCACTAGTGTCGTCTCGCAGGACGTTAAGCGCCACCGAAGGCTTCAAGACTAATTCATATTGTGGAGATCCTCTAGCCGCCAATCCACCTCCACCTCCAGTGCTGCCTCCATCTTCATCTTCGTCTTTCTGGAAGGCCTCGTTGGTGTACTGGATGCCCTCCTTCTGACCCTTTTGCCCCAGCTGTGGAGGGACGAAGTAACCGGTTAAAATCAAGATTAAAGGTCCCCTATTATACTGTTTTTCATCAATATATCACAGGTCTCAGATATATCCAGAGCCTGTCTCTGATTGGCTGAAACACCAAACAGATCATTGCAGCATTACCCATAATCCCCTCTGTTTCAGCCCTGTTTCCAAAGTGCTGATTCTCTGTCTGTTACTTTAGATGAAAATAAGGAGCCCCTCCCCACGCCCCTCTGAGAGACATTTGGTTACAAAGAACTCAATGGTGCTCTAGGAGGAGATTCAGGTGATAAGGTGGGGGGGGGGTTACCTTGGTTGCTGATTGGCTAATGGTTACACAAGACAAAACATCGTTATGACATCTGTGACGACCCCTGCTTTACTATCTCCTGTTGTGTGTGTATGGCCCTTTAATGTTCTCTCTTTGTCTGTGTCAGCGTTGATTGAGGACACCTGGCTGCCGGTACCGGAGGACTAAAAGGCCTGAGCCGGGGTGTTTCTCAATCGCGAGTAAAGATGCTCCAGAGCCACTATTTCAAGGATACTACGTCATCGAGTGCCGCCGAAGGACTGTTCCAATGTCCAGCATACTTGGAATTCTACCGAGCCCGGCGTACTTCGTTAGGAGAAATGTCGAGGCTGCACATGAGTAGACTCCGCGGTCTTAAAATCCCCACAATGCTTTGCGCACGGACCAATTTCCCCAAATCTGTGGCGGAAAATGTAAGACGGGGCTTCTCATATGACGCACACCTGCAAGCCTGTTCCACTCTTCGTTTTCCGAATGCAATTCTGAAGCAAGACGCTCGGCAGACATGTGCTACCAAGCAAGCGTACTCGCGATTGAGAAACACCCCCAGAGTCTCGATGGCTCTCTCCGCTGAGGATCTGTTTTGGGAGAGCAGCTACTTCGTTTATGCTTTTGCTTTACCCTGACACATGTTGATGTAGAAGAGACATGAAGAAGAGGGGACACATGTTGATGTAGAAGAGACATGTAGAAGAGGGGACACATGTTGATGTAGAAGAGACATGAAGAAGAGGGGACACATGTTGATATAGAAGAGACATGAAGAAGAGGGGACACATGTTGATGTAGAAGAGACATGAAGAAGATGGGACACATGTTGATGTAGAAGAGACATGAAGAAGAGGGGACACATGTTGATGTACAAGAGACATGAAGAAGAGGGGACACATGTTGATGTAGAAGAGACATGAAGAAGAGGGGACACATGTTGATGTAGAAGAGACATGAAGAAGAGGGGACACATGTTGATGTACAAGAGACATGAAGAAGAGGGGACACATGTTGATGTAGAAGAGACATGAAGAAGAGGGGACACATGTTGATGTAGAAGAGACATGAAGAAGAGGGGACACATGTTGATGTAGAAGAGACATGAAGAAGAGGGGACACATGTTGATGTAGAAGAGACATGAAGAAGTGGATTTTGCGTAGTAGTTGACCTTTAAGTTCAATTGTGAGGTATTTGTACTTGTATTTAAGTACAGTTCTTGAGTAAATGTACTTAGTTACTTTACACCACTGCCTTTAAACTCACGGCGCTTTGGAAGAGGCTGGCTTCGGCGATCTTCCTCCAGTCGGCCTTCCCCCTCCGAACGCGTACAGCCAGAACCACGATGACGACGAGGCAGACGAACAGCAGGACGCCGAGCGAGGCACCGAGCGCCGCCATGTCCACCGCGCCGAACCCCCCCCCCGGCACGATGACTGTGGGGACACAGGTCAATACATACAGGGGTCAATATCAATACAGGAAAGAGCTCAACACACACTGTGAGTTTAGATCAACACAACGCAGTGAGGAGAGTTCAGCAGTGCCAAAACTGAAGTGTGTGTGTGTGTGTGTGTGTGTGTGTGTGTGTGTGTGTGTGTGTGTGTGTGTGTGTGTGTGTGTGTGTGTGTGTGTGTGTGTGTGTGTGTGTGTGTGTGTGTGTGTGTGTGTGTGTGTGTGTGTGTGTGTGTGTTTTCAAGGTGGTGCTCTCTGATTGGTTGATTGCATTTTTACTGCAATTTATTTGGGATTATTCCTGGCTTTTTTTACGACATATAGCTTTTTCATGACTTTATTTGACTTTTTTGTTGTGTTTTTTATGTTATTTTATATCCTGACAAGTATTTTTGGCAAACTATATCGTTAATAGTGACAACATAGTATTTAATGACTTTTGTATGACCATTTTTATTTCATGACATAATATAATGTGTTACTACAGTATAGCATTTGTTTTAATGTGCTTTATTGTAATTTGTTATGGCATACTATATTAGGACTTTTTATGACATCATTTTGACTTTCTTATGGTATTTTATATCTAGACATGTTTTATAGCATTTCATATTATGTTTTATGACATTATACTGTATGTATCTACATGTATTTGGCATACTATCTAATTACTTTTTTATTGAACCACAATACTACTACTTTTGGCATACTATAATATGTCAGAGAATATTTTAATCCGATCACTTTCTCAGCTTTTCTGAGAACCTGTCAAATTACAAAGATATGCTTTTCGTTAAGTCGCATATGCTCCTGCCTGTGACTTGAGGAGGACACAGGTCAAGAGGTCCTCTGCCTTCCTGTGGGAGAAGTTTGGTTCATGTGAGTTTGTAAATACAAACGGGTCTTTGTTCCAATGTCTGGTAATGATTAAGGTAGGAAAAGGCGGGCTTTCTATAGTCCCTCCTTTTCAGATATACAGATCCATGTTTAACTTTGTCTTCAGAGTGTTGCTTGGTGGCTCACATGAAAGTGTGATATACTGTGTGATCTCTCCGGCCGTATTATACTCTCAATAAATATCAGTGTTTGACTAAAGCAGCTCCAGCTTCCATCCTTTCCTGAGCCTTGGCTCTGCATTGCTGCACAGAAGTTTCCATCACATAATATACATCCTTTTTTATATCAGTTTGTATTCATATATTATTTTATGGCATACAATATGTAGATAGAATATTTCTATGACACAACATTTCTCTATTGGCACTTTTTATGGCATAAATAATATGATTATATGACTTGTTATCATTATAAATCTTTTAATGAAACACTATACTGATTTTTATACTTGTTTGGACCTATTATACTATGAATCTTTTGAATTAAATACTATACTATGATATTGTTTTTGACAGTTTGTTTTAATTAGTGTCTCTACTGTGACATGTCTCCATGCTTTAATGTTCACAAAGCTCTTTGTTTTTCTCATACTGCCTGTGTTGCAGCACCTCTTTTCACCCTCTGTCTGAAACCAGAGCCCAGTCTGCTCTGATTGGTTAGCTGGTCAGCCCTTATGTGATTGGTGGAACGCTTAGAGATGTCTCGCCCCTTAGCCTATCACATACAAGGTGTTGGAGCTCTAGCCAATACAAGCGCAAGCAGTGATGTCACTATGTTCAGGAAGTAAACACTCCCATGAAGACGTTTCAGGCTAGCAGCGTGTTGACTTCATGAATTTTCTTAAATAACTTGCATTTTCTTAATTGTTTCAACTGGAGCCTCGCTGCTCAAAAAATAAACGGAGCGCTAACCAATAGGAGCGCGAGTACAGTTACAGTACTGTTACTGGATCGAGGTTTTAGCATAAATGGACTAGGGAGGCTACGACTTGATTTCAGTCACACAGCAGCGTTAGTGCGGCAGAGTTTGCAAATATTTCACTGTGAATAGACGGCCGGATTGACGAGTGTCATCTTAACTAAAACGTGGCCTGAGGCAGAATTAGAGAATTTGTTAAAATGTGTTTCCTGAAGGGATCAGAGGAGGAAGGGTTTATCCCAGGGGTGTCCAAACTTTTTTCACGAGGGCCACATACAGAGAAATATACAAAGGGCTGGGCCGCTCACTAGAGGTGTATCGCCTCATAAGTTCAGTTATAAGTTAGCAAAATCAATCAAACGTAGGTAAATGATGTTTGAGAGTGTTGGCAGCTCATCCCTTAAAGCAGAAACCTCAGAGTGATTATAATAAGGAGAAATAGGAAGGGTGTATTTCAAGCTTGTTATGTAAATAAGTTATTGGGCTTTTTTCTTATCAACTAAGATTTGTTAGAAAACTTTAATTGACTGAATTTATTTGAAAAGTGGTCTTATCAACACATGAATACTACTGTGTAATATATTTTTAAATGTATAGTTAAGAAGTACAATATAAGAAAAGCACAAGTTTCATTTGTGGGCCGTATATCATTATACTTTTTGAATTTGCTGAGGGCCGATTCAAAATGGTCCGCGGGCCGCATTTGGCCCCCCGAGCCATAGTTTGGACACCCCTGCTTTATCCTTGTTTTTTGCAGGGAATGTTTTTCTAGAAATCAAGACAGCCTCTTTGGAGGAGAGTTGTTACATAGTGATGTTCTGGAAGTAATCAAAGTGTCTCCACCTGTCGGGGGGTGAGCGGTGCTTTCTGTGGGGAGGGTGTCTGAGCTGGTGGGGTCTGAGACGGAGGGTGAGAGTCTGCTGTCGGTGGTGGGGTTCGGGGTGGAGGTAGTTTCTTCAGTGGTCTCCTGTAGGGCCGTGGTCAGCCTGTCTGTGGTGCTGTCAGGCAGACTGGTGGTGGTGAGACCTGCAGGAGAGCACACCATGAGGCTTAGTAGCCGCTTTCACACCAAGTACTTAGCCGGTACTTGTCCCCGGTACTTGTCCCCGGTACTTGTTCCCACCGAACTCGGCTGAAAAGGTTCGCGCGAACTTGGGACTAGTTCCAGATCCTTTTTGGTGTGAAACCAAATCGTTTTTATCTTTCTCTGTATTTGGATATTTTTAATGTAATACTTATTTATTTTACCTCTTTTGTATTGTACATTTTGAATTTGTATATGTATTATTATTTTGTTGTCCAATGTGATGCTTAACTTTCTTTCATTTTAACTTTATATTTGGATTTTTTAAATATGTCTTGTTTTAATTTGTTTTCTAAAATAATCTTAATCTGTATATTTAAAAAACATTATAATTATTATTTATTTAACTTATTGTTTATTGGCCAATGTTATACTTAATTCATGTATCTTTAAATTGTATTATATGTATTATTTAGTTGTATTTAAAGGTCCCATGTCATGACCATTTCTACTGATCATAATTCCATTGTTGAGGTCTACTAGAATAGATTTACATTGTGCAATGTTCCAAACTCACATTGGTTTCTCAAACAGCATCTCTGTATAGTCTGTGTATTCACTCTCTGTCCTACATTCCTCGTTGGAGCTCCTGGCCCCCCCCCCCCCCCCCTCCCTGTGAGCCCACTGTGTTACAATGGCGTTTGTTAGCAACCAGAAAATGACACCAGTAATGACAAACAGATGAGAATGCTGCGTGGGGTCTGGGTGCCGTGTTGGCGGGACGTTGCGGGGCTCGCTGCTCCGCCCCCTTTGAGGCTCGAGGAGCGGACAGTGTGAGCTGGATTACTGGTGTCGTTACACGTGAGTGTGTGGCGAACTGTGAGTGGAGATCCACGCAGCTGCGGCTGAAAAAAGCTCTATGCAAATCAATGGGACTCCCTGATAGTTGAAAATCGACGCTAAAGGTCCCCCCACTGCGTTTGATAGTGACGCCAAGGGATCCTGGTGTGTGAGGAGCTCCACGGATTGGTCCATTGGGTCGTCGTTACGTCACTTGGTTCCCGGAAGAAAACAAATGGAAAAAGAGAAATGTCCAACGAGGCGTTCTGGGGCAGCATAGACAGGTATTTTCTCTGTTAGAGTTTTACTCGCTACAGGGTGTACTTTGAGGGTTTGTGACTCTGCAGACCGTTTACATGCATACAAAGCTACATAGCACACAAGGGGACGGGTAATAGCCTTTAAATATTCTCCAATGTCATTCTTAACTTTGCATTTGTATTATTTATTCGACCCTATTTTATTGTCCAATTTCAATGTTTTTTGGGACATCAGAGCAGACCAACCACAGGATTGTGTCACGCTGAATGTGTGTAAGATAACGGGTAAATCTGCTTTTTGTTGTGTGAGCGTGTGTTGCAAAATGACAACAAATGATCCTTTAAATCCGCTCTAACATTTCCTGATTTCTTAGAAAGATTCTTGGCAATGTTTTGGGTGGAAAGGAAACAATCTGGGACCTAAATAAATTGTTATAATGAATCAAAAGGAACTTTAAATCTTGAAGAATAAGCAGCTTCTTCGACTTCACATACTAATCATAGATGATGGATTCAAAAAGGAAAGGCACCAGAACCCTCTAACAGAGGCGCTGGGTAACATTACATCGACGCTATTGAAAATAAAAATATTAAAAAAGAAAAAGCACTAAAATCAAATACTCAGTAAAGAGAAGTGTACGGTCCAATGTTAGTTGTTATTGATTAGGAGTCAATGGGTTGCAATTCTTGAGAGGTTTTGAAACAAATCAAGCCTTTTCAATTAAACAACATCAAAATTATAATTAAAAAATTGGAACAAATGCAAAACAACTTCTGTTATTCCATGTATTTTCTTGTGAAGCATAATGGACAAAGCCAAGAGCATTCCCTTCTGTGTTTCGCAAAAGGACAATAAGTAGTCCATTACAAAATGCAGTACATTTACATGATTCATAAAAAGGCTCCTGGTCAAAACTAGCCTATTGAATAGATCAAAACTCAAATTAAAGGATCCTCTTATCTACAGGGGTTAGCAGCTCATTTGCATATTCCAATGTGCATGTAGAAGTTAATTTGGTACATTGGAGGATAACGGAGAGGTTCTCTTACCTGACGTCACCTGCACTGAGAGCTGAGCGGTGTCTGACTCCTCGTTAGTCGAGTCCACCGCCACCACCTGGGACAACAACGTTTAGGTGTTCAATAAATAACATCACAACTATCAAACAGCTGTTATATGTTTGTGCTAGATGTGTGAACTCACCTGCAGAGACAACGTGCCCTCTGGGAGATCCTTCGTCATAAATAAATATCCGTCGATGACGGAGAAATCACTGCTGCCTTTAACGCTGTAAGTGATGTGGGGGTTTATACCCTGTTCAAACACAGATTTAAAGGTAAGAGGTGTACGGCAAGTACTCAGACAACTCAAAAAATACTTTGTATATCAACTAAAACTTAAAGCTGATACAATGAATGTTCTCTTGTTGAGGTTTCCTTTTCCTGTAGTGTGTTATATATATATATGTGTGCATGTAAATGGTCTCCAGACTCTAAAATCATTGTTTTCCCTCCAGAGAGAGTTTCTCAAAGTCAGAGTATATTAGGCGCATTCACACCGCAGTACTTTTCCCACAAAGGTTCATGAGAACTTAGTTCATGAGAACTCTTTTGTCGCGTTCACACCAAAAAGAGCCGGTACTAAAATTAGTTCATGAGAACCTTTTTACCCCACGAAAGTCCGTGCTAGAGAGCAGGGACTTTCGTGGGAGAAAAAGGTTCCTATGTCTGATTGGCTGGGCGGATTGCAAACCACGCCCCGTAAAACTCCCAAAAGGTTTTGTGAAGCTGCCATTTTATTATCCTCTCATTAGCATTATTAGCATTAGCATTAGCCCAGCGCAGAAACGCAGAGAGTCTAACTTATGGCAACACAAAAGAAAACATGGGAGCGGTGGAGATGAGGAGGTGTCGGTGTTCTGGCGATTTACTCGGAAGGCTTAAGGAGGCTGGGACTCCCAGCAGCTTCTACTGAAGCCAGTCCCCAACTCCGGGGACTTCCGGCCGGGGACTCCGGGCGGCAGTATACGCCGTGAAGTTGTTTGCGGCCTGCCAGTGAACCCAAAGCAGAAGAAGAAGAAGTGACGTCAGCGGCTTCATTTGCCTAATCCTCCCTCAGGGACTTATTCCGGTGTGAACGCGATCTGTACTTAGTTCATGAGAACTAAAGAGTTCTCATGAACCTTTGTGGGAAAAGTACTGCGGTGTGAATGCGCCTATTGTGTAGTTAAAAAATATGAAAGAATCATAGTATAGTATGTAAATAAAGTCCACGAAAAAAAAAAAATCTTCTTATAGGACACCATAAATATATATATTAAAAAATGAAGTAAATCATAAATTAAATGTTAGGAAATTATATAATTTTTAAAAAGGCACAGTAAAGTGTGTCATCGTTGTGTTTGGAAAAATACTGTTTTAGTTAGTCATAACAAATATTTAGGTTTAAGGTTATTTTAAAAGTCGTAGTTTAGTTTTTTATTTATGTATATATTTGTTCTAAAAGTCATCGTATAGTATGTCAACAAAAAAGCTCATAGTGTCATTAAGAAACAGTATGTCATAAATGACTAGTTAATTGAAGCCAAGGCAGCATCCAGCCTTTATGCAACCCGGTTCGTCCCATTGAGACCTGTTCTTGATAAATAACTAAAGGGTAGTCAGTGTGTTACCCCGGTGGCGTTGTAGTCCTGGTCCGTGGCGAGGAACCTCAGCGGCTGGTCCTTGTTCTCCGGGTCTATCGCCATCGAGCCCACCGCGGACACGACGCCTCGGTACTGAGTCCTCTGCAGCTGAGGGGGGTGGAGGCTCTTCACCTGGACTCTGATGCTGAGGGAGGTGGAGGAGGACTGGAACAGGTTGGTGCTCTGAGCCGCCTGCAGATAGAGAGTATGCCATGTTTTTAGTTGTTGTTGATTGTTATGTACCTGCCTGAGGACTGCAGATGTAAATGAGCCATTAGCTATAATCTGTTAATATGTTTCATCTCTTCTCTGAGATTGATGTATTTGTAATCATGGTCCTTGACTGTCACCAGGAACACAACTCTACTCACTTGAATTAACCAAAAAAAAGTCATGGTAGAGTACTTAATCATTAAAAAGGCATGTCATAGGCATAGTATGCAAACGATTTAAAAAAAACATAGTGTAATATTGTTTACTAATTTTATAATAACGATAATATTCGTTATATTTAGAGGTGCCTTTCAAAGCACCCAAGGACACCTTACAATTAATTAAATATTGTAAGGAAAGGTTTTAGACGGTTCAAAAGGACCGAAACAGGGAACACAGCAGTGAGTAGGCTGATCTGAACAGGTCATAGTATTTAATCCTAACAAACTCATATTATAGTATGTTATAGAAAAGGATAATGTTTTATACTTCTTTTTTATTTTATATTTGGATTTCTCATATAATTATAAATTTTTATTTTATGTATTTTATAAGTATTTCATACTTTACTTTCTTTAATTTGAACTTTTAACTAAATATTGTTTAATATCATAACCAACTGTCTTTATTTGTATTATTATAATTTTGTATATAAATTGTTTATTTATTTAACTTATTTTTGGTTTTCCTGTCATTCCTCTATCTGTACTCTAAATTGTATTATATGTATTATTTATATTTAATATTTGTATTTATGTCCAATGTCCATACTTCACTTCTGAGCGCCTGGAGGAGACACAAGGGCCGTCACCAGGAACACAACTTCACTCAGATATTTGAATTAACCCAAAAGAAGTCATAGTATTGTGTTTTAAAAAGGTTTTAGTATGTTATAAAAACTATTTAGAAAGAGTCATAGTGAAGTATGTCACAACAAATTATTTTAAAAACAATAGTCTGGTCTGCTGGAAAAAGTCTTCTGGAAACTCATTCTGTTAAATAAAATATTTCACAAAGCCATAAAGTCATTTATGCATAAATTGTCATACAAAAGGTATGACACCAATACCACTACCACTTGGTGGTAGTGGTAGTGGTAGTAGTGGTGGTTGTGGTAGTGGTAGTGGTAGTAGTGGTAGTGGTAGTGGTAGTAGTAGTAGTAGTAGTAGTAGTAGTAGTGGTAGTAGTAGTAGTAGTAGTAGTAGTAGTAGTAGTAGCACTAGTAGTGGTAGTAGTAGTAGTAGTAGTAGTAGTAGTAGTGGTAGTAGTAGTAGTAGTAGTAGTAGTAGTAGTAGTAGTAGTAGTAGTAGTAGTAGTAGCACTAGTAGTGGTAGTAGTAGTAGTGGTAGTAGTAGTGGTAGTAGTAGTAGTAGTAGTGGTAGTAGTAGTAGTAGTAGTAGTAGTAGTAGTAGTAGTAGTAGCACTAGTAGTGGTAGTAGTAGTATTACTAGTAGTAGTAGTAGTAGTAGTACTGCCTTTCTTACAATAAATAAGCACTAATTAGAGGGTTATTTAGTAACAACTCTCAACTAATGGCCTATTACTTGTAAAATATGGTCATGTAAATACTTGGGTATTCTCCTCTTACTCTTGAACTTTTCTTGTATTTTATGTATTTGTACTGCTATGTTTGTAATTTTCATTTTCTTAATGTTTTATGTGAGGGACTGCGGATGGAAAGTAGCTCAAAGCTAAATCCGGCATATTTCATATTTTAAGTGTTCATTAATGTGCAATGTCCCTGCCAAATAAACAAATAAAATATAGTATAAGGCATTAATAAGTGTTTTATAATGACTAAAAGAGCCAATATACTGCTAATATGCATGTTAGTTAACAACTAATATTACTATAAACATTTACTATTATCAACAATTATTTTTTCTTTACCAGAACGGTCAGACTGATGGTCCCCAGCACGTCCACGGGCTTCAGCATGCTGATGTTCCCCGAGCTCGGGTTGATCTGAAACAGCCCGCCTCCGTCCCCTGAAACACACAGACTCAGCTTCTTCCTGCAGATCATTCACAAAAACAAACACTGATGAAATATAATCTGCTCACCGCCCAGGAACGAGTAGGTGATCTCCTCGTTGAGTCCTAGATCTCCGTCGATGGCGTACAGCGGCCCGGGATCCAGGGACAATACTCCGGCCTGCAGGAGGTCATGATGTGGATTCATTTAAAAAAGTCATAATATAATGAAAAAAAAATATTAAAATGTAATTAGGTCATAGATTTTACATACAAACTATTTTAAAAAGTCATATAATGAAAACATATATATTAAAATGAAAAAGAAATGCATACAAATATCTACTTAAACACACACACATATATATATATATATATATATATATATATACACGCACATACACATACAGACAGATATACATATATATATAAACATGTACGTTCACACACATACACACACATATACATACATACACATACACCTATATATGCATACATACACACATACCTATATACATAGATCAACATACATACATATACACACATATATATGCACACACACATATACATTCAGTCGGTGTCTCACCTCCTGTTCGTTCAGCACCACCCTGCTGGTGTATCCGTGGCTCTGGCAGACCACCGCCCCCCCCACCTCGTAGCGGCTGCAGGGCTGGAACCAGGGGGGCCGGTTGTCCACGTCCACGATGGAGACCATGATGGTGGTGGTGGTGATGAACCTATTGGCTGCTGTCAATGGAGCGTCCTTTAGACAAAATGCAGAAAGGGAAAAACAGTTATTGTAGTAAACGTTGAAACAGTATGACCGTCAGCAGCGGTCTGAGACAGTGGTCGTAAACACAGTCCTTTCATTTAATTACATTTTTTATGAAGCACAGTTATCAACTAATCTTCATTTGTACTTGTGATTAAATACCTGCAAATTGTATCACATTCCCTCAATGCTTACGCTGTGTTTTGGGCAAATTAGAAAAGTTGTAGCATGATAACCCGCTTTTTGCAGACATATTTAGAAAAGGAAAATAATCTGCTCATCATCTGAAGGATAGTGCAGTGAATACAAACAAACAACAAGCACTACACACACACACACGTATGTCATATGTCATTAATGAACAACATAACATACTTTATTCCTTTAATATTTCTGACTTACTTGTCAAAGTTTAAGTAATTTAGATATAGCAGCATTACTCCGTCTAAAATAAATGAATTGGCATGCCAATTATAAGATGCCATGTCATATTGGAAACAAATACAAATGTGTTGACTGTGTGAGCAGCCATGTGTACTGTGAACTGCAATTAAATATGCATATCAATGAAAAATGCTTTTCAATTTGACTCAATTCACACATTAGTGGCAGCAAGTTCTTGCCCCGAAACACTTTTGACTTTGGACAGGAGACTCCAGAGACAGGAACACATATTTGACTTCATTGAGTCCCTAAAATGAGATGAGTGTTTGCAGTACTCACCTGAACGGTTAATATCAGTTGGACACTTTTAACTTTGTCAAAGTCGACAGGTGTCACAACGAGGAGATCCGGGTTTGTTGGAGCCTTCAGAGCAAAGCCGCTCTGCACGAATCAAACGAGACAAAAAATGTTTAGATCTGCGTCTTGAGCTCGCAGTTTCCCTCTGCTTCCAGTCTTGGTGCTAAGCTAGGCTAAACACATCGCGGACACTTACAGGCACCCATTGAGAGATGGAATAATAGTAAATGAGGTCTTACAGATTCAGGCATCAGCGTGTAGTACAGCGGTCCACCGTCTAAATCAGTGGCAGCAAATCGACCGACGGTTGTGCCACTAGGAGACAGCTGGGTGATACAAAATGCAGTTTAAAGTTCAATATTAACTTGAAACACAGTTTGGAACATCTTAATAGTTTATCACAGGAGCTAACGTCAATTAGCAGCCTCACTTCTGCTTTTCTTTCTTTTTTTTAAGTCTCTGACCCTTGCATCATCAACTTAATTAAATGTGTAGTGTGAAACTCCTTTTCATACTCTATGTGGTAAAACATATGTAATCATAGGCAGTGTTTTGGACATTTACTGTACTGTAATTCAGAGAAAAAAGGGATGTTAAAAGTGGAGCAATACAAAGTTATCCAAACAACGTTTATGAAACATTTTTGTGTATTTAAAGTTAAGATACTCTTACCTCATTTAAAGTGGCGTGGTATGGGTTCTGCTCAAAGACTGGAGCGTTATCATTCAGATTTTCCACAGTTACTACAATGGGCAGTTCCAACTTGAAACAAAGAGAACATTTTTAAAGCAGTCATTTTGATATTGTTTTTTCATCATTACTATTCATTTAGTACCAGTAAAACCTCTTAAAGCACACGTAGAACCTCCTCAGCACATTTACAAATGTTCAAGAACCCACACTGGCTCTTCAAGTATCTGTAGACTATTTAGACAATCTTAATAAAGCCCCTAGAGCAGGGGTTCCCAACCTTTATTCTGCCAAGGACCGGCAGATACATAAAACAAAAAATCAAGGACCGGTTGTCAATTTTAACTGATTTTAGCAGGGGCTAATTGTATGCCTGAACAAATACTAGAATAATATGCATCCAAAACATATATATAAAAAAAAAAACGGAAAACCAAAAAACCGACGTTATTCAGTTTTTAAACCAAAACGGGAAAACAGATAAATCAACGTTTTGGTTTTGTTTGTATGATTTACGGATAATCCAGTGAATGCTGGGAAAACGAGGAGAAGGTGTGTGTGTGTGTGTGTGTGTGTGTGTGTGTGTGTGTGTGTGTGTGTGTGTGTGTGTGTGTGTGTGTGTGTGTGTGTGTGTGTGTGTGTGTGTGTGTGTGTGTGTGTGTGTGTGTGTGTGTGTGTGTGTGTGTGTGTGTGTGTGACTGGCATTTGTTTTCAGAAGATATTATGATAGTTCCGGTGCACTACATCGAGATTAAGATTAAACTAACTTCTTATGGGAACACCCGCATGTACCTATGGAGTTAGCCAGATGTGTGTAAATTACTGTTCATGGTCATTTGAAAACAAATGCCGGTGTCGGACAGACACAAACACACCGAACACACAGAGCTGAGCTGAGCACATACACACACACATCATGCGCCTTGGTGACTGGACATAAAACTAATAAAAGGGGGAGTAATCGGGCAGTTCGATGTGTGTAGAGATGTGTGTAGAGGTGTGTGTGGTTAACACGTAGCAGCCTGCAGTCACTCTTAAGCTGTTCTGATGAAAGTAAACACAGCGAAGGCGGTGCGTAAAAAGGCACAGCTCTCGGCGCGCTGCAGCTGCGCTTCTCAGAGGCGGGGTATACGTCCCGCTGCCTCCTGATGCTGCAGCCATTTCATGAAGTGAAGGAGGTTTTCCTTCTATAAAACAGCTGCGGGCAGCAGATACCGTGAGAGTCCCGGACATGAATTCATAGATCAAGGCAGACTGGTTTACTCTGCTGTTTTGCCAATCCGGTGCTTAAACAAATAGCTCTACACCCCTGGCCAACATGTCCTTAAAATGAAGTCCGAGTTTGAAATATATCTCAAATAATGTATGCACTGCCATTTCCCCACATAAACATAACAGTCTGCAATCAAACGGTTGTCTCCTGTGTGCTCCTCTTCCTACTTGGCGCACCGGTAACTTTCTCGTGCGCACGAGAGGCTGAGACCAGGCTGAGCCGCCGAATCCCTCGGAACATCATAAAAGCCATTTTCAACGGTTTTCTGGTGAAAGATTAACTAGGCTACTGGATGAAATAATATGACTGGTATCGGTGCGAAAATTATTATATGATAAAATATTTTTATATATTTATAATTCTTCAAATATTACGATAAACTCACAGCTATTCGCGGCCCGGCAGTAACACCTCCGCGGCCCGGTACTGGTCCGCGGACCGGGGGTTGGGAACCCCTGCCCTAGAGAACCCCCTAATGCACCTGTAGTGTTTTATCAGGAACCTGTAATTGGTCCCAAATAACATTTTCAAGCACCCTGTACAACTATCTAAAGAACCTCCTAGAGAAACATCGA
Source organism: Pogonophryne albipinna (assembly GCA_028583405.1). Classification (NCBI taxonomy): domain Eukaryota; kingdom Metazoa; phylum Chordata; class Actinopteri; order Perciformes; family Artedidraconidae; genus Pogonophryne; species Pogonophryne albipinna. The sequence goes on from CM053250.1 coordinate 1,009,651, forward strand.
TACAACTTTGTCAACATCCTGTTAAACTTTGTTAAGCCCCTAGAGAACCTCCTCAAGAACCTATAAAATCTCTTCAAACTACTTTACAACGTCCTCAAGCTCATAGAGAACATAATAAAGCTCTAATATTCACCTCAAGAACACATAAAACCTTTTCACTACTTGTTCAACCTTATTCGACCCTAGAAATATGTTCAAGAATCCATACACATTTCTTCAAAAACCACTGGAGAACCTCATTACATTTCCCTTAAAACCTCTGCCTGACCACTTATCTTCACAAGAACCCTTTAACCGATTGAATAATCTGTAAATCATTTTTCATCCATTTATTTTGAAGGAACCCGCTAAAACCCCTCAAGAACATTTCATCAAGCATCCGCAAAACCTATTCAAGAACATATAGAGAACCTAATCTTCTAACACCTCTACAAGGACTCATAGAGCATCATCCAGAATTTGTTGAACCTCTTCAATAACATGGAGAACCTTTTCTAGCACATACCATTTTCCAATAATTCATAGAAGTACATCAAGCATCCGCAAAACCTATTCAAGAACATATAGAGAACCTAATCTTCTAACACCTCTACCGTTTTGGAGAACCTTAGGGAGAACACGGAAAAACCATCTTCTAGCACATACACTTTCCCAAGAACTCATAGAACTACATCAAGCATCCATAAAACCTATTCAAGAACATAGAGAACCTTGTGGTGAACCGTCTACTTACACTTCTACAGTTGTTCAAGACCTCATAGAACCTCTTCAGGGCAGGCATTTGTAAAACCTCTTTAAAACATGGAGAACCTTAGGGAGAACATGGACAAACAACTTTCTAGCACATACAATTTCCCAAGGACTCATAGAACTACATCAAGCATCCATAAAACCTATTCAAGAACATAGAGAACCTAATCTTCTAACACCTCTACAATTGTTCAAGGATTCACAGAACCTCATCCAGAATGTGTTGAACCTCTTCAATAACATGGTTCCTTATAAGGAACCTGGAATAACACCTGAGTAACCAAGAAAATCAATGATTTCAAGTTGTCTTTTCTGTCTTTCATGCCGTACTATTGGATGAAAACACTGATTCAATGAGAGAATCTGCCTTCATGCTGCCTTAGCAAAATGTATTCAGTCATTTTAACAATTCGAACATACGCCACAGTAAAACATTGAAGAGTTAAGATGAATAAACACATATTTCTGCATCTCAGATCAACTTGTTAAGTGTAAGAGGACAGTTTTACCTTGGAGGCTGTGGCTGTTTCGGTGCAGATGATCGAGACCACATGAACTTGTTTATCCTGCAAACAAAACACACTTTATGCAAAAAACGTTATGAGACATGGGGTTTAATCTTGTTGACAGCATTTGTCAACAGTACCTCAAAGTCCAACACCTTTGCAGCTTCCATCGTATTTCCTACGATTCTGAACGTGTTGTCCGGGTTTCCATCGGCCGTAAAATCAACGGTCACCCCTAGTTCGAGATTTATCGTCGCCACGACTACCCCAACTTCATTGTTTTCTGCAATGTTTACCGATGTAGGAGTAGAACAGACTGTTGAGAAAGAAGAAGAAATGGATGTTAGTTTCATACCTGTGTCAAATCCAGCACCAGACACCAACAAATGCTGCTCCAAAAATATGTTAAACAATAATGAAAACAAGCTGTTTTCACTTGAAATAAGTTCAACAATTTGAAGAAAATTTGCTGGGGATGTTCAAATAAATCAGATCTTGTAATTAGCTGAACTAATGTTGAACTATATTTGACCAGAATCAGGAAATGTTGTGTTACAATATAAGCCGCAAATGCTTAATGTGTGTTGGTGATTTTCTATTAAATACGTAAAAATATATGTTTCATCTGAGATGCAACTCAAAACAAGATGTTTTGACTGAACAAGATGACGCATTGTCTACAAACAAGACCCTATATCTCACTGCAGTGTTACTTTTGAAGTTATTGTGTCTTATATCAGGAGTAGAGACACATTCTGACTAGATATTAGACAAATATACTTGGCAAGATTTCAAGTTTTTGTAGTGTGTCAGACAGTCTTGCACTAATTCTCAAAGATATTGAAGTGACTGTTATATATTTGTATATATTGATTGTTGTGCTTTTATTTAGGTCTTAATGTGTGCATACTGTATGTATTGTATACATGTGTCTGTTGATTGTGTATTGAAGGTATATTTGCATACATATTTCTATTTCTATTTGTTTTTGTATTCGGGATTGTGGGAAACGGTATTTCGATCTCTCTGTACACACAAACTGAAAGATTGACAATAAAGTTGACGTTGTATGTCCAGAGTTGCCAGATCATAGTGCAAGCTTGAAAACATGAAAAAGTCAAATACATGTAGAGATCCAGACCTAATAAAAAAAGGTCTGGCCTGTGCACACCAAGAGGCTCACTGGTATTACTTCCTGTTTTCACTACAGGTAAAACAATTAAGTCCCAGTCGAACCAGCAGTTTAAAACACTCACTTTGTGCGGTGGACGTATGGAGGGAAATGAGAAGAAGTAGAAAGCTGGACGACGTCCTCAGACGGAAGTGAGTCCCGTCCATGTCTCCGTCCCGTCTGAACTGATCCTCTTCCGTCTCTGTTCTCACATTATCTGCTCAGGTTTATGGCTGAAAGTGGACTTTTCCCCGTCATAAAATCATAACACACGTCTGTTTGTGTCGGGAAGCCATAAAATGTTATTTGTGACCAATGGTCTTTTATTGGACTGGGTTCGACATCACGGTTAAATGTTTCCACATATACAGAAGTAAGAAGATCGAATCAATAAATCAATCACACTTTATTCATATAGCCCCATTTTACACATTTGCAGTTGTTTAAAGTAACTAAGTGCATTTACTCAAGTACTGTAGTACACTTTTGAGGTACTTGTATTTTACTTGAGTATTTCCATGTGATGCTACTTTGTACTTCTACTCCACTACAATTCAGAGGTAAATGGTGTACTTTTACTCCACTACGTGTATTTAATACCTTTCGTTACTTTACAGATCTGGATGAATGATGTGAAATATAATCAAGTGTTAAATCAGACTTTAGTTTCACCTGGAGTAAATTCAATCAATGTTTATTTATAGCCCAATATCACACGTTACATTTGTCTCAGTGGACTTCACAGTTTGTACAGAATATCAGTATGACAATACGACACCCTCTGTCCTTAGACCCTCTGTCCTTAGACCCTCTGTCCTTAGACCCTCACATCGTACAAGGAAAAACCTCCAGAGAAAACCCACAGTTTAAAGGGAACATGGGAGAAACCTCAGGGAGAGCAACAGAGGAGGGATCCCTCTCCCAGGACAGACGTGCAATAGATGCCGTGTGTAAATCGAAAAGATAATACATTTACAGCATAGGTAGTCCCAATTCACCAGCTACCCTGCAGTCTACAAAGTCATTCAAACTAGCTGCACCTTCACCAGCTTTGAGAACACTTTCATGATCAATCATTATAAAACATATCATATATATATTAATCTGAAATGGACCAATCTGCACAACGACTACTTTTACTTTTGGTACTTTGAGTTAAATTGCTCCATGAAATAATGTATTTATTTAAGCATGCCCTCTAGAATGTGAAGAATCAGAGTCACAATAGGTTTATAGCCACGTGGGTTTACACATACAAGAAATGTGGTGTATAATGGTGCAAACTTAAACGCAGTAAGACGAATTAAAGAGGCCCTTTTCAGCTTTTTGGGGTTTCTCCCTTTCCTGTTGAGTGTTATATAGGTTTTAGTGCATGTAAATGGTCTGCAAAGATTGTTTATTTTACTCTCTGGGGTTAACTAAGCCTTTAGTAACGGCCCGTCCACACTACAGCTTCGACAGCTTCAAAAACGGTTTCCAATGCGTCTGCCCATTCACTTTGAATGGGGTGACGTCACTTTTCGCCGAACTGCATTGTGGGAAGCAGAGCGGAGCTTTCCTGGCTGCAAAAGTTGAGCAATGTTCAACTTTTGAAGCTTCTGAAGCTTTCGGTGGAAGCGTCAGCCAATCAAATCATATGCCAGTACAAGCTCTAGCCAATCAAACCGCTGCTTGTGTGTCCGGGGCGGGAGATTCATGTGATTGGTTGTTGGTCGAGCTTCAGACACGTCCAGCTCCAAGCTTTTTTTGAAGCTGTAGTGTGGAAGTGTTTTTTGTTCATTTCATCCTCTGTGGGATTTAAATGTGTGCTGATTTTGTCGGAAAACATTCTGTAACTGTGTTTGAAAAGTGCTACATTAATAAAGTCTAATACTAAATAAATCGTTTTTGTAGACCATTTACATGCACTAAAACCTATAGAACACACTATAGGAGAGTGAAACCCCCCAAAAGCACAATAGCACCTCTTTAATATTATAATGATGACCTTTCTAGTTCCTCCATTGTTCTTTCACCGACTAATAACTCTAATTGAACAGTGCAATATATAAGAAATGCTAAAAATGAGACATGCTTAAGGACACATTCAACACACAGTATTTGATTTAACTTATTTTAATAGCAAAGATATCCGTGTTTCCATATTGAACATGATCACAGCTGCTTATATAGAGGTGTATACAGAACATCAGGAGCACGTCAGTCCCTCAAACTTCATATCTCATCTCTTTTTTGGACGTTTTCACAGAGCGGCGGACCAGTTGTTGAAGACGGACGGACACATGTACTGCCTCAGCAGCAGGTTCACCCTCTCCACATCCCCCCCCACCCCGCTGCGGAGGAAACACATCAGGGGTTAAACACTGCTGGTGAGGAAACAACATTAAAAAGGGATTTTCAGAATGTTTTAACATATATTTCAGTTTCACCCCACAGGCCATAAGACTGTTAAACACCTGGACTTTTGAGAGAACATCAATAACATTCATCTGTTTGCAACTCATCAATATTCCATTTACTTGTATATCGACTATTCTGCACTATTTCTACTATATTCTATTTTATTTACTTGGACTATTTTATCTGTATTGTTGTGTTGCTCTGTTGGAGGAGCCTGTGACCTCAGATCTTCATTGTCATACCTACACTGCAGCTACGTACACATAAACGCCTTGAATCTTGTTAACTTGCCGACTGATGTTGCTATACAGTACGGCACTCTTTGTTGTTGGGATAAACACAAATATGAGGGTTGTGAGAAAAAGGAAACTTTCATTCGGAGTTATACATTATTACTTAAAATGTTTTAACCAGCTCTTCTGCAGAGAGAACGAGGCCTTTATTTGCAAAATGTGGAGTTTGTTTAATCAAAATGGAAATCTAAATCAGGAAAATATCATTGATAGGGAGAAAGTATGAACTGAACTTAAATAAATATGATATATTGGTAGTTTTTCTAATCAGGTCCTGATTAAATTAGTTATTGATGCAAACACATCACTTCCTTTATGTTTACTGGATAGCTTAATGTACATTTACCACTGTATTCATTTCTTAAGTAGCCTACAACAATGTCATATCACGCTGCTATAATTACTTTTCTTTCAGACTGATGATTTTTGTGTTTACTAAAAGCAAGTTGGTGAAGATGTTTCTTCTTTTTTGGCCCATTTGTTTTGTTATATTTGCATTGTTTATTTAGCTGCAGCATGTTTTTCCTAAAAAAAGATTGTGCCATTGTAACGCGTTTGCACCTGTCAGCCACCGTAGGATGTGTTATAAAGTGTCGCACCTCTTCTTGACGCCCTGCATGCGGCGCAGGAAGGCGCAGACGGAGTTGTGCTTGGCTTTCGATCGCAGGAACTCTGCGTATCTGTTGGAGAACTCGATGTCTCCCAGCTGCCTCCTGCGGTCCAGTCCAACAGAAAGCATCTGCCTGAAAAACACACAATCACAGAAATCAACGAGTCAGATGTGATGCACCAACACAATAAGTATGCCTTGATGTTTCTGAAGTCATATCTTGCATGTTCCTAGGTAGGTAAGCTTTTCAAAGAAACTACTACTGGAGTATTGTCACACGTTCACCAATCAATGCATTTCAAGACAACTAACAGTATCTACTATCTACTTGCACTGACCCTGTATGGAGTTCAAACATCATAGAGGTTACACGAAGAGCTGAAATAACATGATTCAGAATAAAATGTTAAAATAAGTGTGTGTGGTCTTTTCAAAATGTTAAATCCAGTTAAACCTGCGGTGACAAACATTTCTCTCCACTAGGGGGCAGCAGAAACCAGTTAGGATCACATCTTTGACATATGATCTCTTAAAGAGGCCCTATTTTTCTAGGCTTCTTGGGGTTTTCAGTGTGAGCAAAATAAAGAGCTGTTGGAACATTAAAGCATGGACACATGTCACTATAGAGGGACACAGTAGAAATAGGAAAGTGAAAAGTGTGTGTGTTTTATTTTCTAATTGTTAAATCAAGTTAAACCTGCAATGAGTAACATTTCTGGCCACTAGGGGGAAGCAGAAACCAGTTTCTATCACACCTATGACCTCCAAGATAGGTTGATATTGTGAATATGATTGCGAATAAATGACTTATTGAGATATCTAGCACACAGAGCAACATAATTAATCATTAGGAGACTCCTTGGTGTGTCCACCTGATGAATATGAGTCCAGTGTTCTCTCTTGTAGCTCGGATGTTGGTCTCCACCAGCTCCTAAAGGGCTAAACATAGAATCTCACCCATTTCCCCAAATATCTTTCTTCAGGTGTAAACTGACCTGAGTCTGGCCTCGAGCAGAGAGTCTGGAGAGCTCATCCCCGACAGAGACCACGGTGCGTTCAGGGGTCTGCTCTGAGTCAGGAAACTCTCCAACACGTCTTCATCCCTACGGTCACATCACAACACAACATTGGACACAAATTCAGCTCTTTTTTTCACCAGAAGAAAATACAAAGGATGGAGTCCTGGAGAACAGGTACAGACAAATGTAGACTATTTTTTAAATCAAGCTGACATTGTTCAAATCAATTTTCTGTGTTTAGTTTATATAGAAAACATCAAATAAAGGTGTAGTGTGTTATCATAACGAAGAGGAACAATGGAGGGTTTTCTTTGGTGCGTTTTTGTAGTTTTTCAGCAGCGTTTGAGAGAGTTTCTCAGGTGAACCTACCTGACAGGAAGTGCTGTGGCAAAGTGAAGGAGGGCCAACAGCAGGAACACCTGAGTCACACTGATGGACGGCATCATGAGGACGATGAAGATGAGGATGATGATGATTTCCTGAGGAGACAAAATATATGTTCAAACCTCAAAACTGAAAAAGACGTCCTTTTGGTTTGGCTTTATGTGTCCGGGAGATGTGTTATACTGCAGCATTGAAATATATTTTAGAGATGCGTTTGTTTCAAACACCTTTTTCTGTGACAACAAAACTAAAGACTCAATGTACAGCCAGGTTAGAAAAAAGGTTGTCCCTGTTTGGTTTGGGAAAAGCTCTCTTTCTTGAAATCATAGCGTGGTTACTCAAGATAATCCGCATTTTGTTGTGAGCATTTTCATGTATAGGAACTAGTCTCTTTCTTCTATACTGTATGTTATGATGATCAGCTGCTGCTTGTAGTCCCAAAGACAAAGAAAAAGACCAGGGGAGACCGAGCGTTCTCATCGGTAGCCCCCAGGCTCTGGAACGACCTGCCCCCTCATGTTAAATTGTCGCCCACTCTTGAAGCTTTTAAGTCCCGCCTAAAAACCCACCTCTTTTCCCTCGCTTACCAGTCAGTCTGACCTATGTCATACCTATTTGTATGCTTTTACTGTCTGTCCATAGCCTTTATGTGCCTTGTATTTATTCTTATGTGTGCTTTTTTATCTTTTCGTGTAATATTATATTTTATTATAATGTTATGTTCATTGTGAAGCACTTTGGCAAACCCTCTGTTTTTAAACTGTGCTATATAAATAAAGTGGATTGGATTGGATTGGATTATGCTATTATAATTATACTCCACCTTAGTTTAGCTAGTTACTTACTTTAGATTCCGATTTTCAGCGATACGAAATACGAATCATCTTATAAAAAAACATTGACATACCATTTTAGGATATCCAGCTGCAGTGTGTAAAGTCGTTGAAACGAGCGCCACCTTAACCAGCTGTGATTAACAGATAAATGCATCAATGAACTCTGATACAGGCATTTAATATGAGATTCTGAAATGGGCCATTATGCTTAACGAGTACCTATATTTTAATGCTAATACTTTTTGACTTGTACTTAAGTTAGATTTTGAATGCAGGACTTTTACTCAAGTATTTTTAGAATGTTCCAATCGCATAAGTTTGGGTTAAATATGGCTTAATTAATTTCGGTTTAATGTTAGGGACCTTATTCTACAGCTTGGATTATCACTATTGGACTGTACCATTTCACATAATGTATCTCCATCCTGTACTTGTATTGTTAAATGTTGGCAAATAAAACACATTGAGTTGCCTTTAAGGATGACACTTCCTTCAGTCAAACGGACACAAGACACACTTTGAGACATAAAAAAGGATAAGAGGATTAAAATCCAATCAAAAACAACTTTATGCTTCTGAATTCATCTTGAGTTTTGTTTCAGGTCGCTACTGAAAAGAAACAACAGATCAAACCAATGAAAGCTTTTAAAAATAAGTGTTAAGTTGTGCAGAGACTCACCTGGATGGATCCTGCTCAGAGAGACCTGTAGACTGGATGTTTGGGTCCGAGTCGCCTCCTTTTGTACCGGCTCGGGTATCGAACCTGCGACAGACTTCCCTCTCATTTTACTGCTCTGATTATTTACCGTGTCCACACATCGAGTCAAAGACCTGACTTCCCTGTTTGTTCGCTCCCTGAAATCTTAATGAAATTATTGGATCTGACTTCCCTAATGAGCTCTAATCACCTGTGAGAGCCGCCTGCTGTTTGCTCACATTAAATAATTATCACGTCAATGCAGAGAATTGATCCACAAACACACTTTTCCATCTTTTTACTACTCTGATGTCTGCTTCTGTTTGCTCTGATTACAAATGTTGGGAAGTGACACAATTTAATAACGTCACATGTGGGTCACAGAGGCCCATTTTAAATTAAATGTATTTTTATTTGTGATACTTTGATGTACTTTTACTTGAGATACTTTAAGGACATTTGGCTGATAAAATGTACTTTTATTTGTGATACTTTAAGGACATTTGGCTGATAAAATGTACTTATATTTGTGATACTTTAAGGACATTTGGATGATAAAATGTACTTATATTTGTGATACTTTAAGGACATTTGGCTGATAAAATGTACTTATATTTGTGATACTTTAAGGACATTTGGCTGATAAAATGTACTTATATTTGTGATACTTTAAGGACATTTGGCTGATAAAATGTACTTATATTTGTGATACTTTAAGGACATTTGGCTGATAAAATGTACTTATATTTGTGATACTTTAAGGACATTTGGCTGATAAAATGTACTTTTATTTGTGATACTTTAAGGACATTTGGCTGATAAAATGTACTTATATTTGTGATACTTTAAGGACATTTGGCTGATAAAATGTACTTATATTTGTGATACTTTAAGGACATTTGGCTGATAAAATGTACTTATATTTGTGATACTTTAAGGACATTTGGCTGATAAAATGTACTTTTATTTGTGATACTTTAAGGACATTTGGCTGATAAAATGTACTTATATTTGTGATACTTTAAGGACATTTGGCTGATAAAATGTGGGCTTACAGTAAGTAGGAATTTGACTTCAGGACTTATTTTTTTACATTGTTGTATCAGTACTTTCTTAATTATTCTACTAAAATCAGGACAATCTTTAAAAGCCCAAATGATAAATGTTCTTTAGCTCCAGCCTAAATATCTTAAACAAAGTAAAAACCTCACTACTATCAAACTTCTGCTGGACTACCGAAGACAAAATAGAGAAATAGAGAACATTATCTGCAGATGAATCAACAAAAAATACTCCAGATTAATAAAAAGTAATCTTAAATACAAAGACTTTATCAGCCAAGGTGTTTTATTGAAAAAGAAAAAGAAATTCGAAAGTTTCAACAAATATATCCAGCGGGAAAAAAGGTTTGAAAAATCTGCAAAAGGCTGCAGTGGTGAGAAATCATTATGGTCTAAAAGCCTTTGCAGACCGTTTACATGCACTAAAACCTAAATAACACACAACAGGAAAGAGAAAACCCTTAAAAGCATAGTATCGCATTAACACCATATCCCTACATGCATTGCGGCTAAAACATCCAATCAGCGAGCTTAAACCATAGCTGAGGATCTTGGGTAATCAGTTCAGTGGCTGTGTATCGCAATGATGCTCGAAATGTCCCTTATAGGCCTACGTCTGTTTCCGGTTATTTTCATTTTGAAATTCAGTTCCTGACGTACGCCAAAAAAGCCCGAGATTATGGAATCAAACAAATAAATAAAAACAAGGATAATTGTGTGTTATTGGTGAGTAAATAACAGTGTGTTATTTTGAAAAGAATAACAAATTAGAAAGAAAAAAAGATTACAAAAAATACAGATTTCAGTATTCTGAGACTCTGAGCCATTTATTTTCCTCACAGACGACAAAAAAAGTCCGAAATTATACGATTTAAAATAAAAACAATAATCGTGGCTTGATATCGAGTAAGAACATGTTTTTATGAACCACACAGCTTCCGGTCTTCCACGACCCGAACGGACAAAAAGGCGTGCTGCAGGCACAAAACACATTACCAGTAGAAATACATTGCTTTTAAAATCATGCTGTGCAACACGAAAAAAAGGGGGAAATCGTGTTGGTGAACACGAATCAATAGATTAAATGCCGTGAGACTGGCCACACACACAGAACAATTTGACACATTGTCCGCTCTTATGTGCCCATCCCCCCACATGGATCACACCTGGGACACACAATACATGCTCAGTGTCTGTTCTTTGTATATTTACTGCAGTTGTTCATGTATACCAGTAGTCTGATACAATATGTACAGTTTGAAAGGGTGTCAAATGAAATGTGGTGATGATTAATGGTTTTTGTGTTAATGTAATAGCAGTTAAAACAGGACCGGTCAAATTTGACCGCGAACACCAAAGTGAGGGGGGGGGGGAACACGAAGACAATAGGAGGGGTGAGAGGATTACAATTTGAGCTAAAAGGCAGATAGCATTGTTAGCTCATTAGCAACCGAGGCTTACATTATAACAACATTTTAATACAATAGAACCGTTAAATCATACGTTCAGCTCTCTGAATCTAAGAACAAATGATTGAGTCGTGTACACGGAATAATTTAATATGTTTTTTATTCCTGAAAATTGAAACAGCTACAGCAGAAGGTAAAGATCAGGTACAGCTCAGATTACAGCTTTTTGAGGTCGACTGATTCACTAGATCAATCTAGTTTTCAGCATCGGATTAAACTACAGTGTTGATTAAAAAAGAAACATCACATGTAAATTAGAGGGGGTTTAAATTGGGAGAAACTAAAGCTTCACCAAGCGAAACACTTTTAATTTCAATAGTTTGTAATCACTTTAACGACGGGAACTAAAAGATGTACATTAGAATCAGAAAGATCATGAAGATTAATTAATGCTAAATAATCGCTTTTTGCAGTGCTAACCCTTAATTCTACATGGCAACATACCTGAAAAACTCTAGCAATGTTCCATTACATCTTTAGCTCTGAGCTACCTCTGGGAAGCACGATATAAAGATATTTTTTTAGTAATGTCTCTCCATTTAAAAACATTCACAATGTGTAAATCTGAGCCGATAGTTTAGATGTGTCAACTAAAATAAAGTAGCCAACAGGTGCATTCAATCCAAAACGGCTCAACTGCATGCAATGGGTGCTAGCGTTCATTTCAACCGCGCTCACACAAATCTCATTATGAATTATATACAGCTAAATATTTATAGAAAGGGCAGTTTATGGGTTTCTTTTGGATTGGTTGGGTCCAGTAAATTTGGAGAAAACAATTGTCTTTGAGACTGATGCTCTTCCTAGAGGTTTTGCTGCGTCATGCTAACGTTGCACTGGAACAACAAGCTAACTTCATCTTCTTATCCATGTCAGTATGATTTGTAACGCGACATTGGCTAGTCGTAAGCCTAGCCAGATCTGTTAGCATCTGAGCTAGCTATGTGGCTATCATAGCTGGCTAGGGCATGTTCCTGGCAAAGTAGCATGTTAGCGCTTAGCTCATCAGCTACAGTCGCTACCTGCCAAATATTTAGAGAAAACATGCTGTCAGTTTTAGGTTTGCACTATATAATACTGAAGCACAAACACATTGAATTTATAATAACAGCCCGCAAAATGTTGATACATAATTGTATGCTCCTTTTAAAATGCACCTCAGTTATCTGTCATCAGTCGACCTCCGTTTGTACATTTGGTTTGTTGTTTGGAGGTTTTACAGCAAACATTCAGACTCCGATTGTACATCAATACAACGTTAGGAGATAAACCAACATGGTGGCGCAGCTAAAGGTCTTCACAGGTCCTCTCGGTTCTCGCTAACATTGTAATCGGTCTAATCAGAGCCCTGTTGTATTCTCGTTACGCCCTCTTAATATCCTCTAGGTTTTATCAGATAAGTTCTGACGGTCCCCTTTAAATCCAGAATGAATGCATGAAGGCAGAGTTTTGGTAGTTTACTTTTTTCATTGGATCCAAGGTGTTGGACCTGTGAAGACCTCTAGGCTGAGCTGAAATTGTCATGAACAGACAGCTACATGTTTAAACCCCGGCTGGTATTTGGTCAGATTGTGAGGTTTGAGAGAGAGCTGATTGGCTGCTGCTACGGGTTCCCTCCTCCATCAGTTTGAGTCCAGCTCGACGTCAGCAGAGAGGAAACAGGATTGCTTGTCAACAACACAAGAATAAACACAAAAAACAAACAAACAGCGTCTACAGTCCGACAGTCCAGTGCTGATACTCCACTTTCTGTCCAGTCAAAGTCTAAATCGTTTACATTTAATCCATCTTGAACTCGGTCAGTTTTACAATCTTCCCTCCAAGTTGCAACTTTTATTAACAACATCCTGGTGATCTAGAGCTTTTAGTGGAGCTATAAATGGCCAACCTCTATGTATTCGAACATGAAAGTATGCTGGTATGATTTGCCCCTCTAAAAAGGTACACATAGCTGGTGACGATAACACATTGGCATAACGTTTTTGTCCAAAAAGGTCTGAAATGGACCATCTGTCCTCAGGGTGGGGCTTAAGGAAAGGTCATGGGATCAAACAAATCTAAAAAGGGATCATCCTCTTGAACGCAGGAATGAGAACATGTATTTTTATCATGATCTGTGTGGACGAAAGGGACATGACGGTCCTGAAGGCTTATTGGGAAGAAAATGCAACTTCATAATGAATAATATAAGTAGAGATCATAATGCTGATGCGTGTATTTTGACTGTATTTCCTAAAAAATGTCCTAACATTACAGAGACAGTCAACATCAGGCTACAACATGCTAAGAGCCGTCTGCTGTTAACGTCTAATCAAACACCGAAACATTCTTTGATCAGGTTTTTCGTGAGCAGATGGTGGAATATCAACACTGGCCTTTACAATTGTCTTTCTTCAACAAAACCAGAAATCACAAAACCTTAAATCAATAATCTGAATCTTCCACTAAAGCAATAACATTCATTATTAAGATTTTTGGGTGAAAAAAAAAAAAATTAGCATTTTTCCCAGTGCGATTCAATGGAGGGGAAATGTGTGGATAAACATTTAAAAATAGAGACCAGTCCGAAACAAAGCGGTGTGCTGCTTTAAAGTTTGCCAACTCACTGTTGTGCTGTAAAGTTGGAGAGGATGTTCTTCAATGGCAGGTGTTTTGGCACAGTGGTGATTTTTTTTAATTGCATCGTTTTATAAACTGCAACATGTTTCTCCCAATGGATTGGATATGACCGTTTAAGCGTGTTTGCACCTGTCGGCCACCATAGATAAGAGATTTTTGTGGAAGATTCAGATGACTAACTTGAGGTTTTACAAAACAAAATAAACCTGACAGAGTAAAACATAATGTTGCACCGAGAATAGATTGAAGCTACATGTCCTGCTGACTTGAAGACAGTTTGAGTGAAATATTGTTAAAGCAGGTCTTTCCTGTGTTTACTACGCTTCATTGCATATCGAGCAGAAATGGAAGATTGAAAACACTTGAGTGCACTGTTCAGCTGTCTCAGCCACGACCAGGTTGACTAAATCAGGGTTTCTAAATTGCTGGGAGTTTAAGTATGCAAAAATACCAATTCATAGTACGATTGAGTTCAGGTTCGGACTGGAGGAAAATCTATTGGCTCTGTTCGAGAAGCATGACGTGGAAGTTATCTTCTCATAACTGAGGAACTAAAGACGTGAGAATAAATCCCCTCTCAGCATTTTTTACCCCCACAAGTACTGACCATGTGAATGGGATTTACTTTCTACTTTTCAAGAATGTGAATCAACCTCTGACCCCGAATGATCACATGACCGGCGGGTGTCTGGCGTCCGTAAAACATGTAAGAGATATTTCCAAATCCAGGATCACTTCAAATTAAATGTAAATGTGCAAAAAAAGCTAATATATTTCTGTAACAACTTCAAATAAGCTCAATAAAAAAACTCTGGGATAATAGAAAAAAACACCTCTATATCAGATTTCAATAGTTTGATTTGATTAAATATAAGTTTAAGTCAACAGAGTATTTGAGTCTAAGGAGTTTGCAGTCTTATTTAGGGTATTAAAAGAGGAGATTCAGAGGGGGCCACAAACAAAACAAGGCAAAAGAAAAAAAAAAGTCAGCAGTTTTGTAAAAGTCAAAGCCAAAATCAAAGATGAGTTGACTCAGACAATTAAGAAAAGTCCATAAGAAATATATATTTAGAAAGTCGATTCATCAATTTATAAATAAGAATTTCTTAGTGCGATAATGTCAGAAAATGCCATTTCCGGCTTCTTCAAAATTGAGTTTTTCCTCTGTTTTAGGTTGTAGTGAATATCTGTGGGTTGTTTACTGACAATACAAGACATTGAGACTTTTTGAGAAACTGCAAAGGCATTTTTCACAAATGTTCTGAGTGATCAATCAACAAATCTAGAAAATAACCAGCAGAATAATGGATAATGAAAATTATTATTTAGTTGCAGCCTTAAAGACCTCAACAGTTAGACGAGTCAGAGTCAAAACGCTCAAAGTACAAGGATGAGTTTAAGTTAATGTGCCCCAAAAGAAGTCGGAGGTATTTTAGCCCGCTCTGAAGTCACACAGAGAAACACTTAGGGTAACGAAACTAAGTCACAATCAGAGGATTACTATGAAAATATATCATAAGGCAGCACTGAAAATAAACCAGGGGCCAGACACCCGGCAGCCATTCAACCTTACTCTAAATCAGCTGCTAGTGTTCAGAGAAAATATTTAAAGCTGGTCTTGGCATTTTAAGGAAACTACACTTCACTTCCTGTCTGTGAGGAATCTTTGACCTTTCAGAAAGTAACGTTTCTCCTTCCCTCATTTCTTTTTTTGTCGAGTAACAGACCAACTATTTGCAGAGTCGTTGAATCCTGAAGTGTCACATGATACGAGGGCTGGAAACAGGAAGTGGCGTCCAGTGTCTGACAGGTGCTGACGGGGCTCATATTGCACAAGGGTTGGTCAGATCGTCAAACACAGTCGGCTCCTCGATCCCTCGTGCAAACAGCTTGATCAAGTTGCTGTGCACTCTGGGAGAACAAGACAAAAAGAGAAGGCGTACATATGTTAACTAATAGATATCTAAAATAATAATTTAAATGTGTAATTTAGATGGTATCTTTTTCACCAGCTAAAAATAAGGACATGCTATTGAAGCCTAACAGCCTTAACTCTCATTTTTGTTTTAAAATATTTGAGAGTATCAACTTCAAAAGGCTCCCAGTGGGCGGTGGTACCTGACGTCGATGGCCGTGTGGGACAACATTAGTAAAATAATCATTTAAATGTGTAATTTCGATAGTATCTTTTCCATTGTATGTATACATGTGTCTGTTGATTGTGTATATATATAGGATATACATATTTGTATACATGTTTTTATATATATTTGTATTTTTGTTTTCGGGATTGTGGGAAACGGCATTTTGATCTCTCTGTCTGTACACACAAACTGAAAGATTGACAATAAAGTTGGCTTTGACTAGCTAGAAAAGGACATACTATTGAAGCCTAACAGCTTTGACTATTTTTTATTTTTAAAAACTTGACATTATCAATTGAAAAGGCTCCCAGTGGGTGGTGGTACCTGACATCGATGGCCGTGTGTGTCAGGATTTCGCCGTCGCAGTTCCAGCTGCTGTAGGCCGGCGCACAGCCGCAGGCCGGGTGGTTTCTGCAGATCTGGCCGAAGATCTGGTGCTTCCCGTTCTCCCGCAGGTCCAGGTCCGAGTCGCTCTGGCAGTGACGGGGGGTGAAGCAGAAACGCCGTACCCGGTGGACCTCAACAAAGTTCAGGTCAAACTGGGAAACAAAGGAAGAAGGAGAAGGAGACGATATTCATTTAAACAGCATTTTCCAATAGGCTAACGGTATTGGTTGACCAATCACAACAGAGCCGGCCAGCTAACCAATCAGAGCAGACTGGGCTTTTTGAACATTAAAGCATGGAGACATGTAGCAGTAGAGACACTAAATACTGATATACACCTGAAATAGGGCCCTTAAAAGAGTTTAGCCCATTTGAGACTAATTCACCAGCACTTTGAATGGTTTGTTTAAAGTTAATATGTAAGTTTCTTTGGCTTCTCAGAGTCGGAGTCAATAGACCCATAAGTCAGAGAAAAGCCCTAATGACCAAATAGTCCAAAAGTCCGACAAAAAACCCCATCTCTCAAGCAATGTACTTCTGCAAGGTAAAGATTGCGCTGATACTTAAGTATACCGTACTTTTCGGACTATAAAGCGCACCTGAATATAAGCCGCAGCAGCTAAATTGAACGATGTGTAAACCGCACTGGACTATAAGCCGCAAGTGTTTTAATGTTAATTACCATATGTAAGGGTTCGTGCACAGAGGGGATTGTCGGGAAAGAGATGGCTGTTTGAGGAAGCTCCCATTTATTAACATTTCAACAAACAAGTTGCATATTTGCATAACGTATTCAATGTTACCATTTAGTGCAATAGTAGCTACAGAACATGTACTGTGCTGTGTAAACTGTACTGTATCACATAGCGTTTCAGACACACACACTTTTCAACTTTCAAACCACTGATCTACATTATAGCCTACAGTAGTACCATAACAAAAAACAAAGCTTACAGCGCTTGACGAGGCAATATCAATGGCTAAATTAAATGTGTTTTTTTAAAAGTGCAAAATAAAGTGCCTGTAACACGACAGTAAGCGCGTAAACCTAAAGTTGCAGTAACACGGCTGCTTAAAATATACGGTAATCAGCCTACCAGAAAAGTCATTAATCCTCATCTTCGTCTTCTTCCTGCGTACTAAAACCAACAAAGTCCTCATCTTCAGTGTCGGAAACGAACAGGCTCAGGGTGGCTTCGTCAGACTCTCTCCTTCGTTGTCGCTCTCAAAACCAACGAACTCCTCTTCGTCACTGTCGGAATCGAACAGCCTCTGAAGGGCCTCAGCTGTGACGGCGTCCTCCTCTTCATCACGCAGCAGTCCAGCCTTTCGGAACCCGTTGGTGATCGTGGATGTTTTGACACTCCTCCACGCTGTCAGGATCCACTCGCAAACTTGAGCGAAAGTTGCTTTTCGCATGCGACCAGTTTTGGTGAATGATTTATCGCCAGATTGACTGCCTTTAACTTAAAAGCTGCATCATATGCATGTCTACGTTTGTTTTCCATAATGAGGGTTTGTGCATGAAAACTTCCTTTGCACAAACTGTCTCGCTCTCGTAATGTCTGTCTGTCTTGCTCTCGTTCTGTCTCTCGTACCACTCTCGGTTCCACTTTTACTTTTGCGCGCTACCTGTCTCACTCTTTTCCGGCCTCCAGCTTTTCCTGCTGGAGCCCGCCGCTTAAAGGTGGGGGGTGCGGACAGGCCATAGAGCCCATAGAGTTAAAGGTGGTGGACTGTAACCTGTAAAATCCATAGATTTAGGAGGTCCCCTAGTGGCCGTTAGCTGTATAAACCGCAGGGTCGAAAAATGGGGAAAAAGTCGCGGCTTATAGTCCGAAAAGTACGGTACTTGAAAAAGTGTTTACGCTAAAAACAACAAACAAAGATGCAGTCTGATGAGAAGTCACATAATGTGTCACCTGGTCGTCTTTGCTGGTGTGTCGTAGGAGGTGTCTGAGGAAGTCGAAGCGGGAACATTTCCGCACCAGGATGAGGTCGGTGGTGCCGTCGGCCAGGTGAGCGGCAGGCGAGAGTCCTTTGGGGCTGCGAGGACACGCACAGCTCATACTGGCAGCGTTTATCGCCAGAAACTTCCCACGGATCGTCTTCCACTCGCCTTCACCTTCTGAAACCAAAACCCCATAAGGATTCAAGGCTTTTATTTACATTTGTACTTAGCTACAGTGTAGATATGTCAATGAAAATCTTAGGTCACAGGCTCCTCCAACAGTGCAACACAATAAAACAGATAATAAGTCATTGTAATATATATATATATTAGAACAATTATTTGTAAGTT
>CM053250.1:1030798-1067264 GCA_028583405.1 Pogonophryne albipinna
ACACACACGCACACGCACACACACAAACACACACACACATTAATATATTAAAGGTCACCTGTTATGCAAAATCCTCTTCTTCATGTCTCTTCTACATCAACATGTGTCCCCTCTTCTTCATGTCTCTTCTGCATCAACATGTGTCCCCTCTTCTCCATGTCTCTTCTTCATGTCTCTTCTACATCAACATGTGTCCCCTCTTCTTCATGTCTCTTATACATCAACATGTGTCCCCTCTTCTTCATGTCTCTTCTACATCAACATGTGTCCCCTCTTCTTCATGTCTCTTCTACATCAACATGTGTCCCCTCTTCTTCATGTCTCTTCTGCATCAACATGTGTCCCCTCTTCTCCATGTCTCTTCTTCATGTCTCTTCTACATCAACATGTGTCCCCTCTTCTTCATGTCTCTTATACATCAACATGTGTCCCCTCTTCTTCATGTCTCTTCTACATCAACATGTGTCCCCTCTTCTTCATGTCTCTTCTACATCAACATGTGTCCCCTCTGTGGAAAGAGACTCTGAAAGTTTCAGGAACAAAGATTCTCTCTCTTTTTGATCTGAAAATGAGCTGATCAGATTTTGGCCACTTTATGATGTCATAACGATTATTTGGCTTGTGTAACCATTAGCCAATCAGCAACCAAGGTAACCCCCCCCCCCCCCCTTATCACCTGAATCTCCTCCTAGAGCACCATTGAGTTCTTTGTACCCAAATGTCTCTCAGAGGGGCGTGGGGAGGGGCTCCTTATTTTCATCTAAAGTAACAGACAGAGAATCAGCACTTTGGAAACAGGGCTGAAACAGAGGGGATTATGGGTAATGCTGCAATGATCTGTTTGGTGTTTCAGCCAATCAGAGACAGGTTCTGGATACATCTGAGACCTGTGATATATTGAGGAAAAACAGTATAATAGGGGACCTTTAATATAAAACTAAATTACAGATGGTTTAACGCACTTTGAAATGCATCTACTTACCGTGGTGGAAAGTTACCAAGTACAATTACTCAAGCACTATATTACAGTATATATTAGCGGTACTCTTTTCTGTCTGAAACCAGAGCACAGTCTGATCTGATTGGGTTCATACAGTGTGTTGGAGCGCTAGCCAATAGGACTGCAAGTGTTACATAGTGATGTCACTGTGAAGGAAGTTCAATGGAGGAGTTTCAGGGAAAAACCTATATAAGACACTTCAGGAAAGGGAAACCACCCCCAAAACAGATTAGGAACCCTTTTCGTTTTATATTTGGTGTGACTAGTGTTTGAGGATACACTGGACATGGATAACAAAATAAGTTGGTGACATTTGTTTCACCCTCCGGTATCATTCGATTGGACTACGCAAATTAGTCATTCGAGACAAAAATGTCCACTGCAAAATACTTTGATAAAAACATTATATTAAAAGGTTTTTTTCACAACTTTTTTGGGTTCAATCTTTAAAGCAACTTCCGCCCTAATAGAAAATACCAAAAATGTAATCATTTTCAGGATTTTAACCCTTTAAATGCCATTTTGAAAACATGAAACCGCTGTTTTTTTTCATGATGAAAACAGAGAAAATTAGTTATTTTCCAAAAAATACAGATCTGGGGACTGGCTCTTTTTTTTTATAACAGTCTTGGATATGTCAAAGATTAGCAACAAAATTGATTTTTTTGCATTATTAGTTTTTGCACAAAGTCAGATTAAACAAAAAAGTTACAAATTAGTCATTCGGGACAAAAATGTCCACTTCCAAAAACTGCTCTAAAATGACAGATTAATATTTTTTTAAACCTGTTGGGGTTAAATCTTTCAATCAACTTCAGTCCTGAACAAAAATACCAAATGTTAAATTATGTTCAGGATTTTAACCCTTGAACTGCCAGTTTGAAAACATGAATTTGCATTTTCTATGAAAAACATGCACAAAAAGGCAGTTATTTTCCATATGATAAATGTTGGGGGGGTCGGCTTTTTTTTTATCACAGTCTTGGATATGTTAAAGATTAGCAACAACATTGATTTTGGTGGATTATCAGTTTTTTCACAGAATCAGATTAAACTAAAAACTCACACATTAGCCACTCGCGGACAAAAATGTCCCATCCACTCCCATTATAACCACATCTTTTGATCTCTCCGCCATACCGGTATAAAATCATGCATTTTGTAATGTCAGGGTTTTATATTGGAGGAAAATAGTTCAATTTGTCCTTTTTACTGTATATGACCAGATGTGACATTTTACCATTGAATTACATGCTTCTCATTTCTTGGTTTATTTGCCTGTTGTATAATGGGGACCCTGAGAGCCATTGGAATACATGTATGCAACTAATATGATGTAGGTATGGATGTGGAAGAGTGGTATCAGCGGTATCACTGTGGACGTTTTTGTCCATATGGACAAAAACGTCCACAGTGATACCGGAGGGTTAACATACAATTTAATCTTTGATAACATGAAAAAGGTGGGGAAAAAATAATGTGTTGAAGAAAAGATTAGATAGTTTTAAGTTATAAAGAATGGAAACGGTATGTACTGTATATAAAGTCTCATTATTAAACATATATATGTTTGTAGTATAAATGTATTTTCACAATCTTAAAAACAAGACCAATTCCTCTGTATTGTGTTTGCAGATATTTTCATCATCAATTCATCTTCTGACTTTTTCAAAAAAACTATTTTTAGATAATCAAACGAGCTGATTTTCTTTTAATTGACTCATCATTGAAGCTCTTAATTTGAGTTGTGCATGTTGACTGACAATATTTATGAGACATTTATGAATCTAAAGCATGTGAATATGCAATGTAAGCCACAAAGCAACCAAAAAGCGTCATTATTTGTGTGATATTATCCATTATGGCTCATTTTATTTTCCCCTAGGAGGAGCCTTTGGGCCTTTGACCTCCATCAGTCTTTAGTCCTGTATAAAACATTGAAACGACCTGAAATGACTATGTTTTAGTTGATGTGTAGTGACTGACCCACGATGATGTGCAGCGCAGAGGTCACAGGGTCGTTGCTGCCCACAGTGGCGAAGCAGATGCAGTCTGTCGAACCTGAAACACACACACATATGGTACAATGTTCAAGTGAGAAAGTAGCCTATATTTAAAGACAGTTATTGTTAAATTGCACATTTAAAAAAAACAACAACCTGGAAACTTATTTTTTTGTTACCCAGCAACAGAGAATCCTGCTCTTTTGATTGGCTGATCGCTGTCTCAAATGTCAAAGTTCATCCAGCATTCTGAATCGGAGCCTCTAAGTCTGTCAGTTATACATCATGTAGAGACAAGCCGAGAAAAACCAATGTGAGGCTTTAAGTTCTGCAGAGAACCCTAATCAAAGTGACTCTGTACATATACATATATATCATTACTATTATTATAAATACACACTATTATTATTATTTATTACATTACAGATTTTATTTTTATACTCCTGGAAATAATTACTGCACTTTACTCTTTATTCCTGTATCCCTTATTCCTAAGTATGTATGCTGCGTGTATTTTGTTGTCTTATGTGATGTTTTGTTTTTGTTTTGATGGCATCCTTGAAAGGGAGAAGCATTTATCTCATTGTACATGTATAATGACATTAAACTATTCTATTTCTCCCTATACTGCATGAAGTAAAGAGATTTAATTGATCAGAGTCTGTCATTCTTGAGATAACAGGCAATTATAATTACTTTAGAATAATTTCCTCACTGTTTCGGCCCCCAATATACAGTCTCTGCCTTTATACTGTCACATAGAAAAGCACTTAAATAGACTCTGAAAATGTTTTTCTTTTAATTGCGTCTATGTGTTTGCTTTTTCTTGTTTTTGTGGTTTCTAACAGCTTTACACTATGTTAAGGCAGCATGAGAAGTCAGACTTATAGTGGGGAAAAGACGAGTCTCATGCAACAGTAAGGACAGTTTAAACTAAAGGAATGCATAGAAACCTGCTTACAATGAACCAAAAGTGAACCTGGAACAATCAGAATTGTAAACTGCAGACTACATTAAATCAACCTAGGAACCGTGTCAAGGGCTCATTGAGCTTTTCCAAGCACCTTTTCAACCTTGCATTTTAAATCAACTAAAAGGTAAAAGAACAACATAATAAATCAGTGTTTTTGATAATCAGTGTTTCTGACCTGCAGGAATGATGCCGATGCGCAGCGAGCTGGGGAGCAGGGATTCGTCGGCACAGTTTGGATCCACGCCGCCGTCGATCTGCGACCTCCAGATCAGCCCGTGGATGATCTCGCTGAACATGCCGTCCCCCCCGACACACACCACCCTGAGCCGAGGGTCCAAGGGAGATGTTAAAACAACAGAGACAGCAACAGTACACACATCCTTTACTCGAGTAGAAGTACAGATACTCGTGTTTAAAAATACTCTGGTAAAAGTAGAAGTACTGACTAAACTTCTTTACTCAAGTCAAAGTAAAGAGGCTTTGAAATGTACTTCAGTAAAAAGTACCCATAACTAGCAGCTGTTTTAAAGAGTACCTGACCTCCCTTTATATTAATAGAACAATAATGTCATTGTTAGCTAATGAATGTTTCCATGCTGAACAACGGCAACATGACAACGTTTCCATTGGTCCCTCTTCTTTAGAGAAGACCAGGAAATGATGGATACACGGATCGTGTTCAAATCAATAGGCACGCAATGACTCTAAAGAATAATGATCACGCCACCAAACACACATTCAGACTAAAGGAACCAGCTGTTTGGAAAATGAGAGAAGTAGAAAGTACAGGTATTTGAGTTCAACATGTAAGAAGTAGAAAGTACAGGTATTTGAGTTCAACATGTGAGAAGTAGAAAGTACAGGTATTTGAGTTCAACATGTAAGAAGTAGAAAGTACAGGTATTTGGGTTCAACATGTAAGAAGTAGAAAGTACAGGTATTTGAGTTCAACATGTAAGAAGTAGAAAGTACAGGTATTTGGGTTCAACATGTAAGAAGTAGAAAGTACAGGTATTTGAGTTCAACATGTAAGAAGGAGAAAGTACAGGTATTTGAGTTCAACATGTAAGAAGTAGAAAGTACAGGTATTTGAGTTCAACATGTGAGAAGTAGAAAGTACAGGTATTTGGGTTCAACGTGTAAGAAGTAGAAAGTACAGGTATTTGGGTTCAACATGTGAGAAGTAGAATGTACAGGTATTTGGGTTCAACGTGTAAGAAGTAGAAAGTACAGGTATTTGTGTTCAACATGTAAGAAGTAGAAAGTTCAGGTATTTGGGTTCAACATGTAAGAAGTAGAAAGTACAGGTATTTGGGTTCAACGTGTAAGAAGTAGAAAGTACAGGTATTTGTGTTCAACATGTAAGAAGTAGAAAGTACAGGTATTTGAGTTCAACATGTAAGAAGTAGAAAGTACAGGTATTTGTGTTCAACATGTAAGAAGTAGAAAGTACAGGTATTTGTGTTCAACATGTAAGAAGTAGAAAGTACAGGTATTTGAGTTCAACATGTAAGAAGTAGAAAGTACAGGTATTTGTGTTCAACATGTAAGAAGTAGAAAGTACAGGTATTTGTGTTCAACATGTAAGAAGTAGAAAGTACAGGTATTTGTGTTCAACATGTAAGAAGTAGAAAGTACAGGTATTTGTGTTCAACATGTAAGAAGTAGAAAGTTCAGGTATTTGGGTTCAACATGTAAGAAGTAGAAAGTACAGGTATTTGGGTTCAACATGTAAGAAGTAGAAAGTACAGGTATTTGTGTTCAACATGTAAGAAGTAGAAAGTACAGGTATTTGTGTTCAACATGTAAGAAGTAGAAAGTTCAGGTATTTGTGTTCAACATGTAAGAAGTAGAAAGTACAGGTATTTGTGTTCAACATGTAAGAAGTAGAAAGTTCAGGTATTTGGGTTCAACATGTAAGAAGTAGAAAGTACAGGTATTTGTGTTCAACATGTAAGAAGTAGAAAGTACAGGTATTTGTGTTCAACATGTAAGAAGTAGAAAGTACAGGTATTTGTGTTCAACATGTAAGAAGTAGAAAGTACAGGTATTTGTGTTCAACATGTAAGAAGTAGAAAGTTCAGGTATTTGGGTTCAACATGTAAGAAGTAGAAAGTACAGGTATTTGGGTTCAACATGTAAGAAGTAGAAAGTACAGGTATTTGTGTTCAACATGTAAGAAGTAGAAAGTACAGGTATTTGTGTTCAACATGTAAGAAGTAGAAAGTTCAGGTATTTGTGTTCAACATGTAAGAAGTAGAAAGTACAGGTATTTGGGTTCAACATGTAAGAAGTAGAAAGTACAGGTATTTGTGTTCAACATGTAAGAAGTAGAAAGTACAGGTATTTGTGTTCAACATGTAAGAAGTAGAAAGTACAGGTATTTGAGTTCAACATGTAAGAAGTATAAAGTACAGGTATTTGAGTTCAACATGTAAGAAGCAGAAAGTACAGGTATTTGTGTTCAACATGTAAGAAGTAGAAAGTACAGGTATTTGGGTTCAACATGTAAGAAGTAGAAAGTACAGGTATTTGTGTTCAACATGTAAGAAGTAGAAAGTACAGGTATTTGAGTTCAACATGTAAGAAGTAGAAAGTACAGGTATTTGGGTTCAACATGTGAGAAGTAGAAAGTACAGGTATTTGGGTTCAACATGTAAGAAGTAGAAAGTACAGGTATTTGGGTTCAACATGTAAGAAGTAGAAAGTACAGGTATTTGAGTTCAACATGTAAGAAGTAGAAAGTACAGGTATTTGAGTTCAACATGTAAGAAGTAGAAAGTACAGGTATTTGGGTTCAACATGTGAGAAGTAGAAAGTACAGGTATTTGGGTTCAACATGTAAGAAGTCAAAGTAAAAAGTCGTCAGAAAGATAATTAGTGGAGTAAAGTACTGATACCACAAACATGTACTTAAGTACAGTAACAAAGTATTTGCTACTTCTTACCATTTAAAAATAATAATAAAAAAAGAACCACAGAAAAAGTCATTTTGGCTAAAAAGCGTTTTTTGCATGTTAAATGTTTTGAGACTATTTTATTTAACAAATGAACTAAACTGGAGCTTTATGAAAAAAAGGAGATGTTATGTTATTTACTCTTTACATTTATCCACCAATCAGTAGGTTTACTGTCACTCAAAGTGTAGAAAGTCTGCAGTGTAACAGAAGATGCAGCAGACGGATTTGATTTCTGTGGTGCTTATAGTTCGGCGGTGTCTGTGCCATATTTTGGAACTAAACTCTTAGGACCGTGTTTCTTATATTGTTTTCAAAGGTAAATAACAAGGTATTTCAGCAGGTAAACAATACGTTGGTGTTACATGATGCTGGAAGATCTTAGGTAGAAAGATAATGAGAATAAACATTGAACATGCCCTCTTAACTAAAGAGACGTCAGGTTTAGACTGAAATCACTTCGATGAAAATATATTCCAATTTATACGTCGTAGTGTTCAATTTAAGTGCCTCCAGTTAAAAATGTCTATACTTTTTAGATAAGTGCTTGTGACTTCATTAACATGTGCTCTAATGCCAGACAAACATCATAACAAAGACTAAACAAATTAATTTGAGGCAGCATATCGGCCAGGCGTAGACTGAATTTTGCTGCTGGTCGTGTTGTACTCTTATCGCCATATGAAGGTCTTCTACCGCAGTCAAATTGAGCCAATCTAGACAAAGTATGAGGGCAAGCATCCTCCAGGTGTGGGTGGTGATGGTGAAAAAAACAATGGCAAACAAGTAGAAAATAGCAAAGGAGCGGATATTGTCGTCACAATGTTTTTGTAAAAGAAACAGGAAATAAAAATGATTTTTCTGGATGAAACGCTAGGATGAATTTCTCCAAAATGCTTTTATTTTGTCGGTATTTCATGCTCTGCTTTGTGAAGGATCTGAACTCTCACCCGTCAAACTTCTTCAGCTCCGCCTCCGTCCTCAGGTGGTCTCTTGCATAATTGGCGTGCTCCGTCACTGTGACAACACACACAGACAGGAAGTGAGTTAGATACTTGATCACTAACACAGGAAGCTCAGAGACAGGAAGTGAGTTAGATGCTTGATCACTAACACAGGAAGCTCAGAGACAGGAAGTGAGTTAGATACTTGATCACTAACACAGGAAGCTCAAAGACAGGAAGTGAGTTAGATACTTGATCACCAACACAGGAAGCTCAGAGACAGGAAGTGAGTTAGATGCTTGATCACTAACACAGGAAGCTCAAAGACAGGAAGTGAGTTAGATACTTGATCACCAACACAGGAAGCTCAGAGACAGGAAGTGAGTTAGATGCTTGATCACTAACACAGGAAGCTCAGAGACAGGAAGTGAGTTAGATACTTGATCACTAACACAGGAAGCTCAAAGACAGGAAGTGAGTTAGATGCTTGATCACTAACACAGGAAGCACAGAGACAGGAAGTGAGTTAGATACTTGATCACTAACAAAGGAAGCTCAGAGACAGGAAGTGAGTTAGATACTTGATCACTAACACAGGAAGCTCAGAGACAGGAAGTGAGTTAGATACTTGATCACTAACACAGGAAGCTCAGAGACAGGAAGTGAGTTAGATGCTTGATCACTAACACAGGAAGCTCAGAGACAGGAAGTGAGTTAGATACTTGATCACTAACACAGGAAGCTCAAAGACAGGAAGTGAGTTAGATACTTGATCACTAACACAGGAAGCTCAGAGACAGGAAGTGAGTTAGATGCTTGATCACTAACACAGGAAGCTCAAAGACAGGAAGTGAGTTAGATACTTGATCACTAACACAGGAAGCTCAGAGACAGGAAGTGAGTTAGATACTTGATCACTAACACAGGAAGCTCAGAGACAGGAAGTGAGTTAGATGCTTGATCACTAACACAGGAAGCTCAGAGACAGGAAGTGAGTTAGATACTTGATCACTAACACAGGAAGCTCAGAGACAGGAAGTGAGTTAGATACTTGATCACTAACACAGGAAGCTCAGAGACAGGAAGTGAGTTAGATACTTGATCACTAACACAGGAAGCTCAAAGACAGGAAGTGAGTTAGATACTTGATCACTAACACAGGAAGCTCAGAGACAGGAAGTGAGTTAGATACTTGATCACTAACACAGGAAGCTCAGAGACAGGAAGTGAGTTAGATACTTGATCACTAACACAGGAAGCTCAAAGACAGGAAGTGAGTTAGATGCTTGATCACTAACACAGGAAGCTCAAAGACAGGAAGTGAGTTAGATACTTGATCACTAACACAGGAAGCTCAAAGACAGGAAGTGAGTTAGATACTTGATCACTAACACAGGAAGTTCAGAGACAGGAAGTGAGTTAGATACTTGATCACTAACACAGGAAGCTCAAATACAGGAAGTGAGTTAGATGCTTGATCACTAACACAGGAAGCTCAAAGACAGGAAGTGAGTTAGATGCTTGATCACTAACACAGGAAGCTCAAAGACAGGAAGTGAGTTAGATGCTTGATCACTAACACAGGAAGCTCAAAGACAGGAAGTGAGTTAGATACTTGTTCACTAACACAGGAAGCTCAGAGACAGGAAGTGAGTTAAATACCTGATCACTAACACAGGAAGCTCAAAGACAGGAAGTGAGTTTGATACTTGATCACTAACACAGGAAGCTCAGAGACAGGAAGTGAGTTAAATACTTGATCACTAACACAGGAAGCTCAAAGACAGGAAGTTAGGTAAATACTTGATGACTAACACAGGAAGCTCAAAGACAGGAAGTGAGTTAGATACTTGATCACTAACACAGGAAGCTCAAAGACAGGAAGTGAGTTAGATACTTGATCACCAACACAGGAAGCTCAGAGACAGGAAGTGAGTTAGATACTTGATCACTAACACAGGAAGCTCAAAGACAGGAAGTGAGTTAGATACTTGATCACCAACACAGAAAGCTCAAAGACAGGAAGTGAGTTAGATGCTTGATCACTAACACAGGAAGCTCAAAGACAGGAAGTGAGTTAGATGCTTGATCACTAACACAGGAAGCTCAAAGACAGGAAGTGAGTTAGATGCTTGATCACTAACACAGAAAGCTCAAAGACAGGAAGTGAGTTAGATACTTGATCACTAACACAGGAAGCTCAGAGACAGGAAGTGAGTTAGATACTTGATCACTAACACAGGAAGCTCAGAGACAGGAAGTGAGTTAGATACTTGATCACTAACACAGGAAGCTCAAATACAGGAAGTGAGTTAGATGCTTGATCACTCACACAGGAAGCTCAGAGACAGGAAGTGAGTTAGATGCTTGATCACTAACACAGGAAGCTCAAAGACAGGAAGTGAGTTAGATGCTTGATCACTAACACAGGAAGCTCAAAGACAGGAAGTGAGTTAGATGCTTGATCACTAACACAGGAAGCTCAAAGACAGGAAGTGAGTTAGATACTTGATCACTAACACAGGAAGCTCAAAGACAGGAAGTGAGTTAGATGCTTGATCACTAACACAGGAAGCTCAAAGACAGGAAGTGAGTTAGATGCTTGATCACTAACACAGGAAGCTCAAAGACAGGAAGTGAGTTAGATACTTGATCACTAACAAAGGAAGCTCAAAGACAGGAAGTGAGTTAGATACTTGATCACTAACACAGGAAGCTCAAAGACAGGAAGTGAGTTAGATGCTTGATCACTAACACAGGAAGCTCAAAGACAGGAAGTGAGTTAGATGCTTGATCACTAACACAGGAAGCTCAAAGACAGGAAGTGAGTTAGATGCTTGATCACTAACACAGGAAGCTCAGAGACAGGAAGTGAGTTAGATACTTGATCACTAACACAGGAAGCTCAAAGACAGGAAGTGAGTTAGATACTTGATCACTAACACAGGAAGCTCAGAGACAGGAAGTGAGTTAGATACTTGATCACTAACACAGGAAGCTCAGAGACAGGAAGTGAGTTAGATACTTGATCACTAACACAGGAAGCTCAAAGACAGGAAGTGAGTTAGATACGTGATCACTAACACAGGAAGCTCAAAGACAGGAAGTGAGTTAGATACTTGATCACTAACACAGGAAGCTCAGAGACAGGAAGTGATGATGCGTACCGATAACGTGCGTGGTGACGCCGGCCAGGGCGAACAGCGGGGCGACCTTCTGCTCGTAGATGTGTTTCCCGTGTTGCTTCCCGCTGTACGGGTTGATGTAGACCAGCAGCTGTTTGGGTCTGCTGGCTGCAACAACAACAATCAATCAATAACTTTATTAATCAGCAAGGGGCAATTGGTTATGAGCAGTTTATGTCATGTACACAGGCAGGAAGAAGAAGGCACACAGAGCCTGGATGTGGATCATTCCAATTTACACGATAAATAGTTCACAGCATCAAAATAAATAAGTCAATAAATAATCAAGTTAAAAAACTAAATCAAGAACTTAAAAGTTTGAGTGCAGAGGGGATGAATGATGAATGATTTTGAAAAGCGATTTGTCTTAAGAGCAGGTCGAGCATATCTACGCCCGCATGGCAACAGATGAAATTCATCAACACAGAGTTACAGGAAGTGTTTGGCAACAATAGCGAGAGCTAGAGGTTGTACATATATTTAACATGTTCATACAAATGCTCAACTATTTACTGTGATATCTTGTTTCAATAGTTACTTTATTTTTGCTGTATTATTATTTTAATTTGTATTCTATCTTCATTTTGACCTCGTGTTGCTGCTTTTCCCAAGGGGATACATAAAGGTCCATTTTATCTTAAAGGTCCCCTATCATACTACTTTTCATCAATACATTACAGCTCTCAGATATATCCAGAACCTGTCTCTGATTGGCTGAAACACCAAACAGATCATTGCAGCATTACCCATAATCCCCTCTGTTTCAGCCCTGTTTCCAAAGTGCTGAATCTCTGTCTGTTACTTTAGATGAAAATAAGGAGCCCCTCCCCACGCCCCTCTGAGAGACATTTGGTTACAAAGAACTCAATGGTGCTCTAGGAGGACATTCAGGTGATAAGAGGGGGGGGGGGGGGGGGGGTTACCTTGGTTGGTGATTGGCTAATGGTTACACAAGACAAAACATCGTTATGACATCATAAAGTGGCCAAAATCTGATCAGCTCATTTTCAGACAGGTTTTTATAGAAATGGATCAAAAAGAGAGAGAATCTTTGTTCCTGAAACTTTCAGAGTCTCTTTCCACAGAGGGGACACATGTTGATGTAGAAGAGACATGGAGAAGAGGGGACACATGTTGATGTAGAAGAGACATGAAGAAGAGGGGACACATGTTGATGTAGAAGAGACATGAAGAAGAGGGGACACATGTTGATGTAGAAGAGACATGAAGAAGAGGGGACACATGTTGATGTAGAAGAGACATGAAGAAGAGGGGACACATGTTGATGTAGAAGAGACATGGAGAAGAGGGGACACATGTTGATGTAGAGGAGACATGGAGAAGAGGGGACACATGTTGATGTAGAAGAGACATGAAGAAGAGGGGACACATGTTGATGTAGAAGAGACATGAAGAAGAGGGGACACATGTTGATGTAGAAGAGACATGAAGAAGAGGGGACACATGTTGATGTAGAAGAGACATGAAGAAGAGGGGACACATGTTGATGTAGAAGAGACATGAAGAAGAGGGGACACATGTTGATGTAGAAGAGACATGAAGAAGAGGGGACACATGGTGATGTAGAAGAGACATGAAGAAGAGGGGACACATGTTGATGTAGAAGAGACATGAAGAAGAGGGGACACATGTTGATGTAGAAGAGACATGAAGAAGAGGGGACACATGTTGATGTAGAAGAGACATGGAGAAGAGGGGACACATGTTGATGTAGAAGAGACATGAAGAAGAGGGGACACATGTTGATGTACAAGAGACATGAAGAAGAGGGGACACATGTTGATGTAGAAGAGACATGAAGAAGAGAGGACACATGTTGATGTAGAAGAGACATGAAGAAGAGGGGACACATGTTGATGTAGAAGAGACATGAAGAAGAGGGGACACATGTTGATGTAGAAGAGACATGGAGAAGAGGGGACACATGTTGATGTAGAAGAGACATGAAGAAGAGGGGACACATGTTGATGTACAAGAGACATGAAGAAGAGGGGACACATGTTGATGTAGAAGAGACATGAAGAAGAGAGGACACATGTTGATGTAGAAGAGACATGAAGAAGAGGGGACACATGTTGATGTAGAAGAGACATGAAGAAGTGGATTTGCACAATAGGTGAAATTTAAACAATAAGAACAATAACTATTAATAACGCACTGATAGCTGCCAGCTGCTCTCTGATGCTGGTGACCCAGCGTTGACACAGCGCTGCCTCCGGACACGTGAAGGACACTTCAGCACACCGCCAGCGATGCTGCTGACACCTCTCCACGTACAGCACTGAAACACAACAGGCACAACGTCAATATTGGATATGTCATCACTTTTTCAGTGTTTTTCCAGAGGTGTTCCCTTTATTAATGTGTAGCTGCTACTTATGACACATGTGCCTCATGATGGGTTTAAATTGCAATTAATATTGTTTTTGTTTTAGCTATTCAACTAGTTCGTACATATTTCCCAAGCCAAAAGTAGAAGGTAAGAAAATCAGACTCGGACGTGCTTATAAGTGTTTTCCAGGTGTGTTTTCCAGGTGTGTTTTCCAGGTGTGTTTTCCAGGTGTTTTAATGTGGAAAAGTCTGTGTAGGCTTGCAATTTGTTACACCTGCAATTGCAAAATAAGCTACTGTGGAACATCATGAAAACACTTGGATCAAATAACTTAAATCGGACACTTAACCCTTTCATGCATGAATTATGAAAACCTCAGTCAGGATTTGTTTACCAAGTGTTTTTATTGCTCTTGGGGCATGAAAAACAAGATTTGAACTTTAGTTTTTTTTAATCTAGTTTTTTCAAATAGATTTGTATATGTCCACTCAGGTGGACAGAATGCGTTCAGGGTTTGAACTGAAGAGATGTACATTTTGAAAAAATGATAAATAAAGATGTGCAAACTTAAAATTACATTATAATAACATAAGTATGTTGATTTACGGCCCAAAAAGATATTGCAGATGAAGTATCTTCAAGAATAACCAGGGCCAGGGGCCAATTTGAGGCCCCACGCACAGTTATTTGATGAGTGCTAGTGGAGCCTCGCAGCGGCGAAACCGTGCCGCGCCACCCTAATTGCGCCACATAAGCGCATAGGTGCGCCTCAGATGAGGCCCCCCTCCACAAGGTGAGGCCCCCCTCCACAAGGTGAGGCCCCCTCCACAAGGTGTTGCCCCCTCCACAAGGTGTTGCCCCCCTCCACAAGGTGAGGCCCCCTCCACAAGGTGTTGCCCCTTCCACAAGGTGAGGCCCCCTCCACAAGGTGAGACCCCCTCCACAAGGTGAGACCCACTCCACAAGGTGAGGCCCCCTCCACAAGGTGTGGCCCCCTCCACAAGGTGTGGCCCCCTCCACAAGGTGAGGCCCCCTCCACAAGGTGTTGCCCCCTCCACAAGGTGAGGCCCCCTCCACAAGGTGAGACCCCCTCCACAAGGTGAGGCCCCCCTCCACAAGGTGAGGCCCCCTCCACAAGGTGTTGCCCCCTCCACAAGGTGTTGCCCCCTCCACAAGGTGAGACCCCCTCCACAAGGTGTGGCCCCCTCCACAAGGTGTGGCCCCCTCCACAAGGTGAGGCCCCCTCCACAAGGTGTGGCCCCCTCCACAAGGTGTGGCCCCCTCCACAAGGTGAGGCCCCCTCCACAAGGTGTGGCCCCCTCCGCAAGGTGAGGCCCCCTCCGCAAGGTGATGCCCCTTCCGCAAGGTGTGGCCCCCTCCGCAAGGTGAGGCCCCCTCCGCAAGGTGAGGCCCCTTCTGCAAGGTGTGGCCCCCTCCGCAAGGTGAGGCCCCCTCCACAAGGTGAGGCCCCCCTCCGCAAGGTGAGGCCCCCCTCCGCAAGGTGAGGCCCCCCTCCGCAAGGTGAGGCCCCTTCTGCAAGGTGTGGCCCCCTCCACAAGGTGTGGCCCCCTCCACAAGGTGAGGCCCCCTCCACAAGGTGAGGCCCCCCTCCACAAGGTGAGGCCCCTTCCGCAAGGTGTGGCCCCCTCCACAAGGTGAGGCCCCCTCCACAAGGTGAGGCCCCCTCCACAAGGTGAGGCCCCCTCCACAAGGTGTGGCCCCCTCCACAAGGTGAGGCCCCCTCCACAAGGTGAGGCCCCCCTCCACAAGGTGAGGCCCCTTCTGCAAGGTGTGGCCCCCTCCACAAGGTGAGGCCCCCTCCACAAGGTGAGGCCCCCTCCACAAGGTGTGGCCCCCTCCACAAGGTGAGGCCCCCTCCACAAGGTGAGGCCCCCCTCCACAAGGTGAGGCCCCTTCTGCAAGGTGTGGCCCCCTCCACAAGGTGAGGCCCCCTCCACAAGGTGAGGCCCCCTCCACAAGGTGAGGCCCCACACAGTCTGCATGATCTGCCTGTAGGGAGGGACGGCCCTGGGAACAACAGCAGCAGTACCAGTATGAATTGTAGTTGAAATATAGCCAGCATGACGTCCACTGGAGTGGACAGGTGGTTAATCATGATTTCCTGCAAACATAACATCAATACTTTGATCATTTATGAATTATATGATTCCTTAGTTGTTACTTGATGTCACCACATGTTTTATACCTGCAGGGGACGCTTTCCATAAAAGGATTGGCAGGATATAGATGGGTGACTTGGTCCATGTGGCTTTCTGTCGTCCATCTTGGTTTAGAGACATGTATCATGCACTTACACTGACTTGGCACTGAGGGGCAGTGTATGGGATGATGCAATAAGGTCCTATGTAGTGGCTCATTGTGCAACTATGCAAAAAAAAAAATCAATGCATATACAAGAAAACACCTTTTGAATAGCTGTCCAGTGTAGTGACCTCTATGCATGAAGAGTACTTTGTTTGAGGCTGTCTTGTTGTAGTTTTGGAGAAAACGCAAGTTATTTAATCGTCAATATTTTATTATTTACTCGCAATTTTATTTACATTTTTTTAATGTTTCCATGTCAACTATAGTATGTAAGAAAATCGGAATCGGACTAAAGAATTGCAATCAAGTCATATTGTGTTTCTAAGTATCTTCCTGGTGTGTTCAATGTTTTTCCAGAGGTGTTTACATGTTGTAAGTGGGTCTGATGATGATACATGTGTGTGTGTGTAAAGGTGTGTTAAATGTGTATCCAGGTGTGTTTACCTGTGAAGGCCTGCCTGCAGTCCTTTCCTTCTCTCTCATTGATTTTCTTCCAGCTGCCATCGTCTTTGCAGCCGTTCTCCTCCTCTTCCTCTCTGACGGAGATGATCTCTGACACAGAAACACTGCGACACACACCTGAACACACAAACACACTTTGTTAGCCATAGGATACAGATCCAGGATGCATCAGATATTTCGGAGCCTCTTTGCAGCACATGAACGCACCACAAGTTTCACGTTTTGCATTGTTTTAAAGCTCCCATGTCATGGCCATTTCTACTGATCATAATTCCATTGTTGAGGTCTACTAAAATATATTTACATTGTTTAATTTTCCAAACTCACATTGGTTTCTCATACAGCATCTCTGTATAGTCTGTGTATTCACTCTCTGTCCTACACGCCTTGGTGGAGCTCCTGCACCCCCCCCTCCCTGTGAGCCCACTGTGCTCTGATTGGTCAGCTCGCCCACTCTGTTCTGATTAGTCTACCACCGTTACATCAGTGTTTATTATGTGTTACAATGGCGTTTGTTAGCAACCAGGAAATGACACCAGTAATGACAAACAGATGAGAATGCCGCGTGGGGTCTGGGTGCCGTGTTGGCGGGACGTTGCGGGGCTCGCTGCTCCGCACCCTTTGAGGGTTGAGGAGCGGACAGTGTGAGCTGGATTACTGGTGTTGTTTCCTGGTTGCTGCGTGGGGTCTGCGAGACACCGCGGAACTACACACACACACACACACACACACACACACACACACACACACACACACACACACACACACACACACACACACACACACACACACACACACACACACACACACACACACACACACACACACACACACACACACACACACACACACACACACACACACACACACACACACACACACACACACACACACACACACACACACACACACACACACACACACACACACACACACACACACACACACACACACACACACACACACACACACACACACACACACACACACACACACACACACACACACACACACACACACACACACACACACACACACACACACACACACACACACACACACACACACACACACACACACACACACACACGAGTTCAGGCTGAGAAAAGATAAGGCTGAGTGAGTGTGTGTGTGTGAGGAGCGCCGCGGATTTGGACCTGGGTATGGTTACGTCACCATACTCGGGAAGAAAAAAAGAAAAATCCAACGAGGCGTTCAGGGGCAGCACAGACAGGTATTTTCTGTGTTAGAGTTTTACTCGCTACAGGGTGTACTTTGAGGGTTTGTGACTGCAGACCGTTCACATGCAGAGAAAGCTACATAGCACAAGGGGACGGGTGATAACCAGAAAGCATGACATGGGCCCTTTAAGAAATGAACTGAAACCAAGAAAGTTAAACAGGTCATAATATTTTATTTTATAATATTGTTGTAAAAAAACATTTTATTTACACAAATGTATTTTTTATTTTAGTTACTCGCCCCAAAAACAAGATTTTATTTAGTGTAATAAAATACTGCAGCATTATCCCTGTAACGACTTAAAACAGCTTTCTACTGACAGCAAATTGAATATCATAATTATCTTAAGTTCACTCACTTTGCAACTAAATCAATCTGTCGACTAAATGAAACGTCTATTAAGCAAATGATTGATAGATCAATCAATATTGGAAATAACTGATCGGTGCAGCACAGTTCATCCAACGAATGGTTGATGGAAATACATCAATCAAATACAACGAAGTGTAGTTAGTTTTTTTGACCGCCAGATGAAAAGAAAACTGTTTTAAAAAATCAGATAAGTGGTGGAGCTATGCTAAGCTAGGCTAACAACGCCACTGCAGATTTACCACACAGACATGAGATCTATATCCATCTGAACAGCACACTCACAAAGAAAGAGAAAAATACCAAAACGTT
The DNA here is from genome assembly GCA_028583405.1 of Pogonophryne albipinna. Classification (NCBI taxonomy): domain Eukaryota; kingdom Metazoa; phylum Chordata; class Actinopteri; order Perciformes; family Artedidraconidae; genus Pogonophryne; species Pogonophryne albipinna. The sequence goes on from CM053250.1 coordinate 1,048,924, forward strand.
GAACCATTCCTAGGAATATCGATAAAGAAGGATTTAGTTCTGAAGAAGCAGCAGCACATGAATCTACAAACTACAGCAGAGGAACTACAACTATGAAGGCAAACAACACGCAGTGACCCAGGAGCAGCGAAGAGGACGGCATGTTTCTGCTGGATGTTGATGGACACTTCTGTAAAAGCATTATTCCAAAATGTAGACAAACTATTCAGAAATCAAGACAAAAGTACTAAAAGGGTCAATTTGTTCAGGTGTATATCAGTATGTAGTGTCTCTACTTTAAAGAGTCCTCTCCTGCTGATGTTCAGGTGTATATCAGTATGTAGTGTCTCTACTTTAAAGAGTCCTCTCCTGCTGATGTTCAGGTGTATATCAGTATGTAGTGTCTCTACTTTAAAGAGTCCTCTCCTGCTGATGTTCAGGTATATATCAGCATGTAGTGTCTCTACTTTAAAGAGTCCTCTCCTGCTGATGTTCAGGTGTATATCAGTATGTAGTGTCTCTACTTTAAAGAGTCCTCTCCTGCTGATGTTCAGGTGTATATCAGTATGTAGTGTCTCTACTTTAAAGAGTCCTCTCCTGCTGATGTTCAGGTGTATATCAGTATGTAGTGTCTCTACTTTAAAGAGTCCTCTCCTGCTGATGTTCAGGTGTATATCAGTATGTAGTGTCTCTACTTTAAAGAGTGCTCTCCTGCTGATGTTCAGGTGTATATCAGTATGTAGTGTCTCTACTTTAAAGAGTCCTCTCCTGCTGATGTTCAGGTGTATATCAGTATGTAGTGACTCTACTTTAAAGAGTCCTCTCCTGCTGATGTTCAGGTGTATATCAGTATGTAGTGTCTGTACTTTAAAGAGTCCTCTCCTGCTGATGTTCAGGTGTATATCAGTATGTAGTGTCTCTACTTTAAAGAGTCCTCTCCTGCTGATGTTCAGGTGTATATCAGTATGTAGTGTCTCTACATGTCTCCATGCTTTAATGTTCAAAAAGCTCTGTATTTTTCTCATACTGCCTGTTTCTCACCCTCTGTCTGAAACCAGAGCCCAGTGTATTCTGATTGGTTAGCTGGTCGGCTCTGTTGTGATTGGTCAACCACTTAGAGATGTTGCGTCCCTCTGGAGGGAACACAGGGATTTTAGCCTTTGCAGACCATTTACATGCACAAAAAAGGAAACACTACAGGAAAGGGAAACCCCTAAAAAGCATAATAGGGCCTCTTAAAATAAACCAAATCATGTTTTAAAGTAGTTTTTGTGTATTAATTTGCATCATTTTGGAAAGATAACTGCATGCAACAGAGTCCATAGTTCATCCATCAAACACAGAAACATGTGTTGTTTTTTTAACAGACACCACAATCTAATCTAAACCCGCACTCACACACAGGAAGAGGTGGCCCATTGCATTGTGGGAGCAACATCTCCTACCTGAGGCTTGACGACGAGGGAACGAAGGAACACAAAACCCTGCAGGAGAACCACAGAGTTACAAACACCCCCCAGAGTGGGTTCCCCCGGAGAACCGCAGCCACTAACCTAGTTGCACATTTACTCAAGAACTTGTACTTTATGTGAGTATTTCCATTGAGTGCTACTTTATTCTTCTACTTCATTACATTTGTGTTACAGCTTTAGTCAAATTAGGATTTTGCTCAGATGCATGTCTTAACGTTGAACCAGTGGACCAACTGTTTGAGGTTCAAAAAGGTAATATACAACATATTTCCTAAAAGGTAAGAAAGAAAGGACATTATTTGTGTAACAGAACTGTGTTTGTTTACAACATTTAACAGCAATAATAATAATAATAATAATAATAATAATAATAATAATAATAATAATAATAATAATAATAATAATAATATAACATTGTCATTTATGTTGTGGAGGTCATTTTTCAGCAGAATGACCACTTTTACTTTAAGATGGATAATACGCCTGTTTTTTCACACAAGTGAGATTTTGAATGCGGGACATTTACTTGTAATGGAATATTTAAACCTGTATGCATCGTTACTTTTTCTTAAAAAAGGCATTATTCTGCTCAATATCAGGCATATATATATATATATATATATATATATATATATATATATATATATATATATATGTATTTAGTCCTAGCCAATAGGAGCGTGAGTGTTCCATAGTGATGTCACTTTGTTCAAGAAGGAGGAGCATACAAAAGTCCCTGCTTCCATCCCGGCAGTAAGGAATAAGAGTTGTAATTTTTAGGAAATTGAAACAAAATGGTGCTGCATTTAGAATACTGTAAGCAGTGGTTCTGAACTGGTGGGTCGCGGACCCGTTTCGAGTGGGTCGCGGATGTGTGAGTGAAGAAAAAAAAAAAGTGAAAAAAAAAGATTGGAATTTTTTTTTTTTTTGGGGGAAAAGTCAAACTTTTATTTTGAAGGCCCGATTTTATTACGCTGTGCATGCAGTAGGCGTTGGACTGGAAGCACCGGAGACCATGAACGGTTTTGAAAACTTCTATCTTCTCAATAAAACATCTTTGCTGATGTGTCTTCTGGCCAATCAGAATCAAGATTGTTGCCGGAAGTCCCCACGGAGAATAACTTTGCGGTAGAACTCTTCTTTATACATCCATGGGTACAACTTCAGATACAAATGAACACGTAATGAAATATGACCCCCGGTCTGATGATTGACAGGTCACAGAACAATGGGGGCTATCTACCCTTACCCACAATTTAAAGTAATTCACACAGACTATCTCCTCTTTGCTCTTCTCTCTGAGAGGAGCAGCAAGCTGTCAGAACAAAGTGAAAAACAAACAATGGCATAAAATATTATAAATATGTCGGGTAGTAATAGATGTATTTATTTTCTTCTCAGTGTACCAGAATGCATAGTTTATGTTAGTATTTCTAAAAATCTCCTGGGGGAGAATCCCTCCAGACCCCCCTGCTGGGGTTGGGTTTTCAGCATGTGTGCCTTTTTATACAGTTCAGCTTTGATTCCATCATCTCATTAAACCTTTTTTAAAAGCATACTTTAGTTCTGTGAAGGGATATACGGGATATAAGCACTGTACTTCACTTTATTAATATTGTATGCTGAAAAGCGTATATATATATATATATATTACAGCACGATTTTTTTGTTGAATAGATTTGAGTACTTCAAAATGTTGGGTCGCGATGTATTGACCAAGTAAAAAGTGGGTCCCGAGGCCTGACCAGTTGAGAACCACTGCTGTAAAGCATGCATGTGGTTTGGTGTTTTGTTTCCACCACCTGCAGCCTCACTGTGACCTCCACATATTGTGTGTCACACTGTGTTACGTAACCGGATAGATCATGTCTTACTGTTACAGCCTGGAGTACATCTTGGTGTTTCCAGTGCGTTGATGTGTGTGTTATCTCCATATAAATGTCTTTGTTGCTTTAGTTTCTCACCCCAACACACATCATTTTACAAGTAATTTTGGAGATTTGGAACATTTACTTTCACCGTATACTATGTTTTTAGTGAATAGAACTTGAACGCATCATAATGTAACTCAATGCTTACTCACTGTAGTTATCTAATGTTTACATTTTATTTTACACTATTGTATTTGGATTTGTATTGTATCTAATTTTACTCCATATGACTAGGATTTCATGTATATTTTTGTTGTATTTTAAGTTATTTTACTCCATTTTATTGTATTTCATTTAAGTGTACTCTATTTGATTTGTTTTTTATTTTATTTTTACTCGATTTAATTTGTATTTTATTCCATTTAATTTGTATTTGTATTTTATTTTACTCGATTTTTATTTTTTATTGTATTTTATTTGTTTTTACTATACTCAATTGTATTTGTATTTCATATTCTATCGTGTAACTTATTGTCACAGCCTGGACCACCTCTGGGTGTTTTCAGTGCATTAATGTGTGTGTTGTCTGCAGGTTTTAACACAGGCTGTGTGTACCCTCTGTTTGTCCTTTGTTTATCACACAGGATGCCTCGGTGTGTTAAAGGCCAACAGACACACAGATAAAAGAGGCAATGATGCACACATAAACAGACACATCATTCGGGTCTTACTGGGTCTGAACGGGTGGTAAACCGGACTGGAAGTCCGTCTCTTCCAGGTGAGCAGGGACCGACTCAAGCTCACATCGTACGCCGAGTTTCTGACGCGCAGCTCGGATACAAGCAGCAGTCTGCTCGGCCTCTCCATCTGTGGTTCTGCTCCTGGTCCTTCAGCCGGCTGAGGAGGCAGCAGCAGCCCGGGAACGGTTACCTCTGTCTGGGCATGTTCTCTCTGTGTGTCCGGAGGGGCTCCAAACCCCGAAAACAAGGATCACACGCCGCGGTGTTACAATGTAGCGGACCTGTGTGCTCCGGATCTTTTTTTCTGACAGATAGCGGTTTCTTACCGGAAAGGGGAGGAGCCTGGTGTTGCGTTCATGTGCGGCCGAGAAATAGTTGTTTTTTTTCCATGTTTCAGCACTTTCATTAATAATACTTTTTTAATTTGTATTAAATGTACTTGCATCCCCACATCAAAATCAGCCTGAACTGTTTATAGGGAAACGATCTGCTTCACATTGTTTGTAAAAGCTTTTAACCAAACTAGTGAAAAGTATATGAAAATAAACTGATATAAAAAGAACAAATTAAAGTATTTTGTTCAGGTAACTCCCATTGTGCTTTGAGCTGAAGATCCCCAGAAAAAAGGTCCCTCCTTGTTAAGAATATTCTTCTTTCTTTTACCATTTGAGTCTAACAATAACAACTTCAGAGACTTCTGGGAAGCGTCATCCTGAAAAATACCTGATATTTTATTTATTGATAAACATTTTGTATTTAACAACTGTTGTAAAATGAATGTAGTTTAGTAGAACGAACATATTTAGCCTCAGAAACGTACAAAGTAGCATCAAATGTAAATATTCAAGTACAAGTGCCTTCATTATCATTATTTTTATTTATTTGTTTGCTTGAATAAATACATGTAAAAAACAACGTGGGTTTCATCAGTAACAAATTACATTTACTCAAGTACTGTACTTAAGTACAATAAATCATATCATATATATTATTCTGAAATGGACGAATCTGCACACTGACTACTTTTACTTTTTGTACTTTAAATATATTTTGATGATAACTTTTTTGTACCATTACTTGAGTAGGATTTTCATTGCAGGACTTTTACTTGTATATGTCTTAAAATATAACTGTTACTGTTATATAACTGTTACCTGGTCAGATTAAAATACTGCATGAAACATATTCAGTTTAATACATTTATAATTTAGTTTGTACGTTTTTGTTACTGTACTTGAGTTATAATTAAAAAAATATCCAACCTGTTGTTACATTTATTTCCCAAAAATCTAATAGCAAGTCTCATTAAACGTGTGCAACACAGAATGTATGCTTTTCAGAAAAAATAAATAAGTAATATCCATAGATAAAGGTACAATTAAAGAAGGGACTAGAATCACATTTAAGGGTTTCATGACGTAATCCAACAACATTGTCAATACAAAAAAGTATTATCCTCCCCTCTTTCCTATTGGTTGTCTGTATTTATGTAAAGATCCTTTTAATTCCTACATTTCATGCAACACTTGAAAGCATCAGAACTTTGTAGCGTCTGTCGTCATACGTCATCACGTCCTCTGACGGATCCTGGAGGAAGACGCTCTGCTGGAAATAGTTTTTTTTCAATAGTTCAATTGAGTTCACAGTTAAAAGTAAATGCATGTTTTTACAGCAATACACGATAATGTTATATATAAAAGTAATACACTCAATGCTGACTGTTTACTAGTAATGTGTCATGGTACATAGCCTATTTTTTAATCTGATTTACATATCCAATGTACTTTCACTACTAGTTTAACTCATATGTTTTTGTAGTGTATGAATTCAAAACTCCAAATGACCCACATACTACCTCCAAATCTGAAAATAATAATGAAAAGGTGAAATATCTAGGTACATACTGCAGCAAAACCTCTTGTGTGAAGGATATTTTATTATAAGTGATATAATTAGATTGTAAAACTGAATGATGAACGTCAAATCGGCATTTTACTGATGTGGCTGCTCAAAATGGAGAGACAGTTGTACTTATTGTATATACAGTGAGTTGGTTGATTTCATCTTGAAGCTTGATCCTATTTCATATTTCAAAATCATTTCCATATCCAATGCAAAAAACATCGACTGTAATTACAAAAGGGCTAATTTAAAATCCATACTAAAAACAAACTTCTTACCGCACTTTTTCAAGGATGTTTCCAGGATTAGAAAAATAAATTCAAGGTTTTCCAAGAGATGTGTTGCTTTATTTACACAGCAGGGGGCGATAATGCTCTCTGTGTGTTGAGTTTCTCTGAGAACATGATTCCTGTTTCACCTTTCATTTTTCTTTGATCGAATGAGTTTGAATTGATCCAATAAGATTTCAAATGGTCGTTAACTTAAAACTCAAACGTTTTAACCTCCACAGGGAGACCATTTAAATGCACAAAAACCTAAATAACACACTACTCTTTCATATTCAATCATAAGATTACATTACATGTCACTTGTTAAACGCTTTTATCCAAAGCGACTTACATACTCAATACTGTGGACAATCCCCACAGGAGCGATTTGGGGTGAAGTGTCTCAGGGACACAACGACATGCAAATACAAGTAAAAGTACAACGGGAACTAAATGTTATTAATAGGGAGGCGTGTGGCGTAGTGGGCAGTGGCGTTTTCTCCGGGAGGCCAAGGGAAGCCAGGCTTCCCCTGTTTTTTCGGATTGTAGTTATAATTTAAATAAATAAATAAAAACACTTTGTTTTGTTTCGATAATTCTCCTTTGCTGTGTGTTGCTGCCGGCCAGTCTCTCCCCCATTGTCATTGAGTATTTTACAAAGAGTGAAACAAACAGCGCCCCTCTAGATGTTATGGTGAAACAGTAGATTGCACTCACTGTTGCGAGAGGAGGCCAGCCGAATCTGGCTTCCCTTGGTGAAAAAAAATGGAGGGATTGACCAATCAGATGAGGCCTACGTGATGCCCCTGCCAACCTGTGATTGGTCAGGGCCATGCCAAGGGAAGCCAGCCGCCTCTTGCTTCCCTTCAGAGGCGGCTGGCGGCTGGCGATTTGATTGGACACTGCCATCCAATCAAATCACATCAACATCAGTTTTAATACTGTAACTGTCATCACCGCCATTAGAAATTATCAAGCAAATGAAGCATTATGGAGGGTGGAGATTTGGCGTACTTAATCAAACATAACTTTACTAAACTTCCGCTACAGCAGCAACTAAACATTAAATCAGATGACAGGCCAATGCCCGCACTCGAGCTGTGTGTACACAGAGGAAAAAGGGAGAGAATCGGACGTTCAATGAGGACAATTATGTCCGCACGGAGTGGCTAACTGGAAGCGCTAAACTTCAGCGTCTATTTTGCTGGCCATGTCTTCTTTTTGACAAGGATTTGTGCTCCCTGAACAATCCTTGGGCAACATCAGGATTCATCGACCTTGCCAACCTGTCACGGGCAATTGAGAGGCACGGTAAATCCAAAAATCACAGATTGTGTGATTGTCTGCATATTAATAAGTAAAATGCTTAAATTAATAAGGAGAGAGTTTCAGCTGGAGAGTGCGTGCGGACCTTTCGGTTAGATAACAGGCGTGTGCAAGTCCTGCATCTGTGTGATACAAATGTGTGTAAAATGATACCGGGCGCTGTAATCACTCATCTGATTACGTTATTGACCACCCCCCCCCCTACATTTTTCCCCCACGCCACGCTACTGGTAGTGGGTTGTCCGTAGGTGTGTAATGTTACATTATTAATGTACTAATGCAGAGTCGATACTGTCAGTGTTTTACTATTCAGCTGTTTGTGGTGAGTTTTCAGAAGATCTCCTCCAGTTCATCCCTGAGTTTTCAAGCTTTTAAAGACTTTTATTTTGAAGTAGTTTGACCCTGTGACCTCCATGTTCCAGGTCACAGCAGCCGTCCTCTCTTCCCTCGAGAGGTGGAGGGCGGAGATGGATGAATCCGACAGGAAGCTCCTCTCCGGCCCGTGATGGATGCCGCTGCCACCGACACTCAGCGAGGGAACAAGGCGGCTCGGTGGCAAAGAGGAAGAGGAGGGAGGTCAGGGTTATTCTTAGAAAAATAGATGATGAGCCCTTTGCTGTGCACTCTCTCTGTGACGCATGGTGACAGCTGAGTACAATCAGGTGATAGAACAATGGACGTTTGGCGAGCTGGCAAAGCACCTGTCCCTGCACGGTAAAAATGTTGCCAGAATATAACTTTACACTTGATATAAGACATAATAACTTTTATAACAATAACAGAAGCAGAGTAGTAGCATTAATAGGGCCTTGTGACCTAAGATTGTCATCGTCATAACTACGCTGTAGCTATGTACGTATGACCAATAAAAGCCTTGAACCTTGAACCTTAGGTCAGAGCAGAGGACCTATTGTTATTACTGTAATTTATTTTGTATTATTATAATTTACAAGTGATGATTAATATTTTTGAGGGCCTTATCATGCTGAAATGATGGAGATTATTTGCAAACTTGAACCAACAAACAAACAAATTGATATTTTAGGGGTCTCATTATCAATGCAGGCAAAACAGCTCTATAGCGCCCTCTACAAGGTTGCTAACATACAGCCCTAAGTTGTGCTTTCATCTACAAGTCTGAAATTTGGTAGGCATGTCTGGCATGGTGAGACGCCGAGAAAAGTCTCTTGGAGGCGTATCGTAAATCAAACAGGAAGTCGGCCAGTTTTAAATGTATGTTCAATTTTTGACCACTTTTTGCATTTTTTGGTGCCATCTTTCAACAAACTCCTCCTACAGTTTTTGTCTGATCTTCTTACAATTTGGTCAGGGTGTTTTATTGTATTTGTCATTAGCATTATTACAGCGTTCAATGGCTTGTTAACAAAGCTCTTATGATATGTTTGATGATGTTCTAGGATGTGTTTATTTTACATGAATTCATTTAGGAATGGGTTGTTTTTTTCAGTTTATAATTGTTTTAGATGAACTGATGACTAACTACGCTCTAGTACAGCATCGGAACAAGGCTTCATGATATCCTCCACTAGAGCTATATAAACACTACAAAACTGATTTTGTGATTGTGATCTTGACTGACATACATACTTTTACTGATGGACAGTTTTGAATGCAGGACTTTTACTTGTAGCCTTCTATAGTATCTTTCACAGTGTTGTATTAGTTATTTTACTTCAATGAATAATCTGAATATTTCCTCCACTCCCTCTTGGCGACGGGCCAGTGAGAGGTGGAGCAACACTGATAGGAGAGCTTCAACTGCACTGACTTAAAGGTACAGGTAAAGCAGAGCTGCAGTCTTGACAAGTCTCTCTGTTTCTCTCTAAAGAAACACTCGACTGAATCCAGCAGCTTTCTCTCAACAACACAGAAGAATCTCTGCCAAACACTGGTGAGTACACTACAGACACACAATCACTAACTAAATATTTGAACAAGGTTTAGTTTAATCAGAATCTGAGGCTGGTACGTCTGTTCAGACATATAGTGAATATTTGGCCATATACATTTGTCTTTTAAGATAAAAACGTTTACATTTAGACTTGAGTACAAAGCAGGTTTAAAACCAAACCCAGTGACTAAACTCTGGCTCGTGAAGTTTAGACAGGGTAACGTCACAGCTAGCATTAGTTTAGGCTAACTTCTAGCCCTGTTTCCTGTATGAACCAAGCCCCCAGGAAGTGCGCCGGACTCACATGAAAATATTCGTGCTGGCCAAACGGCGGTACTACACTTCCGTTTGGTTGCCAGGCCCGGAAACACTTTTTCCCATTGACTTACATGGGGAAACAATGGTCTGTAAATCGTTGGATAATTTTTTTTAAACTAAATAAACTACCCAGTATGAACACTTGTATAGCCCTTATTAAAAACATTCGTTCCTCAAGTTGTAATAATGTGCTAATAACGTTATTCTGAGAGTTATTTCCCTCTGCATTATGAACGCGCATCTAACCCACGGGACCGCGCCACCCGGCACGTTCATGTTACGTGTCCCGACCAATCAGAGCACACTGTGCTCACAGGGAGGGTGGGGGCTGGAGCTATTGGAGCTACAACGAGCCGTTAAAGGCAGAGAGTGAAATTCAGTGAATACACGTAGTTTACAGAGATGCTGTTTGAAAAACCAATGTGAGTTGCGTTTATCTTTACCCATGGATGCACAATAAGAACGGACCCATATCGTCTTACTGCCATCCCACACTGCGGTCAACTCAGCCGTCTCTCGCATTTGCTTGGTCAAATGAGCAGCGCTTCATTTTTGAGTGCGCGATTAATAGCGTCTTTACGGTAATCGCCGAGAAGCGGCGCTGACGGTAGTACAAGTGCTTATGCTATATTTGATCAATCAATCAATGATATTTTATGAGGGATAAAATGATTTTTAGCCATAAGTTCTTAATAAAATTGGTACTGTTGGACTCAGTACATGTTAGACTACTACCACAAATACAATCAAGTACTTTTACTGTGTACTATTTGAGTAATACTCTGTCAAACTCCCCTCCAGAGTACAATAATGCACTTTTTGAGTTATACTCGTTTAAACTCCTGTCCTGAGTACACACTTTAATGTATTCTGCCATCTTTGATGAGAGATAAAGTGATTTCGTGCAATAGGTTCTTAGTGAAATTGGTACTGTTGGATTCAGTACTACTTGGACTAGTAGCACAAGTACAATCAAGTACTTTTATTGTGTACTTTTTGAGTAATCCTTTGTCAAACTCCACCCCTGAGTACAATAATGCATGTTTTCTGCCATCTTTGATGAGAGATAAAATGATTTTGTGCAATAACTTCTTAATTAAATTGGTACTGTTGGATTCAGTACTACTTGGACTAGTAGCACAAGTACAATCAAGTACTTTTACTGTGTACTTTTTTAGTAATACTCGTTTAAACTCCTGTCCTGAGTACACACTTTAATGTATTCTGCTATCTTTGATGAGAGATAAAAGGATTTTGTGCAATAAGTTCTTAATGAAATTGGTACTGTTGGATTCAGTACTACTTGGACTAGTAGCACAAGTACAATCAAGTACTTTGACTGTGTACTATTTGAGTAATCCCCTGTCAAACTCCCCTCCAGAGTACAATAATGCATGTTTTCTGCCATCTTTGATGAGAGATACAATCATTTTGTGCAATAAGTTCTTAATGAAATTGGTACTGTTGGATTCAGTACTACTTGGACTACGACCAAAAGTACAATCAAGTACTTTTACTGTGTACTTTTTGAGTAATCCCCTGTCAAACTCTCCTCCAGAGTACAATAATGCATATTTTCTGCCATCTTTGATGAGAGATACAATTATTTTTTGCAATAAGTTCTTAATGAAATTAGTACTGTTGGATTCAGTACTACATGGACTAGTAGCACAAGTACAATCAAGTACTTTTACTGTGTACTTTTTGAGTAATACTCGTTTAAACTCCTGTCCTGAGTACACACTTTGATGTATTCTGCTATCTTTGATGAGAGATAAAATGATTTTTTGCTATAAGTTCTTAATGAAATTGGTACTGCTGGATTCAGTACTATTTGGACTAGTAGCCCCACCCGCCCCCTTCACTCTGTGTGACTCCCCAGTCACTTCTGTGGAGTCTTTTCGCTTCCTGGGTACCATCATCGCCCAGGAACTCAAGTGGGAGCAGAACATCTGCTCCCTCATCAAAAAAGCACAGCAGAGGATGTTCTTCCTGAGGCAGCTGAAGAAATTCAACCTGCCAAAGACGATGATGGTGAACTTCTACACCTCCATCATCGAGTCCATCCTCACCTCCCCCATCACCATCTGGTACGCTGCAGCCACAGCCAAGGATAAGGGCAGGCTGCAGCGTGTAGAGAGGGTCCTGTCTGACATCCCTCCACGACCTACACGCCTCCAGGACCCTGAGGCGGGAAGAAAGTGGCAGACCCCTCCCACCCTGAAGACAAACTGTTCACCCCTCTCCCCTCTGGCAGGAGGCCATGCTCCATCAGGACCAAAACCTCTCTCCATCAGGACCAGTCAACGTCTTCAGCCTCCAGCACACTTTACCTGAACAAGGCTCATTCCCCAGGATCACAAAACGATCCCTGTATAGTCTGAGTACCAATGACCTCATATTATGTCTTGTCATTAAAGTTACATCACCCATTATAACAATTCACTTTCCATTATTCTCTTGTCTGTTCTCTTGACTGAATTACTATAGTCCCTGTCTTTAACAAAATGTAAAGTCCTTCTACTGCACCTTTTTAAGACTCCAAAACAGGCATTTTGTACTGTAGCCTATGTGTTTTTGTGTCCCATATGGGTTTATAATTGATTTCTGGTTAGGGGGGGGGGGGAGCTCTGGGTCCTACGGCCCATGGTGTGGTTGGCTCGGGTTCTCTCCTTCAATCAATCAATCAATCAATCAATCAATCAATCAATGTTTATTTATATAGCCCAAAATCACAAATGTTACATTTGTCTCAGTGGTCTTCACAGTTTATACAGAATATCAGTATAACAATACGACACCCTCTGTCCTTAGACCCTCACATCGTACAAGGAAAAACTTCCAGAGAAAACCCACAGTTTAAAGGGGAACATGGGAGAAACATCAGGGAGAGCAACAGAGGAGGGATCCCTCTCCCAGGATGGACAGACGTGCAATAGATGCCGTGTGTCCTTCTGTTTGTTCCTTTTGGCCAGTCCTCCAGACCTCTTTTTGTTTCCCGTTTCGCTTGTGTGAGCAAACGGCTGATTATCAATAAATGCTTGTTACCAAGTACCGGTTATTGCGTGTATTCTTTCATGTTGCGGGATTGTAAAATATCTACAGTAAATTACTGTGAAATATTTACAGTGAATTACTGTGAAATCCATGCAACTAGTAGCCAGTAATTTACTGTAATTTTACAAACCAAACATTTTACAGTGTATTTTTGCCCCGCCCCCTGCGTTGTGTAAACGACCAATCTCCTTGCGGTAACAGAGCGCGTCAATACCTGTCAATTAGTGCTTCCATGGACCTCATCTGTAATGGAAGCTCGTCGAGGGTACGTATATTTGTATTAAAACAGAAAAGTAGTTATATACATAATTGTGTTCGAAAATAAAACACAAATGTTTATATGAATTGTTACAAGATTTCGATTTTCTATCGTACAAATCTGGGCCATTTGTTGTATAATTTCTCCAAACACATACAGTACAAATGCCTGTTTTGGAGTCTTCAAAAGGTGCAGTGGAAGGAATTTTGTTAAAGACAGGACAATATAAGGTGTTGTGATCATGGGGAATGAGCCTTGTACAGGGAAAGTGTGCTGGAGGCTGAAGACGTTGACTGGGACTGATGGATTGATGAGGCTGATGAGACTGAAGAATCTGCAAGGAAAGAACTAGGGGCAGAGAAATTATATATTATACATATATTAAAAGACAGCAGCGTCATAAGAGGCCAACAAGAGTGACAAGGGTGCGTCACTGTGCTGAAGGAAAGTTGTGACCAGCTATCCAGGCCAGTCTCTAAAGACTTTCCAAAGTGTAACAATGCTGTTGCTGGAGTACTGATCTAGTGGATCTAGTGTTCATATCATGTGTTTACCATATCCTGTTAAAATACTCTGTCCAACATAGTCAGTATTGTGAAGAACATTTTTCTAACGCTTATTATACAGTGGGGCAAAAAAGTATTTAGTCAGCCACCAATTGTGCAAGTTCTCCCACTTAAAAAGATGAGAGAGGCCTGTAATTTTCATCCTAGGTATACCTCAACTATGAGAGACAAAATGAGAAGAAAAAAAAATCCAGAAAATCACATTGTCTGATTTTAAAGAATTTATTTGCAAATTATGGTGGAAAATAAGTATTTGGTCAATAACAAAAGTTCATCTAAATACTTTGTTATATACCCTTTGTTGGCAATGACAGAGGTCAAACGTTTTCTGTAAGTCTTCACAAGGTTTTCACAACACTGTTGCTGGTATTTTGGCCCATTCCTCCATGCAGTATCTCCTCTAGAGCAGTGATGTTTTGGGGCTGTCGCTGGGCAACACAGACTTTCAACTCCCTCCAAAGATTTGCTATGGGGTTGAGATCTGGAGACTGGCTAGGCCACTCCAGGACCTTGAAATGCTTTACGAAGCCACTCCTTCGTTGCCCGGGCGGTGTGTTTGGGATCATTGTCACGCTGAAAGACCCAGCCACGTTTCATCTTCAATGCCCTTGCTGATGGAAGGAGGTTGTCATTCAAAATCTCACCGATACATGGCCCCATTCATTCTTTCCTTTACACGGATCAGTCCGTCCCTGGTCCCTTTGCAGAAAAAACAGCCCCAAAGCATGATGTTTCCACCCCATGTTTCACAGTATGACATTCTCCCAATCCTCTTCTGGAATCATCTAAATGCTCTCTAGGCAAACTTCAGACGGGCCTAGACATGTACTGGCTTAAGCAGGGGGACAACGTCTGGCACTGCAGGATTTGAGTCCCTGGCGGCGGTAGTGTGTTACTGATGGTAGCCTTTGTTACTTTGGTCCCAGCTCTCTGCAGGTCATTGACTAGGTCCCCCGTGTGGTTCTGGGAGTTTTGCTCACCGTTCTTGTTGATCATTTTGGACCCCACGGGGTGAGATCTTGCGTGGAGCCCCAGATCGAGGGAGATTATCAGTGGTCTTGTATGTCTTCCATTTTCTAATAATTGCTCCCACAGTTGATTTCTTCACACCAAGCTGCTTACTATTGCAGATTCAGTCTTGCCCAGCCTGGGTGCAGGTCTACAATTTTGTTTCTGGTGTCCTTGACCAGTGGCGGAGCCAGGACATTTTCAGTGGGGTAAGCCAGGATGGAACCAGTGATCATTTTGGGGTGGCATTGAAATCACTATTATATGGAACATAAAAATACATCTCACTATAAAATAAGGGGGTTATTTAAGGCACCTACACACACCTCTACATTATTTGGGATCAAGTGGTGGAATAGATCAAATAATATTCAGTATATCTAACAATTTCTTTCGTATATCCGCAGGCAAAGTATCAACGAAGCTTACATTATACAAATGTAATGCAATATACAGACTGTTTAGCTTATGGTGATTCAGCAGCACTATGGGCCTCATTCTCTCAGTGTATCATCAGGAATACAGGGACACACACACATCATTTAAATAAGAGTTTTTAAAGTAAATGATAGGTTAAGAATAAATCATCTTAAAGTAAATAACAATAAACAATAGCCCTTAACCCGTAAGGCCCCCGGTTTGTAATTTACAACATTACTTTAAGCTATACTAAAAAAGTCAGTAAATGTTCAGGGGTAGACATTAAGGGTCGGGCCGGTGGCATTGTATTATCACTGGCCCCACCATTGTAATCACTGGCCCGGAGCATTCGTCCAAAACAATCGACTAATAATGAAGAAAATTAACACATTTGTTGCAATAGTAATTTATGCACTAGCTACATTACTACTTGTACTACAACATTTGAATAATCAGGTCTTCCTCATTTTCCTCAATTGTTCATATTTGGTTTATTAAAATAATGAGTATTGTGGGTCATTGATGAAAAAATGTCTGCTATTATTATGAGTATTATTATTTGTATAGAGATGGATCTGTGGGTCCCTGGCACCAGGGGGGAGGGACAACTGATTTAGTATGAATAGCTGCTAATAGTCTACCTGTATTTGTTAAATGTCAGCTAAAAGAGCAGTGCAATTAAAAACCTGTATAGATATTAACAGTACTTAATGTCAGCTTAGTAAAAAAAAACATCACAATTATTATTTACAATGGACTAAGCTTAGCTAACAGACATAATTCCACCACTCATGGACCACACCCACCTTTTCTTTTGAAAAACTGGGTGTCGCCCTTTAGTCCCTCTCTCTTTTTTTCTCTCCTTTCTTTTCTCTTTTGAAAGCCTGACTTGTAAGTCGTTGACACATGGTATACAGGGTTTCCCACACATAGACTATACTTGGGCGGGCCGCCCAGGGTATATTAACGGCCGCCCAAGTATATTTCGCGACCCTTTAGATTTTTTCTTTTTTTTAATAATAATATATATATATAATTTGTTTTCGTCCGTGACCACTGACACCATCTGCGATCGATTAACTTGTGGACAATGATCCCTCGCTCTACGCCTCCTGTAGCCCAGTCCCGGACTGGCCATCGGGAGGACCGGGGGGTTTCCTGATGGCCTGGCCTGTTAAGTGGCCTGCCTCACACAGGGTGGACTGGCTGTCTACATGATGTGGCCTCCCGACATGGCCACAGTCATACAGATCATAAATCAAAGCCGTTGATTGGTCTCTGTGTGTCATTCAAGCTCGGGATAACCTCAGCTCAGGTGAGGTAAAGGACTCTCTGAGTGTTTAGATAGTTAACTTAGTCTAAGTTCTCTGTGGGTCTCAAACGGTCGTGGTCACCATTTATGTAAACACATATTTCCATTTGAGAGGGTAGTGATTAGTAAAATATGCATGAATAAAAACCTAAAAAGTTAACTAGGTGAAAAAAGGTAAGATACACTTTTAAAACTTGTGAGAGCTAAAACTAGTCTTTGCTGCTGCCTCAAAGAGGAGCAGGGGAGACAGTAGGGAGACAGGAAAGGCTGGTTTCAGGAGCACAGACACACTTAAAACTATAAATGAACCAAAAATAAATAAACAAGTTTCAGTGTTTTTTTCATATTGGAAATGGTATGTTATTGGTTATGGCCTGATTTTATGATTATTGAAATGTATACAGTTCTGTTTCATATAGGTGTTTCCATAGATCTAGTCTCTTTATTTTCCCTCAAAATGCACCAGATTGATGCATTTCACTACAACATTTAAAAAAAAAATCTTACCGGGGGAGCATGCCCTCGGACCCCCCTGGACGATTTGAGGTCCACCCCCACTTTAAATCACATTGATAGGTTCCTAATACATTTACCATTTTTTTTAAATAGTAACCCATGTCCATATGTTTATTTGTGGTAGTAGATTTAAACTATAGGGCTATCACTATGGGTCCCTGCCTGTATCTGTTCGCTCTGCCATGGCGTGAAGGGTCTGCTAACAAGCGACCAACAGAAAGGTTTAATGTTGTTGCACGTCACGTCACCTCACTATTTGATATAAGACTAACATTCCTGACAATAGATCTCAATAGTCATCTTTTATGGTGTAAATGCATTTTTAATAATAACATTTTTGAATGGAACATTCTCAACATGAATGCATAAATCCAAATAAATATAACTTAAATATGTGGGAAAATACTGTGTTTGAAATGTGTAATTGAAATTAGATGCTAGCTTTTTGTTTTGATATGTATATATATTTTGTATTCCAGTCTCCCTTCAGATATGTTAAGTGGCATGGCATTCAACACAATGCTGCTCACCTCCTTCAGTTGGGAGAAAAGCTGGTTCAGGTTCAGCCTTATGGGGGTACAGGGCTGCTGAGCCTAGAGATGGATCTGTTGGTCCTGGCACCAGGGGGAGGGACAACTGATTTAGTATGAATAGCTGCTAATAGTCTACCTGTATTTGTTAAATGTCAGCTAAAAGAGCAGTGCAATTAAAAACCTGTATAGATATTAACAGTACTTAATGTCAGCTTAGTAAAAAAAAACATCACAATTATTATTTACAATGGACTAAGCTTAGCTAACAGACATAATTCCACCACTCATGGACCACACCCACCTTTTCTTTTGAAAAACTGGGTGACATACTGTCGCCCTTTAGTCCCTCTCTCTTGTTTTTCTCTCCTTTCTTTTCTCTTTTGAAAGCCTGACTTTGTGAGTCGTTGAGACATGGTACTACACACGTAAGTACTAGCATCCCTGCTCCTCACATGCTCACACTAGTGTCTGCTAGAAAGTGCCGGCGGTGCTGCACCGCGTTTGGAGGCAGGACCAAACCATTACATGTAAATAGAACGGGGTGTACAGAGGCTTTGGATAATTAACTTTTGGAAGAAAATAAGTTAAATGAATTGTAAGTTTAGTGAGTACTTTACATTATCGATATAACGTCCTATTAATGTTAATTATTGATGAATGATGAAAGGTTACTTAAACATTTTTTTCTTAATGTTCTAAAATAGTTTGGGCCCCCGTGGTGAGAGTGTTTGGGGTGGCCAATAGGGTGGCCAGGATTCAGCTGCCACCCCCAGCTCCGCCACTGCCTTTGACAGCTCTTTGGTCTTGGCCATAGTGGAGTTTGGAGTGTGACTGTTTGAGGTTGTGGACAGGTGTCTTTTATACTGATAACGAGTTCAAAC
>CM053250.1:1067764-1275264 GCA_028583405.1 Pogonophryne albipinna
TGAGCTGTCACACGCTGACGTAGCTCCGCTGAACTCTCCGTCTCACCTGAGCTTTCTGAGCCACGTCCAGAACCAGCGTGAACTTCTCCGACACCGTCAGGTCTTCTTTGGGAGGCTCCTGGAAACCAGAGGAGACAATAAGGAGATACAAACTGACACATGGCAATCATCTACACAACTAGTGACCATTACAACGCAACTTCCCAGCTAATTACTCACATTAAGAAATACACTGTGTGTTTGTATGAGAACTTCCACAACTAACATGTTTTTGTATTGAAACCGGGCATAACCTTATCATATATGTGTTAGTATGCATACCTTTCAAGAACAGAAATCTACAAAAGTCAGGTCTAAGAAATACAATAAAGAAAAACTTAGGTAGAGTACATGAAAGTTTCTTAAAATTGAGTAAATGTACTTAATAACAATACAAGTTACATTCAAATGTTATGTTTTTTTAATGCAAATCTGGTATTATTTTAATAAATATGAGTTAATTTGAATACTTTTCAACAACAGAATCTGAAAAATAAGTAACACAGGTCATTTGAATTTCAAGGACATACAGAAATGTATGTAAAATAACCTAAACTACCTGATGTTGGAATAGGTTACATGGAATTTTTGATATTAAAAAGGCACAACCGTTTTTAATACCAAATTTGAATACAAATGAATTATTCGTCAATTAAAAACCTACTTTTCATGACCATTAAAAGTCATTCCACTTGTTGACATAACATTAAATGACGTCCCCAGCCACCAGGTGGAGCTGTTAGTCTGTCAGACTAACTTCCTGTTCACCTGTCCAGGTAGCCTGTCAGGACACTTTCAGATTTTAAATGGATATTTCTTTTCATGTTGAAGATAAATCACAGAGAGATTTCTCACCACGGGCTCGGATACTTCAGGTACGATGCTCCACTGGATCCTCCAGCCTCTGAGAGCAATGCATCATGGGAACACACAGGTATATATGAGATCATTTCACACTGTCTAAATATATCTGTTTGTCAAAGACTTAAACTCAAGCTGCTCAGAATCATTGGTTCACTTTTAAAACACGGTGAGGCTTCGAGTGGATGAAAAGTTACCTATCTGTCAAGAATTGAATAAAAAACATCTATTCAAACATTTTAATTAGTGACGTTTCCTTTACCTGACTGAAGTACTTTACTCCATTTTACACTCTTAAACACATAGTTAACCCCCTTCTATTTCCCAATGAGTAGTTTTAAAGAACATACAAGTCATAAAGTTACGTATAGCGGGGTCTAAGTACCCTAAACGAGCCCGAATCAACAGCTCATTAATGGAGCGTCTGAGAAATAGCTGTAACTAACAATTGTATTATTCAATTGATTGTTATCATAAAACCCAGATAACAGTGCCAATATCCTACCAGTTCCTCACAGGCGATGTGTTAAAATGTCCTGTTTTTTCAGTAATTTTTAAAAAAAAATTCAGTTTAATATGATATAAAACATAAAAGCAGAGAATCTCTAGATTTTTGAAAGCTGAAAACAGCATTTTCTGCCATTTCTGAAAAATAACATTTACGGTAAATACTTTTTCAAAATAGTTTCAGAATATTTTGTCTGATAGATTAGTTGACTGGAGTTAAGATGCATAAATGTAATGAGCCCCCCCTGATCTATTATTCATCTGATTTACCTGCATGTTACTTAAATTGCCTATACGAGAAGATTCATGTCAACCTGATTAACAGGGTGTTTCTCAATGTCGAGGACGCTTCCTTGTCCTCCGAGTCAGGTCCATCAGAGGCTAGGCAAGAATCCTTCCTGGCATTCGAAGAACGAAGAATGGAACAGGCTAGCAAGTGTGCAGGTGTGCGTCATATGAGAGGCCCCGCCTTACATTGTCCACCAAAGATTTTGGAAATTGGTCAGTGCGCAAAGCATTGTGGGGATTTTAAGACCGCGGAGGATACATATGTGCAGCCTCGAAATTTCCCGCAAATAAGTACGCCGGCCTCGGTAGAATTCCAAGTATCCTGGACATTGGAACAGTCCTTCGGCGGGACTCAATGACGTAGCATCCTTGAAATAGTGGCTCTGGAGCAGCTTTCCTCGACATTGAGAAACACCCACTGTCTCTGATTGGAGCCGTGTGATTGGCTGTAGGAGAGCGAGGGCCGGGGCTTACACTGACCTGGCGATGAGATAATTTAAAGAGAGTCGGACGATGGCGAGGAACAGGAACATCGGGACGGCCCAGCCGTGCCACGCTGCATACATGTAGACCTGCAGAACACACACACACACACACACACACACACACACACACACACACACACACACACACACACACACACACACACACACACACACACACACACACACACACACACACACACACACACACACACACACACACACACACACACACACACACACACACACACACACACACACACACACACACACACACACACACACACACACACACACACACACACACACACACACACACACACACACACACACACACACACACACATTTTTAAGGTGTCTTTATATACATGTAGATAATTCATGTGAATGCACACTAATAGATGAAGATGCAATAATTAAAAGGTGTCACGGATAAAGATGAGGTCACGACTAAATGAAAAACATTTCAACTGGAGTGTAAAATCTGATCTTATACTGAAACTCTTTGTCTTTTATAATATTTATAGTCAACAAAGTATAGTTAAACTTCCAAAATGAATGCTCAAAATATACATTTATCCTTCTTAAAATGCTTTGTTGTTTTGGCGAGAAACTCCCTCCGTGGGGGAACTTTCAGATTGTACCCTTTGCAGACCATTTACTTGCACTAAATCCAATACAACACACTATAGGACCTCTTTAATACATTAAAATATAGGAGCGTTTTAGAAAATATGGATCTGAAATTTACCAAATGAATTAGTATGTTGGCAATAAATCGCATTTTTATAAATCCCAAAATGTTTCAGTTTCCTCAAAAACAACACGTCATGATAAAAAAAATCATTAGTTTATTTTCTATTTTTACTTTTTTTCTACACTATAATAGTTGTTTATACACTTTATAGTTGTTTTTCATTTGCAATCTATTTCACTATATTCTTTCTTTAAAATCTGATAAATAATTGGTTATCTGTTTAATTTGTCTGCCTTTGTGAAGCACGTTGTAACAGGGGTTTGTATTCTTATTCAAAGGTCCCATGTCATGCTTTTCCAGTTATTACCTGTCCCATTACAAAACAGCCAGGCTGTGAGTGTGTGTGTATGTGTGTGTGCTCAGGCTGAGTTCAGGTGAGTTTCGCGCTGTCTCGCAGACCCCACGCAGCAACCAGGAAATGACACCAGTAACCCAGCTCACACTGTCCGCTCCTCGTAGCAGCGAGCCGCGCAACGTCCCGCCAACACGGCCCCCAGACCCCACGCAGCATTCTCATCTGTTTGTCATTACTGGTGTCATTTCCTGGTTGCTAACAAACTCCATTGTAACACATAATCACTGATGTTCCGCTGTAATGTTGGTGGACTCATCAGAACAGAGTGGACGAGCTGACCAATCAGAGCACAGTGGGCTCACAGGGAGGGGGGGGGCAGGAGCTCCAACAAGACGTGTAGGACAGAGAGTGAATACACATACTATACAGAGATGCTGTATGAGAAACCAATGTGAGTTTGGAAAATTGAACAATGTAAATCTATTCTAGTAGACCTCAACACTTGCCTGCTATGATGGTTCTTCAGGACTGCTTCTTGAGCTCTAATCTCACTTTCGCGGAGTTTACTGGTGACTTTAAAGCAGATGACAATGTATGTGTGTCGGTTAAGAGGAAAAGGTGCTTGTTTTTTTTGCTATTATTACTATCAGGGAATGTACAACTAAACCCTGGACCGCCCAGTAGCAGTCAGATAGCTACTCCTGCTGATTTTAATTCTAGATCTGGGTTGGGATTCATTCACTTAAATGTGCGCAGTCTGTTACCTAAGTTAGATTTTGTCCGCATTTGGGCGAGCTCGACTGATGCTGATGTCATTGTCTTATCAGAAACGTGGCTAGATAATCTACTTAAATGGTTATAGTGTATATCGTACCGACCGTCCTAAAAAGGTGGTGGCGTTGCCATTTATGTGAAAAATAAGTTTTGTGTAACCAAGATGGTTTCCAAATCTATTAGTAAACAACTAGAATTGTTAGCCTTAAATATCGAAGTAGCAAAGGGTCAACAGGTCATGGTGGTGGGCTGCTACAGACCCCCCTCAGCTGTCAAGGACTCTTTATCTTCTTTGGCAACACTTTTATCTCAACTTGACTACAAGGAAATAGTGCTGCTTGGTGATTTTAACTGGGACTGGTTAACTTCTGTGTCAGAGGATTTTAAAAACCTTTGTATCTCTTTAAATGTTACTCAGATTGTTGACAGTCCTACTCGCCCTAAACATTAAGTCCCCAAATAAATCCTCCCTAATTGATCTCATTTTAACTAATGTTCTCCATAAATATTCATCTGTGGGAGTATTTGCAAATGATTTGAGTGACCACTGTGTTGTAGCCACAATTAGGGACACAAAAGTCCAAAAGGGTAAACCTCGCATTATCAGTAAGAGAGACACAAAACATTTTGTGGAGCAGGGTTTTGTTCATGATCTGTTTGATTTTGATTGGGGTAAAATCGATCTGTGTGCTGATGTAGAAACTGCATGGTCTTATTTTTATCTTGGTTTTATGGAAATTATAGATAGACATGCACCCCTGCGTACATTTAAAGTGAAGGGACGAGACAATCCTTGGTTTTCTGCTGAATTTTCTAGTCTCCTACATGAGAGAAACAAGGACTGGGCAAAGGCTAGGAAATCAGGCTCAGAAGTAGAATGGCTACGCTTTAGGCAGCTAAGAAATAGCTTCACATCGCAAATCAAAAGTGCTAAGTCTAAGTACTATCTGTCAGTAACCACAAAGAACCTGAATAATCCTGGAAAATGTTGGAAGCCATAAAATCGATATCCACCGGTGATATCCGTAATGAGCTACCTCCGTGCATTACCACAGCATCTGGCACTATATCGGACAGGGCCACCATGTTAAATTGCTTTAATGAGCATTTTGTGTCCTGTGGCTCTCTGTTTGATTCTGTTTCTAACTCTGCTTCTGTGAACACCACAGTATGTGACTCTGAAAAACGTGTTTTGGAAAACCCTTTTAGTTTTACTCCTTTTACTGTTTATGTTGTTCGTGAAGCTTTAACCAAGTTAGATCCTAAGAAACCGGCTGGCCCGGACAACGTAGAACCTTTCTTTTTAAAGATAGCTGCAGATTTTATTGCTCCACCTCTCACTACTGTTTTTAACCTCTCCTCAGCACAAATGCAATTCCAACAGTATGGAAGTCAGCGTATGTCTTGCCTTTACTAAAAGGTGGGGAGGCCACTTTATTAAATAATTATAGGCCCATCTCTAAATTATCAGCTCTGGCTAAGGTTCTTGAACGCTTAGTGAGTGAACAGGTAAAGGTGTTTTTATGTACCAAATGACATCCTGTCTAAACATCAGTCAGGCTTCAGAAAGCAACACAGCACCATCACTGCCACAATGAAAGTGGTGAATGATATTACGAGTATTTTAGATAATAAGCAGAGTTGTGCAGCTCTATTTGTTGACCTGTCCAAAGCGTTTGATACCGTCGATAATCGCATCTTAAAGCAGAGGCTGGTCAGTATTGGCATATCCAGCCATGCAGTGGGTGGTTTGTGAACTACCTCTCTGAAGGTCACAATGTGTTCATTTTGATGGGCTGTCTTCTGAGTGGTTAAACATTGCTAATGGTGTTCCTCAAGGTT
Source organism: Pogonophryne albipinna (assembly GCA_028583405.1). NCBI lineage: Eukaryota > Metazoa > Chordata > Actinopteri > Perciformes > Artedidraconidae > Pogonophryne > Pogonophryne albipinna. The sequence goes on from CM053250.1 coordinate 1,073,610, forward strand.
CTGTTTTAGGTCCACTTTTATTCTCCATCTACATCAATAGTTTAGGTGAAAATGTCGATGGAGCAACCTTACATTTTTATGCGGACGATACCGTGGTGTACTGTGCAGGTCCCTCCATTAAGGAGGCTGTTGTTGAATTGCAAGCTGTTTTTAACATTATTCAGACTCAGCCCTCTGAACTAAAGCTTCTTTTAAATGTTGATAAAACCAAGGTAATGCTCTTTTCAAAAGCTAAAAAGGACACCAGAGCCTGTTGTAGATATTGTAACTACCCAAGGAATAAAACTTGAAGTGGTTACCTGTTACAAATACCTTGGTATCTGGCTTGATGATTGTCTCACTTTTAAACGTCATGTCAATAACCTGCTTAAAAAACTGAGGGTGCAGCTAGGTTTCTTCTACAGGAACAAGTCCTGTTTCTCGCCTGAGGCCAGGAAAAGGCTAGTCACTGTGACCTTTTTACCTGTGCTGGACTATGGTGATCTGATCTATATGAATGCACCTGCCTATTACCTGGTCAAGTTAGATGCTGCGTATCACAGCGCACTGAGATTTGTGACAAACTGTAAAGTATTAACCCATCACTGTACCCTGTATGCAAGGGCTGGTTTGCCTTCACTAACTGTCAGGGATGCAAACTCATCAGGTATGGAAAAGGTGACAAGGACCCGAGCCCCCCGACCCCACGGAATATCGGCTTTAAAATGAGGAATAACAGAGGATTTTAGCAGTCAAAACAACTAAAGCAGCAGTGGTAATAATAACAGAAACGCTAAAGAGTCACATCTAATAGAAATATATAAAAGCATTTATTTTAATAGCAGTCAGTTTATAATTTTGGCAGCACTGTTGAGCATTTTGAAAATCTATTGTCATGCCTCTGTGCAAAGCTTAGTCTTTCTATCTTTATGGCATCTGGTGTAAAGTAACTAAATTCATAAACTCAAGTACTATACTTGGGTACAATTTTGAGATACTTGTACTTTATTTAAGTATTTCAATGTTTTGCTACTTTGTTCTTCTTCTCCTCTACAGTTCAGAGGTAAATTGTGTACTTTGACTCCACTACATGTATTAATACCTTTAGTTACTTTACAGATGTGGATGAATGATGTGAAATCTAATCAAGTGTTAAATCAGACTTTAGTTCCACCTGGAGTAAATCCACAAGCTACCCTGCAGTATACAAAGTCATTCAAACTAGCTGCACCAGCTTTGAGAACACTTTCATGATCAATCATTATAAAACATATCATATATATTATTCTGAAATGGACCAATCTGCACAACGACTACTTTTACTGTCGCTACTTTCACTATATTTTGATGAGAATACTTTTCTACTTTTACTTGAGGAACATTTTGAATGCAGTACTTTTACTAACAGAGTATTCCTACACTCTGGTACTTTTACTCAAGTACAAGACCTGAGTACTTCTACTTTTACTCAAGTACAAGATCTGAGTATTTCTGCTTTTAATCAAGTACAAGATCTGAGTACTTCTACTTTTACTCTAGTACAAGATCTGAGTGCTTCTACTTTTACTCAAGTACAATATCTATACTTATACCACCTCCGTTTATAGCCTATGAAAAAAAAACTATTAGAAAACTAAGGCTAAAGCTAACGTTAGCAGAGAGTGACAATGTATGCTAGTTAGCTAGCTCAACGATAATATTGCGACAGAAAAACTTTTCAGTTCACATCACGCTCTGCCGCTCCGACAGGGAGCTCTGCTCTGAACACCTGAACGGCCCGTTCTAACAGCTGTTCACCAGCGGTCCAGTCTGTGCCACAGTGACTCCGGACCACATAGTTAATATTAACGAACGCACCGTAGGTATTGTAGCTGCTGAAGCTAGACCATCTTCGCGGAGCAGCAGAGCCGACAGGCAGGAAGACTCGAGCACACAGCTCGCGCTGCATTATAATTAGGGCTGAACGATATACCGTGTCATGGCGATAACCGCGGTATGCGCATGCGCGGTATTCACACCGCAGGGACGTGCGGTTTTATTCTTCTTTTTTTTTAAATGCTAACGCACTTTAGCACAGAATTCAAAATAAAGATACCCTTATTACTTATCGAAACTGCACATACAATATATCCGATTAAAGCTGAGACTCCACAGATTATTTAAGTATAGTATCTAAGCGATCCGATCTCGCAACAGGGAAAGCAAAGACAGACATCACAACACGTACCTTTTACGGAGCTTTTACTGGAGATCGTCTCACCGTAGCTGTCAATCTGATCAAAAGACGTGTTCAATGGCATTAAAACGAGAAAGAAAAAACGCGGCTGAATCGGTTGATCCATAGGTTGATAATGTATCTGTGGCTTTGAAGCAATTGTTTATAATCCATAATTCCATTTTTATGTAAAAATCGGAGCCCAAAAGTTAGCTGCTAATGGTAGCCACCAGAGTGTATGCAGCTTCCGGTTTTGGCTACGCGTCACTCTCACTCCTTATTTGTTTATGTGTTGGTGTGTGTAGAACTTCCCCTGCATGCACAGCAAACTACCAATCACAATCATTCTTGATCAGATCACAGCAGGCCCCGCCCCGCTAGTTTGCAGACCATCAAAACACTGGTAAAAAATGAGCGAGGCACAGGAGGACAATACCGGAGAGAATGAAGATTTACTTCCAAGAAGCTTCCTATAGTTTAATGGGTCGTAACAAATACGTTTAATCTCTTGGATCCCTTACCACTCTTCTTCATTCACAGATGAACCCCCTTATTTGAGGGTAAGCAACATGCCAAGACCGGAAGCAGCAGCCACTCTGGTGGCTACCATTAGCAGCTAACTTTTGCGCTGCGATATTTACATAAAAATGGAATTATGGATTATAAATTAAATCATTTTTTTTATACAGAGACGTTAAAAACCTATGGATTAACCGATTCAGCCGCGTTTTTTCTTTCTCGTTTTAATGCCATTGAACAGTCCTTTTGATCAGATTGACAGCTACGGTGAGACATCTCCCCTAGAAGCTACTAAAGGTACGTGTTGTGATGTCTGTGTTTGCTCTCCCTGTTGCGAGATCAGATCACTCAGTGATGATAATATATACCTAAATAATCTGTGGAACCTCAGCTTTAATCGGATATCTTGTATGTGCAGCTACGATAAGTAATAAGGGTATCTTTTATCTTGAGTTCTGTGCCAAAGTGCGTTAGCATTTTTCGCTCAGGGGTCATTTAGATGCTTCTTATGAGACTTGTGTTTTGTTTTGGTAAAAATAGTTTGTATCGTCAGTTAGCTGAGATTATTTCCGTTAATCTGGTATAACACATTAATAGGTTCTTAAATATGACGATCCCCTGAGACACTGTCGTGAAAAAAAAAGTAAAGTACCCGCGTGGACTTTGGGGCTTAACAGGTTAAAAAAACCGCAATATATACCGCAGGGGGGGAAAAAATCGCGGTGTCAGTTTTTTTCAATACCGTGCAGCCCTAATTATAATATATAAAAAAAGAACACCATGCGTGTCATGATGGCACATAACAGCTCGCGGCCGCAGATTACTCCGGGTCCCAGACCCCCCCATACCCCAAAAATATTTTTATTGCAGATCTACATGAATCACACAAACGACCTATTTTGGATTCAAAACGGCGAATTTCGCCAAAAGGTGAGTGATTTTCATGCCTGAACTGTACGGAGGCTCAGTCACTGGTACATTTTCATATACAAAGCCATGTTAGGGAAACTTCCATCCTACATCTGCTCCCTGATCTCACGGCGAATTGTAAGTGGCTACGGCCTGAGATCGCATGCTGTGTTTTTATTAAATGTGCCAACTGCTAGGACTGTCTTAGGGAAGATAGCATTTAGATGCGCAGCTCCTCTGTCTTGGAATAGTCTGCAATTGAAATGGAAACTGAGCAATCTGGTGCCACTAAATGTTTTTAAAGCTCGGTTGGATGCTACTCAATCGGAAGCTGTTGGTACCTGTTCATGTGGATAGTTATGTAAATTGTAATCCCTGTAATGATGCTGTAAGATGTCCTTTTGTTGTTCTGTTTATGTTTTTTTATGTTTCATGTGGAACCTACTTGAGCAGGTCTCCCTTGAAAAAGAGATCAATGATCTCAATGGGATACACCTGGATAAATAAAGGTTTGAAATTAAATGAAACACTGGAATTATGATCAGTAGAAATGGCCATGACATGGGACCTTTAAAAGAGCTCCACAAATCATTTTTTATTATCATCATCAGTAACCTTCGGGCTGAACTCACAATGAAGGCGATGGCCGAGGTGTAGACGGAGTACCAGCTGGACAGCGCCGTCAGGTTCCTCTTGAAGTTGGACAATGGTTTCAACCCTCGCTCTGAAAAAAACAGAAACTGACCAATCACAGACGCAGAGAAACACAGATGTATCTTGATAGCTCTTGTATTCTGTATTGTTTGTGATGAACGGTGAAGGAAAGTATTAATACTCACTGAGTCTTCTCATGTTTTCTGTCAACCTGTGTATCGGAAACCACATGTTTGATTAGGATGTATTCATTTAAAGATATTCAGCTTTAACACATTGTTTTTATCACAAATTGGGATTTTCGTTCGTCACAGCGGCATGTTAACAGGCATCAGACATGAGTTAACAATATAATAAAATTTTAAAAATTAAAAAAGATTTATTATGTTTATAACAGAAGAAAGAAAAAGTAAAATAAAACATTATGAAAAATATAATAAATAATAAATAGTAAATTAAACATAAAGAATAAGTTAAAATACTCTTAAGAGGACCTACATCTATCTAGTATTAAAGGTCACCTATCATGCTATTTTTAGGCAATAGCATAGGTCTCAGATATATAAAAATCATAGACTGTATATATATATAGACGTAGTGTCCGTGACGTCACCCATAGAATTCTGCAGAGTTGCCGTGAAGCCCTTAGTAGGCGAAGTCGGCCACTAACGGCTCGACTGTGACGTCAGAGTCTAATCCCGCCTGCTCCAAATAAGGGCAAAGAGGCGGAGCCGAGGCGGGACCTGCTGCCTCCGAACTGGAAGTAAACAGAGCTAGCTCAGGCTAAGAAGCTAAGCTAACATGAAATACATGCATACCAAGTTACTGCTAACAGTGTAGTTCCCCTATATAAACGTTACATTCATAATCAAATGAGACAATCTGCAAGAGAATTAGCTATATTTTGTTATTCTTAATGCTTGTCATTCACACGTTGAGAAAAGACTGACTCCACCGCCCGGACCTAACGGAGCCGCAGTGGGCTAGCTCCGGGACGCCGGCTGGAGCTAGCCCCCTGCGGCTCCGTTAGCTCCGGCGGCCACCACTGGGATAATTGGGTCCCCTATTAACATTTGCTCCCGTTTAGCATTATGGGCGTCATAGCCATAGACTATAAAAGTCTTACCCAAGGCTGAAGCATAAACTAAAATGTATATGTATGTATAAAGGGTTACGTCCTTAGCTGGCTAATAAGGTAGCAAGCTAAGCTACCAAGCACACAAACACCTGCGAACGGGGTTAACATGTATAATATTATAATTTTAGACTTCTTGGAAGTTATGTTAGTACATTCAAGCGCACAGCACAACATTTTAATTGTCTGGTATTTGTAACAATATTCCCTAAAAGGCACAATCACCACGAACACGGCTAAAGGGTCAAGTACAGTAACTACAACACGTTGTAGCCGCTATGGTTGTAGCCTAGCAGAGTGGACAAGTTGCTGTTAGCTGACAGTGAGGCATGTACGTGTCCATCAAAGTGACCACGCCCTAATTTATGCAAAAGCTTTAAGGCTTAATATTAATTAAACAGATGAGTTGAGAAAAAATTCACCCCTCACACAGTAGTCATGAAGGGGGAATCTAACTATACAGAGAATATGGTTTTTTGAACCACGATGTAAACATGTTTATTTCTGTTGTAAAGTTGGGCATTTTAACATGGGGGTCTATGGAAATTGCTCCCTTCTGCAGCATGCTCCTACTGGCCACTAGATGAACTGCAGTTTGAGACACTTCCGCATTAGCGTCCCGGCTCTTCCCCAGAGTTTGCCGCTTGATAAAAATACATAAAAACATGTCTATGAAGTGTTTTGCTCAAAATACCAAACAGATCACCCATTCTAGCCATGCCTCATATCCCTCTGTTTCACTTCCTGTTTCAAAAGTGCTGATTTGGGTATAAAGCTTTAAAAAAAATGAAATTGATTACAAAAAAAGGAGGGGTCTGAGCTCATGCGGGACTCGGCAGCTACTGTCTAAACTAAATACTGCCGTGATGAAACGCCATATCATGGATTATCAAGGATTATTTCTGAAACAGTATGGAGCTCAAAGGCTTTCTCTCTTGCCGGTTACGGTACGGAGGAAAAGAGAGAGGGTTTTATTTTCTGCCGCTGCGTGAGTTCCCCCGACACACCGGGGACACATATTTAAAAAGTGCATTTTGCATGATAGGTCCCCTTTAAAACATTTCCACAAAAATTGCAAGGAAGATTCAAGAAACCTCATCAAATCAAACCTAAAAACAAACTGCCATTAAGTTTTATTTGTTTATTCCACATGGCAGTTATTTTAAAACAAAACATGTACACTTATACTGTTTTTTTTTGTATAGTGCATGGTGGAAAGGAGCAAGGAGAAGAACATCTTATTTTACCGGCCCCTTATTACAAAATAATAACAAAAATAAATAAAAACGAAATTAAAAATTAAAAAGTTAAAAATAAAAGCAATATTCTTTCAGTCACAGTTGCTTACAAATACTGAAACATAAAAGCAGAACACGATCAAAAGTCAACTTCATACTGTCTAATTACACTTTCTTTATACATTTCTTACAGCCCTCGTCTTCAACAATTAAATGAATCTTATCTATTTGTTTTTGTTTTTTTTAGGGTTTCTGTGTTTCCCCTCCTCACCTCTTGGCGCTCAGCGGCTCGTCCGTCTCCACCGTCTGCTCCTCCTGCTGGAAGCGGAAGTCCTCAATGTAAACGCCAAATCTATCGTAGAGACACTTCCGGAAGCTGCTGGACCAAGTGTCCTTCTGTTTGTCTGAAGATGAGAAGAAGAAAAGATGGAGGTTACATTTCACCACATTTATACACTGAGGTTTATACCAGACTTTGCCTTATATGAAAATATCAGTCACAGATATCTGAAAAATCTGGAAGAATAAAACCTAAACTATGATTTTATAAAGAATATAATTACTTATCTATAGAAGAACAAAAACATTTTATTTATACAATTACATGTGTGTTACTCACATTCGTGTTCTGTGGTTTTATGTGTAGGTCTTAGTATAGAGTGGTGAAGGAATGAGTCCTAAAACCTGGAAATAAGTTGGCATTTTACATCTTCCTGTTCACTCGTCTTGAAGTCAATTTTTTTTACTATTGTTTGGTTGTGAGACTGAAATAAGATCTGTGGTTAACACAAGCTGAAGAGATTCAAAAGTGTTGTCCTACGAAATAAAATGCGTCAGTAAATAGCCCACTGGTGAATAAAAAAAATTGCGGTTGTTAACAAGTGTCTAAATGAGACGACTAAATGTCAACACGCCCAACATTAGCCACCTTTAGCTTAGCGGTGGTGACATGAAGTCATGTGACCGTGCTGTAGTTCCTTTATAGCCCAACATTAGCCATCTTTAGCTTAGCGGTGGTGACGTGAAGTCATGTGACCGTGCTGTAGTTCCTTTATAGCCCAACATTAGCCACTTTAGCTTAGCGGAGGTGACGTGAAGTCATGTGACCGTGCTGTAGTTCCTTTATAGCCCAACATTAGCCACTTTAGCTTAGCGGAGGTGACGTGAAGTCATGTGACCGTGCTGTAGTTCCTTTATAGCCCAACATTAGCCATCTTTAGCTTAGCGGTGGTGACATGAAGTCATGTGACCGTGCTGTAGTTCCTTTATAGCCCAACATTAGCCATCTTTAGCTTAGCGGTGGTGACGTGAAGTCATGTGACCGTGCTGTAGTTCCTTTATAGCCCAACATTAGCCACTTTAGCTTAGCGGAGGTGACATGAAGTCATGTGACCGTGCTGTAGTTCATTTATAGCCCAACATTAGCCACCTTTAGTTTAGCGGTGATGACATGAAGTCATGTGACCGTGCTGTAGTTCCTTTATAGCCCAACATTCGCCACCTTTAGCTTAGTGGTGGTGACGTGAAGTCATGTGACCGTGCTGTAGTTCCTTTATAGCCCAACATTAGCCACCTTTAGCTTAGTGGTGATGACATGAAGTCATGTGACCGTGCTGTAGTTCCTTTATAGCCCAACATTAGCCACCTTTAGCTTAGCGGAGGTGACGTGAAGTCATGTGACCGTGCTGTAGTTCATTTATAGCCCAACCATTAGCCACCTTTAGCTTAGCGGTGGTGACGTGAAGTCATGTGACCGTGCTGTAGTTCCTTTATAGCCCAACATTAGCCACCTTTAGCTTAGCGGTGGTGACATGAAGTCATGTGACCGTGCTGTAGTTAATTTATAGACCAACATTAGCCACCTTTAGCTTAGCGGTGGTGACGTGAAGTCATGTGACCGTGCTGTAGTTCCTTTATAGCCCAACATTAGCCACCTTTAGCTTAGTGGTGATGACATGAAGTCATGTGACCGTGCTGTAGTTCCTTTATAGCCCAACATTAGCCACCTTTAGCTTAGCGGAGGTGACGTGAAGTCATGTGACCGTGCTGTAGTTCATTTATAGCCCAACCATTAGCCACCTTTAGCTTAGCGGTGGTGACGTGAAGTCATGTGACCGTGCTGTAGTTCCTTTATAGCCCAACATTAGCCACCTTTAGCTTAGCGGTGGTGACATGAAGTCATGTGACCGTGCTGTAGTTAATTTATAGACCAACATTAGCCACCTTTAGCTTAGCGGTGGTGACGTGAAGTCATGTGACCGTGCCTCTGAAGTGTTTGGCTCCGAATACCAAACAGCCAATGGGATTTTTCCCATTGGCTTTTTGTTTAGGGAGCCCTTGCGATGCTTACTTCCGTGTTGGCCTACAAAGATTCATCATCCCTGCACCACTCGAACATCCTATGACTGATGAAACTACATTTAAAAAATATTGAACGATAACGAGTAATGTAAGAAAAAGATAAACTCACCTGTACCGCTGACTGCAGATGTAGAAGGGAGCGGGGCTTTAGGCGTCTGTGAAGGTGAGTCTTCAAGTCTGTAAAGCAACAGAAACGATCATTCAGGTGATCAGATTCAGCCATGAGACTACAGGAACAAACCGCTCTGTATGATGGTTAGCATTAGCTCATTAAATAACGTTTATTTTTATTTAAAGGTCCCCATTATACTGTTTTTCATCAATATATCACAGGTCTCAGAAATATACAAACATGTCTCTGAAGTGTTTGGCTCCGAATACCAAACAGATCATTGCAGCATTACCCATAATCCCCTCTGTTTCAGCCCTGTTTCCAAAGTGCTGATTCTCTGTCTGTTACTTTAGATGGAAATAAGGAGCCCCTCCCCACGCCCCTCTGAGAGAGATTTGGTTACAAAGAACACAATGGTGCTCTAGGAGGAGATGCAGGTGATAAGGGGGGGGGGGGTTACCTTGGTTGGTGATTGGCTAATGGTTACACAAGACAACACATTGTTATGACATCATAAAGTGGCCAAAATCTGATCAGCTCATTTTCAGACAGGTTTTTATAGAAATGGATCAAAAAGAGAGAGAATCTTTGTTCCTGAAACTTTCAGAGTCTCTTTCCACAGAGGGGACACATGTTGATGTAGAAGAGACATGGAGAAGAGGGGACACATGTTGATGTAGAAGAGACATGGAGAAGAGGGGACACATGTTGATGTAGAAGAGACATGAAGAAGAGGGGACACATGTTGATGTAGAAGAGACATGAAGAAGAGGGGACACATGTTGATGTATGAAAGACATGAAGAAGTGGATTTTGCATAATAGGTGACCTTTAATAACCACCTGGGTTTCAGCACGTCGTTGATCTTCTGCTCCAGCTCGCTGCAGCGGCTGCGCTCTCTCTCCAGCTCGTGCCGCAGTGAATCCACGTTGGACTCCTCTCTCAGTTTCTTCAGCTCCTCCTCTGAAAACAGACGAGGATGAGACACGACACGTTCATGTTACCCAAAACTAACTCAAATATCAAACAGAGGTGGTGGAAGTACTCCGATCTTGTACTTGAGTAAAAGTACAGAAGAAGTACCAGAGTGTAGGAATACTCTGTTACAGTGAAAGTCCTGCATTTAAAATGTTACTCAAGTAAAAGTAGAAAAGTATTATCATCAAAATATACTTGTAACTCTTTATTTGTGTGTGTGTGTGTGTGTGTGTGTGCGTCAGACGAGGTTAAGCAGGCTTATTAGCAGTGTGTCTTACGTAAAGCTGACGAACAGATATTGACAGATTACCCAGCATGCATCTGTGCTGTAGGGCATTTAACCCTGAAGTGATGCTAAAGGCCAGAATGAGTCGACAGCAATTAACACACAACTCTCCCAGCCACAGATTTAAAAAGGGACACTTTACTTTAACTTATTTTATGCTAAATTAAACCAATAAAATAGCCTTGACTCAAGGTCCAATAATCAGCTTTAACCTGACTAAAACATTCTGTGTATTTAAGTGTTTTTGTTTCTATTGTCTTTATTGAAATGTTGCAGATAGTGACATTATTTATTAATGGTGGTTAATTTGAGAAGAGAGAAACAAATAAATTCAAGATAAATAACAAAAATAGTGGTGATTATAATACTACTATCACGATAGTTATTCAATAAAAAGAAAAAGAAATACAAAAAAAAGAAAATAATATGTTTCAGAGGAAAATGTCTAAATAAAACTGAGTTCAAGAAATATATGTACAGTGGGGCAAAAAAGTATTTAGTCAGCCACCAATTGTGCAAGTTCTCCCACTTAAAAAGATGAGAGAGGCCTGTAATTTTCATCCTAGGTACACTTCAACTATGAGAGACAGAATGAGAAAAAAAAAAATAATCCAGAAAATCACATTGTCTGATTTTTAAAGAATTTATTTGCAAATTATGGTGGAAAATAAGTATTTGGTCAATAAGAAAAGTTCATCTCAATACTTTGTTATATACCCTTTGTTGGCAATGACAGAGGTCAAATGTTTTCTGTAAGTCTTCACAAGGTTTTCACACACTGTTGCTGGTATTTTGACCCATTCCTCCATGCAGATCTCCTCTAGAGCAGTGATGTTTTGGGGCTGTCGCTGGGCAACACAGACTTTCAACTCCCTCCAAAGATTTTCTATGGGGTTGAGATCTGAAGACTGGCTAGGCCACTCCAGGACCTTGAAATGCTTCTTACGAAGCCACTCCTTCGTTGCCCGGGTGGTGTGTTTGGGATCATTGTCATGCTGAAAGACCCAGCCACGTTTCATCTTCAATGCCCTTGCTGATGGAAGGAGGTTGTCACTCAAAATCTCACGATACATGGCCCCATTCATTCTTTCCTTTACATGGATCAGTCGTCCTGGTCCCTTTGCAGAAAAACAGCCCCAAAGCATGATGTTTCCACCCCCATGTTTCACAGTAGGTATGGTGTTCTTTGGATGCAACTCAGCATTCTTTCTCCTCCAAACACGTCTAGTTGAGTTTTTACCAAAAAGTTCTATTTTGGTTTCATCTGACCATATGACCTTCTCCCAATCCTCTTCTGGATCATCTAAATGCTCTCTAGCAAACTTCAGACGGGCCTGGACATGTACTGGCTGAAGCAGGGGGACACGTCTGGCACTGCAGGATTTGAGTCCCTGGCGGCGTAGTGTGTTACTGATGGTAGCCTTTGTTACTTTGGTCCCAGCTCTCTGCAGGTCATTGACTAGGTCCCCCGTGTGGTTCTGGGAGTTTTGCTCACCATTCTTGTGATCATTTTGACCCCACGGGGTGAGATCTTGCGTGGAGCCCCAGATCGAGGGAGATTATCAGTGGTCTTGTATGTCTTCCATTTTCTAATAATTGCTCCCACAGTTGATTTCTTCACTCCAAGCTGCTTACCTATTGCAGATTCAGTCTTCCCAGCCTGGTGCAGGTCTACAATTTTGTTTCTGGTGTCCTTTGACAGCTCTTTGGTCTTGGCCATAGTGGAGTTTGGAGTGTGACTGTTTGAGGTTGTGGACAGGTGTCTTTTATACTGATAACGAGTTCAAACAGGTGCCATTAATACAGTTAACAAGTGGAGGACAGAGGAGGGCTCTTAAAGAAGAAGTTACAGGTCTGTGAGAGCCAGAAATCTTGTTTGTTTGTAGGTGACCAAATACTTATTTTACCGAGGAATTTACCAATTAATTCATTACAAATCCTACAATGTGATTTCCTGGATTCTTTCCCCCCCATTCTGTCTCTCATAGTTGAAGTGTACCTAGGATGAAAATTACAGGCCTCTCATCTTTTTAAGTGGGAGAACTTGCACAATTGGTGGCTGACTAAATACTTTATTGCCCCACTGTATATCAGATAAATATATAAAAAAATATAAATAACATCCGGTTTAAAAGAGAAAAACACAGATTATTATATGTTGTTATATGTTGTTTCTTTGTTTACATAAGTAAACAAAGAAACCCCAGACAGTGGAGTGCAGTTCAGGTCAGATTACTCACCTAAGAAGTGTTTCTCTAACAAGGCGATTTCCAGGTGACCTTTGACCTCGTTGAGATCCGTCCTGGAGTCGTCGTGGAGAGCAGCAGAGAACGATGCATGGCTAGCCTGAGAGACAAACACACAGTTAAATACAGAAACACATAACAAACAGACGAGTTAGTTTACAGGTGGTATCTCTGGATCTAATCATAAAACTAAACTACTTCAGTATCAGTATATAAGCTAAGTGAAACCTGGCGTCTAAATAAGTAGGTCACAAAAAGAAACATTTGAAGACACCTTGACTTGTACTCTTTGTGTAATGCTACCATATACTTCCAATCCACTGTATTTTAGAGGTAAATATTGCACTACATTTATCGATTTTACACATTTGTCTTTTTGGTTGTTTATTTTCCTCCTGATTTCATTTCAATAACTGTAAGAGGCCCTAAAGAATTACTCATAGTACAAGCAAATTGCATGACTAGCCTGAGAGACAAACACACACACACAGTCAAATAAAAATAACACACACATGACAAAGCAACGAGTTAGTTGGACATAATCATACAACTCAACTACTTGTATTTAAGTTACATGATTATGTAAGTGAAGCCTGGTGTCTGAATAAGTAGGACAAAAAAAGAAACATTGTAAGACATCTTTACTTTTTATTGTATGCTACCATATACTTCCAATCTGTCTGGTTTCAGACAGAGGGTGAAAAGAGGTGCTGCAGCAAAAATAAAGAGCTTCATGAACATTAAAGCATGGAGACATGTCCCAGTAGAGACACTACATACTGATATACACCTGAACATCAGCAGGAGAGGACTTTTTAAAGTAGAGACACTACATACTGATATACACCTGAACATCAGCAGGAGAGGACTCTTTAAAGTAGAGACACTACATACTGATATAGACCTGAACATCAGCAGGAGAGGACTCTTTAAAGTAGAGACACTACATACTGATGTACACCTGAACATCAGCAGGAGAGGACTCTTTAAAGTAGAGACCACTACATACTGATATAGACCTGAACATCAGCAGGAGAGGACTTTTTAAAGTAGAGACACTACATACTGATATACACCTGAACATCAGCAGGAGAGGACTCTTTAAAGTAGAGACACTACATACTGATATACACCTGAACATCAGCAGGAGAGGACTCTTTAAAGTAGAGACACTACATACTGATATACACCTGAACATCAGCAGGAGAGGACTCTTATAAGTAGGAGACACTACATACTGATATACACCTGAACATCAGCAGGAGAGGACTCTTTAAAGTAGAGACACTACATACTGATATACACCTGAAACATCAGCAGGGGAGGACTCTTTAAAGTAGAGACACTACATACTGATATACACCTGAACATCAGCAGGAGAGGACTCTTTAAAGTAGAGACACTACATACTGATATACACCTGAACATCAGCAGGAGAGGACTCTTTAAAGTAGAGACACTACACACTGATATACACCTGAACATCAGCAGGGGAGGACTCTTAAAGTAGAGACACTACATACTGATATACACCTGAACATCAGCAGGAGAGGACTCTTTAAAGTAGAGACACTACATACTGATATACACCTGAACATCAGCAGGAGAGGACTCTTTAAAGTAGAGACACTACACACTGATATACACCTGACGTCCTCTTTAAAGTTCAGGGTCAGATAAACAAGTTTCCTTCTAAACTCCTGGCTGATATTGTGTGTGTTTGTGTACCTGAGCGTCACTCTGCTCCCCCTCCGCCTCCCTCAGCTCCTCTGAATCTCTGGTGGAGACTCGAGGTCTGCTCACGACCTCCTCGTTGCTCTCTGTGTCGGAGGTGTTGGGAGAATCGGCCAGATCCGGGAACTCGTCCCGTCTCTGGCTCCGGAAACGGATCCTTTCCAGATGTTTCCGCATGGTGGCCGCCGTTTAGCCGGTCGTTCTCTACCTGAACATGACTGCCAGCAGCACTGCAGAGACTGGAGGAGGACAGGAACACATCATTATTATTGTTATTATTATTATATTAAGTTCCTAGGATACATTTTGATATATTGCAACATAAATATACATTTGTTTAACTACATATCAAAGAATACAACTGAACAGAATCAACATCAGTTCCTCTGACACACGTTAAAGCTTTAGTTTGTCCAAAACTCCCAAAACTACAGGTGAATAAAAATGAATCTGCTTGTAATATAAACTAAAGTCTGACCTGAATGTGAGTCAACAATCACGTGACCCATTTTCAAACAGTCTGTTCAGGGAGGAGGAAGTGTTTCACCAGCTGCTCTTAAACAGGGACCATAACACAGCGTTGAAATATAGCTATAAATCTCCAGATGTGTAAAGAGATGTCCTTCATGTATTGAGAACATATTCCTACTTATGCTCAATACACTATTTGAAAAGCCTCTTGGATCAGCTGAAAAATGCATCGTCACAAAGTTAAATAACAAGCCTCAACAGTTCTTCCTCCACTCCCTCTTGGCAAACTGCCACTGAGAGGTGGGACCACACTGTAAGAGAAGAGTTTCCATTTCCCGGAAATGAAAGCTGTTGTTTGTCTGAGCGACAGCAGAGCAGCAGCCGAGACACGTCTCTGTTTCTCTGAAGAAACACTCAACTGAATCCAGCAGCTTCTTCTCAACAACACAGCAGGACTCTGCAAACACTGGTGAGTTCACTACAGACACATCACTTACTAAACATTTAGTCAAAGTTGGATTCAAATCTGAATCTGACTGTATTACATCAATTTGACCATATAAAGAATATTACACAATATAAATGTGTCAGTTAAGATAAAAACCTCAACATTTACATTAGCAACAGCCACAAAACAACTGCAATGTAAACTCTGGTTAAGTTAGGTTAGAGAGCATACAGCCTGTGACCCGATTTGCATCTCTGCCCGATTTGCATTGCACAAGCGCGAGATGGTCCGCCATATTGCACAGCTACATACGGCAACCCCAATAGGACATTAGACGTCTAGACGTCTGCCCGATTTGCATTGCGCATGCGCGAGTCATAAACATCTCAAATATCTATACAAAAATATTTTATGCAATTGTATTTAATTTGAAATAAAATGAAAGACATTCACAGTTAATGTAATTAGATATGAATTATTAATGCCATACATTTTTGCATACATTCACAGTAAATATTTCTTCAGTATGATAGCTGTCTATCAGAAGTTAAATCCATTCCTCACTTATTCTGAGATTGTACTTAACTCAATAAAAGTAGTTGTTAAATAATAGTGAAGTCACATTGTAATAACATTAACTCATATCTCTCGTTCAGATTAATGTTGTTGAGTTTTTTGTGGGGTTTTTTGTATGCTTTGCGAAACAAAGGTCCTATTTGGGTTGCCGTATATAGCTGTCCAATATAATAATAATAATAATAATAATAATAATACATTACATTTATAAAGCGCTTTTCCTGGTGCTCAAAGCGCTTGAATATGGCGGACAATCTCTCGCATGCGCAATGCAAATCGGGTAGTCAAACAGCCAAAGCTAGCATTAGCTTATACTTATTTTCATATTTCCTGTATTTGAAAACATCTTTATAATTGACTCTATTAAACAAAGTAGAATCTAAATATTAGATTTGTTCTGGACTCTCCAAAGCAAGGGATCTGATGTTATGTTACAAGTGTTGCTTATAAAAAGGCATGACAATTACATATTTCATCTTATATTTTGTAGACACCGAGGTAAGTAGCCTTGAGCTTTGAACCTGTTTCTGTAGTAACGTTGGGTTACGTATTGTAACCCTTGTTATATTAGCACAGGCGGAGCCCTCTACTGGACTCTATGGGTACTACCTTATCATGCAAGCATTCATCCACTGAGACTTCTATAGACGTAGCCGGCCTTGGGCGGGCCTACCTGAATGCGCGCGCATCACACCGTATAAAAGGAGGCCTCGCCTCCTGACTATCATCCTACACCTCTCTTCAGCGAGTGGAATAGGACAGACAGTGTCCTGAGTAGAGGGCTCCGCCTGTGCTAATATAACAAGGGTTACAATACGTAACCCAACGTTATATCTCTCACAGGCTCCGCCCTCTACTGGACTCTATGGGTACAGTGGGTGGAGCCCCGATTTATACGCGCACTGTCGTCCAACAACAACATTCCACCCTACTGCCCCTGACTGGCTTTTCTGGTCAGCAGCTGCTGCCCCACGTTCTCCTTTAACCCGGTTGTGACTGAGGAGAAATCTGGGCTGTGGCTGACAGAGCACACCCTGCTGCGCTTACCTCGCAGAAAGTGTGCTCAAAAAACAGTGCCGGGGGACCCCCCCCCACCCATAGACGGATGGGGAGAGCCCCCTCGGCCCCGAATGGGCTTACTACATGCCTGCCTCCCTGAATCCCTAAGGATCGCAGGGAGAGCGCCAGTGCCCATGCCCCACACTCAGACACCGACCCCGTGCAGAGTGTGTGTGGACTAAAGTGTGGAGGGCTGTAAGGGCCCAGCGCGCCCCTCGCCCATCCCGGGACCCTCAGAGGGCCCGGGAAAGGCGACGGCACATCACGTCCGGGGAGGGGGTCAGATGCCAACTGACCCACAACCCCCCCCCCCCCTACAAATCCTGTGTTGCCCCAGCAAGCACAGACGAGGAGAAAGAGCCAGACATTTCCAAGAGATAAAACCTTATGAAGGGGCCTGGCGTCGACCAAGACGCCGCTGTGCATATATCCTCCACACTCACACCGTTGAATAAGGCTGTTGACACAGCTACAGCCCGTGTGGAGTGCGCACGAATCCCCGTGGTGCAGGCTCTCCTTGCCTGTCCGTAGGCATGTGCAATGCACTCGCAGAGCCAGCCTGCCAGGCGTTTCTTGGACAGAGCTTTCCCGATCACCCCGCCCCCGAAGCACACGAACAGCTGTTCGGTGCGTCTAATGGCGCGTTTCCACTGCAGCGGGTAGCTCGCTTTAAGCGTGCCGAGCCGTGCGGGGCCCGTTTTTGGTTGCGTTTCCACTTGGCCTAGTTTTGGCCCGTGGCTACTTTTTCACCTTTTTTCTGGCCCGACTAAATCGTGGTTCTAGGGCCAGGAACAACCAGGCTGAGTCGGGCTGAGTATGCTAAACTAGAGAGAGAATCGCTGGCATGGGGGCTACAACTACAACAAGATGAACATATTTGACCGTGATTTAATTGTAATACACGTTTCTAAATGATGCCGAAGTAACAACATACTGATACCGGTTAGTAAAAACCATGAATTAATGCTTTGACAAGTCTGCAGACAGACGGCAGGCGAAAAAAACTTTTAAAATGCGTGCTTTCTAAATGGAGCTTGGCTAAGCTAACGTTATATATGCTCCGACCGTCCACACTCACAACAACGGCCTATACAGAAATAAATAAACCAGCGACTGTATTCTCCATGACACAGACAGTCTGTGGTTTGTACTTGTTTCACTTTTGTCTAGTTTCTGAACAGATATGAGGAGCTGTGAGCTCTGAGTGCTAAGAGCTAACGGCTGTGTTGTTTTTTTGGGGCTCTCACTGAAGATGACGTCACGGCTCCGCCTACACTGCGTTACTATAGTAACTACCCCAGTTCCTAAACTGTAATGGAAGCGCAGCATTAAAGTGAGCCGGGCCTAATAAGGCCTAACCAAACTGAGCGAGGCCGAGCGAGGCCTGCAGTGGAAACGCGCCATAAGGGAAGCCGTGCGCTCCACATAACATGCTAGCGCACGCACCGGGCAGAGGAGGTGCAGTTTAGCTTCCCTGTCCCCACCATGGGGGGAAGACTAAAACCCCCTAACTGAATAGCCCTCGACCTGAACGCACTGCTTAGGCTCTTGGGCACAACGGAGGGGTTCGGTCTGAGTGTCGCGCCGCTCCGGTCACCCCGAATCAGTAAACAGCTCGGGTGCACCGACAGAGCAGTTAACTCGGACACATTTTTATTTTTGGCTGACGTTAAGGCAAGAAGCAAAGCTGTCTTCCACGACAGTGCTTTTAGGGAGGAGAGCTCCAGAGGCTCAAATGGTTCTAAGACCAGAGCTCCGAGCACTAGGGGCAGGTCCCACTGCCGGGTGGAGGCGTGCACTACTGGGCGCAGCCTCCTGACCCCCTGTAAAAACCGCGACATCAGTGGTTGACTAAAGGCTGACCTGCCGCCAATTCCCTCATGGCAGGACGAGATGGCTGCTGCATACACTTCCACTGTGTAATGCGCAAGCCCTCTGTCCACCAGTAACTGTAAGAAGGAAAAAAATAGAGCCTAACTCACAAGATAGGGGCTCTATTCTCCTCTCCTCACACCATCGCTGGAATCCTAGCCACCTTGGCCTGTAACAGGCTGTGGTGGATCCAGCTCTAGCTGCCTGGATAGACTGAATAACCAACCCTGTCTCCTAAAAATTACGTTCCCACAGAACTAAACTGCATTCTCAATTACGTTTAGCTAAAAACGTATTTTCTCCCACGTTACGTTCGTTATGAACGTATCTCAAATACGTTTATTTTCTACATCTTCTAGAAACATATTTTCTCCCACGCTACGTTTCTTATGAACGTATCTTAAATACGTTTATTTTCTACATATCTTTGCCATTTATTGTCTTGCTTATAATAATGATAATAGTCATTTATAAATATCATTTTAGAACACACATTTGAAATCAGTAGACGAGGCTGTAATTTCGCCAGCTGTTACTCTCATGAGCGAGGCAGAAAATAATAGTTTTTAACATGCCAAAAAGCTGCTGTGTCGTTTATTGCACCTCAAACATTAAAACAAATCCAGAGTTACGTGTTTCTGTACTTCCTCTAAGAAGAAAGGACAGTAACAGAAGAGCTCTGTGACGCCAGATGTGGTGTTGTTAATGCGATATGATATCCGAAAAAAATAATCAGTTTAGGATTGTCGAAGACACTACACTACCCATAATCCCCAGCTATTGTTTGGGACTACAGTCCCGTTGACAAACCCCGTGATTAATCTTCAAACTCTGGGATTGGATGTTGGAGTGGCAGTGCGCCAAGGTTACGCCGAGCGTCAAGCTCTTTGAAATGGAACGAAACCACGGCAGACTTTTCAAAACTGGACTCGAACGCCCCCCCCAGAACTACACATGCTGGCTATTGTGTTTCGCAACATGTTCTCTATGGCAAGTCTCTACTGGGAATTGTAGTTTTAAAAGACGTTTTCGTTTTTCCCAAAGTTAGAAGTTGACAGTATTAAACTGTGTACAGCCCTGGAGGTTTAGGCGATAGGAAACACATTGGTGTGTACACATTTAAAACATATAATTACTAAATGGGTGAAAATCGCTTGTGTCCATAATGCGCAGCATTAATATATCCCACATGACAGCTCATTGTTACTTTGTAATTCTACTCCACTACAATTCAGAGGTTAACCTGGTATTTTTACTCCACTACATTTATTTTAGTTACTCTGCAGATTCTGATTAATGATGTGAAATATAAACAACCCTTAAAGCAGACTTTAGTTACACCTGAGTTAAATTCAGGGAAGGTGATTGTCAAGTGCCAACAATCAGGAGAGATATTTGATAGTTGGTGCTTGAGAAGACTAAACATTTCATCTGCAGATCTCTATAAAGTATATATGAATTACTCATTATTCTCTACTAATAGTTAATTAAAACTGTATATAATTGCTATTTTGCACATCCCTTTCAAGATTTCAAGATTTTCTAAGGTTTATTGACATATCATATACACAACTAGGTGTAGTTATGCAATGAATGAAAATCGTGGGTCACAGGTTCCTCAACAGTGCATTACAGACATCTATCAATATGTGTGTACCTCCACCATTAAACTGTCATATTCTGCACATTTCTTATACTATCTACATACATAAGAGTATAATTAATGCGTATAATATCAGTTAAAATAAGTGCTTCAACATAGTTAACATTGCAGGAAAGCAATATATTAGACGTTAAGTACTTTGTCAGGCTTAATATTTATCTGTAGATAGATACCCCCAAAGCTTTTTTCTTATTTGAAAGAAGACCTTGTCACGATCTGTCTGTGTTGTGTTTTTGTCATGTCTAGTTCTGTCTTTGGTTTCCTGTCTCTGTGTTCCCCCTCCCGTCTTTTCTGTTACTGCTGATTGTGTGCACCTGGTGCCCTGTGTTGTCTCCTCCCCCCTCACCTGTGTCCTGTTCAGTTGATTAGTTTGTGTGCATTTAAGTTCTGGTTTTTCTGTCTGTCTTTGTGGGATTATTGATGTTGTTGGAAGGGTTTTTGTTCAGAGGGATTTTTGTGTTTTTGCCTTGCCTTAGTTTTACTTTGTTGATAGTTTTGCAACAAAAGTATTTTGAATTTGGATATTCTGCATTTGGGTCCTGTGTACCTTGCCCTCCAGCCGTGACAGACCTTAACCTAAAGTATTCTTTAATGTGTTAATAAAGGTTAATTAGTTTGTCTGTTTTGCACATCCTCCTATTAATATCTTTGTACATCCAGCACTAAACTGTTTTATTGTAGAGATCACTTATAGTATCTTCTTGATTTTTTTATATTCTATACTTCTATCATTGACCTTCTACTTTCCCCCTATGAAAGTATGTACTCTTAATATTTTTTTCATCAAATAACATTATTCAACAAAAATAACATTATTCAACAAAAATAATTCAATGACGTGCTTTAACCACTAGGCGGTGCACACAAGGTACACACAGCATACTAATAATAACTTTGCATTGTTAGTGTAGGACACTTGTGTATGTATAACATCTGAAGATGTGTAGTTTTATTCGTGTTTTTACATAATTTTACAGGATATTGCTATACTATTTCTCATGTTTTACTTCTACACATTAATATCTGATTTGTAAAACATCACAGACAGAAAGGCATATCCGTCATTTAATGGTAAGCTATTGAAATTGTGATTCCATAGGTGTGTCTCCCATCACCCAAATCCCCTGACTATTCTCTCAACTCAGTATTTACATTCTTATATTCAAAGAAAGTCCTTTTCTATCAGCTGTGCACCGTTATGGTGTAAATATAACCTATCTACCAATTGGATCAAATATAAAAGTCAGCCGAATTACTATTGATACTGCAAGGAGACGTATTTTGTGAAAAGAAATGCAAGATGTTGTTTAATTGTTGATATTTATGATCCACGTCACATATTCAGTTTTGGTGTGTATCGCTCAAAATGTCCCTTATAGGCCTACGTCTGTTTCCGGTGACTTTATTTACGGCTAAAAAGCCCAAGATTATAGAATTAAACGAATAAATAAAAACAAGGATAATTGTGTGTTATTGTTGAGTAAATAACATTGTGTTATTTAGAAAATAATAACAAATTAGAAGGAAAAAAAGATTTAAAAAAATACAGATTTCAGTATTTGAGGCTCTGTTCTTTTCCTCACAGACGGGAAAACAAGTCCGACATTATACGATTTAAAATGAAAACAAATAAATAAAAACATAAAACACTGGCATGTAATTTACGTTAGAATAAATAGAATGGTTTTGAATAATTGATGAGAGTAAAATCTACGTCACTTTACAGCCCCGCCCTCTTTTGGGGAAACCAACGCTGTCATTTGAACGGCGATCAAGCCTGAAGCCACAGAGATCTTCTGTTACTGTCCTTTCTTCTTAGAGGAAGTACAGAAACACGTAACTCTGGATTTGTTTTAATGTTTGAGGTGCAATAAACGACACAGCAGCTTTTTGGCATGTTAAAACAATTTGTTCTGCCTCGCTCATGAGAGTAACAGCTGGCGAAATTACAGCCTCGTCTACTGATTTCAAATGTGTGCTCTAAAATGATATTTATAAATGACTATTATCATTATTATAAGCAAGACAATACATGGCAAAGATATGTAGAAAATAAACGTATTTAAGATACGTTCATAAGAAACGTAACGTGGGAGAAAATATGTTTCTAGAAGATGTGTAGAAAATAAACGTATTTGAGATACGTTCAAAACGAACGTAACGTGGGAGAAAATACGTTTCTAGCTAAACGTAATTGAGAATGCAGTTTAGTTCTGTGGGAACGTAATTTTTAGGAGACAGGGTTGGAATAACACTGTCAGACAATCCACCCTGTCTCAGCCTGTCCCTCTCAGGAGCCAAGCCTGGAGAGGTTGGCCGAGGGTGGGTAACGCCCCGATTGCACCTGCCTCTTGAGACATCGCCCCCCAGAACTGGGGAACCGCCCAGGGCTGGCCCACCTTCATCTGTGTCATCTCTGAGTACCACGGCGCCCTGACACGGTCCGGAGCCACTAGGATGACTGACAGACGTTCTCACCTCACCTTCCCCAGGAGAGGGAGAATGAGACACAGCGGTGGAAAGGCGTATAGCAGCTTCCTTGGCCATGGCTTGTGTGCAAACGCGTCCACCCCCAAGGGCGGGTCGTCGTTCAGGGCCATGGAGAACCACAGGGCACAGTGGTTGTTGCGCCGGCTGGCGAACAGATCCACTTCTGTTCTCCCGAACTGGGCCCAGATCTGCTTCACCACCTCCGGGTGAAGCGTCCATTCGCCTCGACATGAGGTCGGCCCCCCTGTTCTCCAGTCCCGGGATATGGAGGGCTCTCAGAGATAACACCACCTCTGAAGCCCATAACCACAGCCTCTCCGTTGTGGTCAACAAGGCGGCGGAGCGGACTCCGCCCTGCCTGTTGATATAAGCCACTGTGGTGCTGTTGTCGCTCCTGACCATTACATGTCTCCCTTGAATTAGGGGCATGAAATGCTGGAGGACTAACACTACCGCCCGTAGCTCTAGGAGGTTGCTGTGTCGAAACTCTGTTAGAGCCCAGCGCCCACCTATAGCCCTCTTCAGGCAGGTCCCTCCCCATCCTGTTCTGGATGCGTCCGTGAACACTGTGATGTAGGAGGTCATCCGTCCCAGTGTAGACCTCCCCCTCCGGAGGTGATCCGGGGACCCCCAAAACCGGAGGTCGCCCTCCACTGAGGGGGGGGATGGTAATCAGCCGCCGTTTGTGCCTCTTGGGATCCAAACGCAGGCTGGAGAACCACCTCGGCAGGCGGCGCATATGCAGTAACCCCAGCGGGACCACCATGTGAGCAGCCGCCATGAGACCCAGAGTCTGCATGACAGTTAAAGCTGTCACTGTCGCCCCCTGTCGCAGCCTGTGAACCGCCCAGAGAAGGGACGCACTTCTGCTTCATGACAGGGTGGCGCGTAGCACGCCTGCATCGAGCACCACTCCCAACTACAACGCCTGTTAGTGAGGTATGGGGGTGCTCTTTTTTCAATTGATCGCAAAGCCTAATTTGGTTAGGTGTGTGATCAATTGTGCTGTGCAAAACATTGCTTGTTCCCGGGACCCAGTCATGACTATGAGGTCGTCTAGTAAAAGAAAACTCATGCCGTGGGCGCGCAGCAATTGAAGCGCTGTGACCACACATTTACTGAATGTGCATGGGGATAGGGAGTAGCCGAACGGCAGCCTGTTGTACTCGTAGGCTATCCCCTGGAAGGCAAAACGCAGACACTTTCTGTGCTCTGGAGCAATTTCTACCTGAAAGTATGCGTCTTTCAGGTCGATGGTGGTGAACCAATCGCCTGGCTGCACAAGCCCCAGTAACTGTTTCATAGTTAACATGCGGAATTTCCTGCAGGAAATGTGGCGATTCAGGCCGCGGAGATCTAGAATAGGTCTGAATTCCCCTGTCCTCCTGAGAACCAGGAAGTACATGGAATAAAGACCCTTTTCTCTGTGCTGAGCCTGAATCTCTGCTGAGAGGAAACACAATCTCCTCCTGGGAGGACAGATTTACCTCTCGCATGCCCATAAAAAGAGGTGAGTGTGGGACACCCACAAGACAGTGGTCCATGTGATACAGTGGTACAGTGTATAGACATGTGGTACAGTGGGACGCTGCAAAACTGGAGTGAATAGCCCCTCCTGTCCCTCAACCTTGTTAGCACACAGCTGAGTTTCCATTCCCCAGAACATTGTGTTAATGGACAAGCCCTCAGACGTGGGGCCGCAGCTATGAAGCTGTGATACTCTCTGCTGACCCGTTCCGCCGCAAAAACTCCCCGCGAAGGGAAGATTTGCCTATGGAGGGTTGACACAGAAAGGGCCGATTATTTACTGAGGACCCTGAACGCACCGCTGCGCGCTCTTGTGTGAGCGCGGGCTCCGCCATAATGCAGCCTTTACCAATACGGGTAAACTGCATTGGAGTCTTTGCTCTAGGCATAGTGTGTTCTCTGACAGCAATACGCCGGCCATAATGTCCCTGTACCCGCATAGCGCTCTCCTTTAGATAGCACTCCCTGTGGTTCATCCCTCTCATCTGCGCATGCCCACTAGCCACCTCCTTTACAGGAGCTACAGCTGGGGCTGCGAATGGGGGATTTGTACGGTTAACATTGTGTGTAGGCCTAAGTGTAGCCTTTGTGGAAACAAAAGACACTTAGATTTGGATACAGATCAACCTCATTCTTATTAGAAAACGTAGTGATCGTGCATAAAACAGGGAGGAGGCGGGATTCTCTCCCTCGTCCCGGGCGGAGAGATTTTCTCCCCCCGCCAGCCAGATCCGTAAAGACGGAAAGCCCGTCCCCGTGAGTGCCGGCACGCCGGTACCACGGGGTGGGCCGAAGAGGTGGAGGGCGCCGCGGGCACGGGATCTCCGTGCCGGCACCTCTCCCTTCGTCTCACCTCTCTACTGAGGTCTTTGAACGCACCGTGGCCCGCCCTCGGGGGAGGGGGGCCGCGCGCGCCATCACAATGCCGTCTCTTTGAAACGGACATTATGGGGAAAAGTGGAATTGTGGAGAGAAATGACTCTTACTCTGGGATAAATGCAATAGTCTTTACTGAATGCATTTTTCCCACACCTCACTCCAGAACTAGAGTTTACAAACGTAAACCACCGTTCTCCTGCGGGGGTCCCTGAACGCACCGCGGCCACTCTCACGAGGGCCGCGTGCCCACGTATTAACGCTGTATTTCCCATTGCAATGGTGAAATGCATTAATCGGAGCTATTATACCAGGCAAGGTGTGTTTTCTGACAACAGCACGCCGGCAATAGCGTCTCTTGAACCCGCACAGTGCTTTGACAGCACTCGGTTTATTCCACTCACGTGCACACGCCCACCTGCTGGCTCCCTATACTGGGGTTTACAGCAGGGGCGGGGAGTGTAGGACAGTGTTTCTTCCTCTGGGAATGGGCAAGAAGCAGCCACGCTGCGACTACTCCTCATCCCGTGAGCAAGGAGATCGATCCAAAGAGCCCTTCCGTAAACACGGGGGCTCCCAGGAGATCAACACGATCCTCTTTGGAAAGTGCCACGCGGCGTGATATCCCAAGGACATCACACGGCGGGCAGCGGTGGCGGCCTGTGATGAAGTAGGGTCGACCCTATATCATGTGAAGCCACCGAGCACCGATCCCCGGGGGAACCGGGCCTGGGGCAAGGCCCGTGGACCAAGCTAGCCTACTTATTCGGCCTTGCGGCCCAATAATCGCTCTGACCTGGTGAGGCGGGGGCATCTGTGTAGTAGCCCACACACCCGCCGCCATGATCATCATCCAGGGAGAGTACATCCCTGGGCGGTGGACTTCCATGGACGCCAGACCCGGAAGGAATGGCGAACGTGAATGGCACCGCCTCGGCCATATCCTGGTCCCCCAAACACTCGAAGCAAAGGTGGTGGGGATCGGCGCCCACTATTTCAGCCAGGGCACGAAGGACAGGCCCGGGTCTCTAGCAGTGGCTACTCCCTGGAGGTATGATAACTCCTTCTTCTTCTTTCAAACGTCTCAGTCTCTCGTGGAATCACTTCCGCTGCTGAAGAGAAAAGGATGATAGTCAGGAGGCGAGGCCTCCTTTTATACGGTGTGATGCGCGCGCATTCAGGTAGGCCCGCCCAAGGCCGGCTACGTCTATAGAAGTCTCAGTGGATGAATGCTTGCATGATAAGGTAGTACCCATAGAGTCCAGTAGAGGGCGGAGCCTGTGAGAGATATAACTGCTGTCTGCCTTTTGAAGCTGATAACGTTTACTGTTTTTTAACAACTAGTATTAACTTCAGTGATGCTCAGCAGGAGGTTTCACTCCTCTGTTCAACAACGGCAAAATCCCCCAAAAGTATTAGAGCTTACACATTGTGTTTCTTAGAGTTTAAACCGAATGCTGCTATGATTTTCCAGATTTCATTTGAACTTGAATTGTAATTCTTACAGAAAAAAAACCTAAATGTTTTTGGTTGTCATTGGTCTATGTATGCAGTTTCTAACATAAAACGTTGGGGTAGTTTACATTTTCTGGTTCATAGTAGGACTCTATGAACTGGCAAAGAGAGAATATCGGTTATTACAGTTGTGTTTTTTTCAAACTCTTGTCCCCACAGAGACATGTCAGCTGCCAGCTGTCTGCTGACTGAAGATCAGTTTCTGTGCTCCATCTGTCTGGATGTGTTCACTGATCCAGTCACCATACCATGTGGACACAACTTCTGTAAAGCCTGCATCTCTGGACACTGGGACACTAAAGTCCCCTATCAGTGTCCTAACTGTAAAAAGTTATTCCACACAAGACCTGAAATGCTGGTCAACACTTTCATCTCTGAGATGGCTGCTCAGTTCAGACAGTCAGCTCAACAGAAAGCCAGCAGCAGCAGCTCAGAGCAACACGTTGTCAAACCAGGAGCAGTTCCCTGTGACGTCTGCACTGGAACTAGACTGAAGGCCCTGAAGTCCTGCCTGGTGTGTCTGGAGTCCTACTGTGAGACTCACCTGGAGCCTCACCTGACAAGAGCAGGCCTGAAGAAACATCAGCTGATCGACCCTGAGGAGAACCTGGAAGGCAGGATGTGTGTGAAGCACGATAAACTGCTGGAGCTGTTCTGTAAGACCGACCAGGTGTGTGTCTGCATGCTCTGCACTCTTTTAGACCACAAGACACATGATGTTGTTGCTCTGAAAGAAGGATATGAAGGAAAGAAGGCTGTGCTGGGGAAGACAGAGGCTGAAATTCAGCAGATGATCCAGAAGAGACGACTGAAGATCCAGGAGATGAATGGCTCAGTGGAGCTCAGTAAGGAAGGAGCAGACAGAGAGATAGCAGATGGTGTTCAGGTCTTCACCGCTCTGAAGGAGTCTGTTGAGAGAAGCCAGGCCGAGCTCATCGACACCATCAAAGAGAAGCAGAGAGAGACAGAGGAACAGGCTGAAGGCTTCATCAAAGAGCTGGAACAGGAAGTCTCTGAGCTGAAGAAGAGAAGCTCTGAGGTGGAGCAGCTCTCACGCTCTGAAGACCAGCTCCACCTCCTCCAAAGCTTCACGTCCCTGAACGCTGCTCCACCCACCAAGAACTGGACAGAAGTCAGGGTCCGTCCACCTTCATATGAGGGGACTGTGAGGAGAGCTGTGACTCAGCTGGAGGAGACGCTCAGGAAACAGATGAAGACGCTGCTCTCTGAGCTCGAGCTGAAGAGGGTCCAGCAGTATGAGGTGGGGGTGACTCTTGATCCTGATACAGCAAGTCCTGACCTCATCCTGTCTGATGATGGAAAACAAGTGAAACATGGTGATGTGATGAAGAATCTCCCAGACAATCCAGAGAGATTTGATTCTTGTGCTAATGTCTTAGCAAAGCAGAGTTTCTCTTCAGGAAGATTTTATTACGAGGTTCAGGTTGACGGGAAGACTGACTGGGATTTAGGAGTGGCCAGAGAGTCGATCAACAGGAAGGGAAAGATCACACTGTCTCCTCAGAAAGGTTACTGGGTGATAGTGTTGAGGAATGAAAATGAGTACATAGCTGGTGCTGGTCCTGCAGTCCGTCTCTCTCTGAAGTCTCAGCCTGAGAAGGTGGGGGTGTTTGTGGATTATGAGGAGGGTCTGGTCTCCTTTTATGATGTTGATGCTGCAGCTCTGATCCACTCCTTTACTGGCTGCTGCTTCAAAGAGAAACTCTACCCATACTTTGGTCCCCATCTTAACAATGGTGGTAAAAACTCTGCCCCTCTGATCATCTCTCCTGTCAATCACACCGAGTAGAACAAACATTTGATTTTCTACAGAAAGATTCACTCTCACTAAATGTAATAAATGTATTCAACTGGGGAAGTACATTGTACACATTGTTAATGTTTCAGAATCTGATCACATATGGTTCACCTTGATGAGACGCGTAAAAACACATAAAATACTTATGAGTATGTTCTAATGTACTCTAGTTTATTCTACGGATTGCACTTCCTGCCGTCATGACTTGAAGTGATCAGAAAACTATTTACTCAGAAATAAACTTTGACCACTTCTTTATATGTCAGGGGGACAAGAAAAGTATTTATTGTCTCAGAATTGTGTGTTCAAAAAGTGTTTCATACTTGCAGACATTACTAGTGGAAGTAATGCACTTGTTTTTTAATAATTTTAAAAGGAAAAAATTATGAGTATATTTTAAAGGGGTCGATTCAGGATTCATGCTTTAATTACAGTATATTGGTAAAAAAATTATAAACATTTACTTTGAAAATCAACAATATCTGATCATTAAACATTAGGCTGCAGTGGTTTTACAAACGAGGGAAATGTAAATGTTACATCTCAGCTGTCTGTTGTGTTATGGTAATTGTATTTGTTCCACCTCTCTGCACACTGCTTGTAAAGTTTGAACAAAGCCTCAATGAATTAAAAAAAAGGAACAAAGAATGTTATTTTGTGTTTTTTTAAAATGTACTAACTGAAGTACAGTTTTCACTAGTTCTCAATTTAGGGAAAGTAGCTTAAAGAAATGTACTTAACTATTTCCATTTCTACTTAACTACATTTGTCTGATAGATTTGGTTCTTCTGAAGCTTTATAAACTATTTAAAACCCTCTTGGATCAGCTGATGATAGATATTGAGATTGCTGTATATGTCTGTTAGAAATAAGGCCATCAACTGGTTAGCTTAGCTTAGGCATAAAGACTGGAAACAGGGGAAGACAAAGCCAGCCTGTCCAAAGGTAACAAAATCCACCTATCAGCAGCTCTGAATCCAGTTTGTTTAATCCATACCAAATCAGAGGAGTAAAAACATCAATAAGACGTTTAACAGGGGATTATGGGTCGGGCTATTTCTTGGCTGGGACCGAAACAAGTTGCCAAATTGTTTTTACATTTCAGTTTTCATACAGAGATATATTAAGTACACTTAAAGGGGGGGTAGGTAAGTTTGAGAACCGGCTCGAGATACACTTTTTGTTATATTCCATGGAATGCTCTTAACATCCCGATAGCAATGCATATCTTAAGTGCTTTGACAAAAAATCCATAACAAATTTTCATCTGTGGAAGCCGTAATACTGTAAAAAGTACGACCAATTCCGTTTAGCCGGGCCGGATAAACGGATTGGATTGCCGTCCTGTCTGTCAGCCTTCCATCTCGTGCACGCACAAATGTATCTCGTGCCCTCATTGGGCGTGCCGTCATTGGGCGTGCATTGCAGCAGTACTTCAATGACTCGCCAGCAACAGGCGGCCACTTTCACCATGGCAGAGTTAGGTTCAACATCGTCTACTGGTGGCAAAAGAAATAATGTAACGGAGCAAATTAAGAACAAAAACAAAGTGGAAACTCGGAGAATTCAAACCAGAGTCAATATCGGAGTTGCTTTTCAATGATGGCGACAACTGATGCAACACACCTATGGGGGTTATTCCCTATCTTTATTCAAGAGCGTGGTATTTAAATTTGAGAGCATACTTTATGTATTTATTTCCCTCAAACCCTGTCCTCGCACTCAAATAGTGCCTGCTTGCACTTAGATCTGCTTCTGCTCAAACTGTACGCTTGCACTCAGATATATTGCTGCTTACGGATTTTTTCTGCTCTCAGATTTATTCTCTGCGCGCTCGAAACTTTTGTGCAACAATCCTGTCAAAATCCCTCAACCAATAGGAGGCCAGGTGTCCTTGCGGGTGCGTTCGCTTTACTTATTACAGCGTCCCGTAAGGGCGGTTACTCTTTGGTTTGTCTTTGGTGCGATGACAGGGTTTGAGTGAAGGAAATCAATAAAGTATGCTCTCAAATGTAAATACCACGCTCTTGAATAAAGATAGGGAATAACCCCCATACACACCGAGTTGAAATCTGACGCCGTGGTCGCTCTTTTTCTCTTGGACAGGTTTTGTATGGTTTACAATTCCCCTGAACTATATAGCCAACCTAAGTCATGTGCGCGTTCATGTGTGTTGGAGGAGGTGCTCTGTAAGGAAGTCTGAAGGAAGGGGCGGATTCTTTTCGGCTGTGTACTTTCAAATTTTAGTGCACTCGAGCCGGTTTCTCAAACTTACCTACCCCCCCTTTAAATGTGTATTTTGTCATTTTTTGGAAAAAATCCTGGCTCACTATTCCCCCCCTTTTCCTAGTATATATGCTAAACTAAGTTAATCTAAGTGTCTGGGTGGCTGCAGCCTGTGTCAGTGTGAGCGGTCTGACTGGTTGGACTGCTTCTAATGATTATTATCTCATTCTTCACCTTGAACACACTCCAGCACTGCCTGTACAGGTGAGGACTAACTGACTGCAAACGTCCCGTCTGACTGGCAGATAAATAAAGGGTGTTTTAAATATCAAAATTGCATGAAATATGCTTGTAAAGTCTATTTGATTAATGCCCTGTTAGAAGATGGAGCTTATCATTTGTAATGTCATTATCTTTAAAGAGGTGGATGGTGAATAATATTACAATTAAAATGTTTCACTTACATCATGACTTTGTTTTTATTACAGTACACGTTTTCTGAAATGTTATCTTTAAATATACTAACGCATACAGAAACAGCATAGAAATGTGTACACTGGTTAAAACCAGGATCAAATTATTGTTTTATTGTCGACTTATTAGAGTCAAAGGTTTTTACAGAGGAGAAGACGACAGCCTTCACGTGGCCTCCTCTGTGAGTAGCAGGAAATGGTGCAAGACCAACTTGCGAAACGAATGTCGCCAACCAAACGTCGAGCTGGTAGGCCTAGGAACGGCGGACGGGCAGTCATCCTGACCGCCTGATAACCGAGGCCTGGCAGTGCTTCAACTCAATGTCGAAGGCCTAACCACCGCCAAACTCGAGGTTGTGCGTCACCTGGCTGATTCCAACGGGGCAGCGGCTGTGCTCCTGCAGGAGACACACTGCACATCCGATAACTTCCTTAAGATCCCTGGGTTCCATCTCGCTGGGTCCATCCACAGCAAGAAACACGGTGTAGCAACCTTCGTCAGGACTGAAATAAGCTGCTCAACCAGTAGCCAATCTCCACCAGGCTCTAACATCGAGTGGCTGGTTACTAAAATCCAGGAAACATCAGTCATCAACGTATACAAGCCCCCACCATCAGAGCTGTCTGTGACGTCTCTCCCGTCAGTAACTGCACCAGCCATCTATGCAGGGGACTTCAACTGTCAGCACACAGACTGGGGTTACAAACACACAACACCTAACGGAGTGGCACTGAGCGAATGGGCCTCCAACACTGATGCCCGGCTACTGTACGACCCCAAGGAGCCTTCAACCTTTTTCTGCACGCTGGAACACCTCCACCAACCCGGACCTGGCCTTCGCCATCTGCCGCAGTAACGACCCGAAACCGGAGAGACGCGTCCTGGACAGGTTTCCCCGCTCACATCACCGACCGGACATCATTAAAATTCCATCACTGGTGCAACCGGTACCAGGGAAACCTGTCAAACGATGGAACTTTCGAAAGGCCAACTGGGAGTCGTTTGTTGAGGAGACGGCAAGAAGGTCAGCTGGTCTGCCAGACCCAGAGGCAGCAGATGCGGACGCGGCCTACGCAGCCTACTGCGAGGTCCTCCTGGGTGCGGCAAAGAAGACCATTCCGCGTGGCTATAACAGGAACTACATCCCAGGTTGGGACGAGGAGTGCAGCCGTCTTCTGTGTGACCACCAGAGGGCTAGCTCCAGCGAAGAGGTGGCCGTGACTGCAACAGCACTGCTCCAGAGGCTGGACATCACCCGCAGGACCAGATGGACAGAAGTCGTAGAATCAATCGACTACACCCACTCTGGTCGTAAGGCGTGGCAGACCATCAACCAGCTTACAGGCAGAAATACAACGCCCCCCAGTTGCCCAGTCACAGCAGATGCCATCGCATCCCAGCTCCTGAAGAACGGCCGCTTCCCGGACGCAGACAAAGACTTGGCCCGACTGAGGTGTCTTCCATCCTGGGAGCGGACAGTGTCGACTCCAACCTCTCGGGAGACTTTACAACCGATGAAATCAGTGAGGCCATAAGTAAGCTCAAGCCGGGCAAATCTCCGGGCCGCGACAACATCCACCCGGAGTTCGTCACCCACCAGAGCACAACAACATCTGGCTGGCTCTGTGCATTCTTCTCGTCGTGCTACCAGAAGTCAAAGCTCCCAAAGACCTGGCGCCGCGCCTCCATTATAGCTCTGCCGAAGCCAAATAACCCTGCGGAAGACCCAAGTCATACAGACCCAACTCGCTGCTCTGTGTCCCATTCAAGATTTTGGAGAGGATGATCCATAGCCGCATCAAGCCAGTGGTGGACTCACAGCTTCCACGAGAACAAGCTGGTTTTCGACGTGGAAGGTCAACAGTGGACCAGGTAACACTACTCTCTCAGGACATCGAAGACAGCTTCCAGGACAATGCGAAAGCTGGGGTAGTGTACCTGGACCTGACTGCCGCATATGACACCGTCTGGCACCGTGGACTCCACCTGAAGCTGTTGAGGACAATACCAGACCGGCATATGGTTAAGTTCATCATGGAGACGCTTACCAACCGCAGTTTTGTCCTCCAGACCAGCAATGGCCAACACAGTAGGCTCAGAAGACTGAGGAACGGTGTTCCGCAGGGGTCGGTTCTCTCGCCGATGCTGTTCAACATTTATGTACATGATCTACCTGACACAACATCCAGAAAGTACGGCTATGCAGACGATCTAGCCATCATGCTGAGACGACCAACATGGAAGGCAATGGAAGATGGCCTTAACGACGACCTGGGCGCCCTGGTAGCATACTTTCAAAGGTGGCGTCTACAGCTCAACATCGGAAAGACAGTAGCAGCGGCATTCCATCTTAGCACCAGAGAAGCTAGGAGGGAACTTGAGGTGTGTGTCAACAATAAACGTCTGGAGGTCCAGCAAGCCCCGAAGTACCTCGGTGTGCGTCTGGATCGGATACTGTCCTTCAAACAACACCTTGAAGAAGTCAAGGCCAAGGTAACATCAAGGGTCGCGCTGATCCGCCGCCTCGCTGGAACAACCTGGGGAGCCTGCTCTAAGACGCTGCGAATATCGACCCAAGCCCTCGTCTTCTCTGCAGCGGAATACTGCGCCCCAGCATGGAGCAGAAGCCCTCACGCAAGTAAGGTTGACGTGGTCATCAACAACGCCCTCAGGATTATAACTGGATGCTTGAAGCCTACCCCTGTGTCCCTCTTGCCAGTCCTCGCGGCAATAGCTTCGGTGGGAGGCTGCCACCTTCGCCCTGGCCAGAAAAGCCCAAAAGCATGACTGGCACATCCTGCATAACACTACAACGAGAACAGCGCCCCTAAGTAGGCTCAAGTCCCGCCTCCCCTTCAACAAGGCAGCACAAGAGATTCTCAATTCCACCTCTGAGGACCTCTCCAGAGATGCATGGTTGGCGGCTGCATGGAAGCAGGAGTGGGAGCTAGCCGGGCCCTCCCGCATCCATCGCTACATCTGGGACCCGGGAGATGGCGCCATAGGAGGAGACGACCTACCACGCCGGCAGCAATGGACCACACTAAACCGCCTACGAACTGGGGTCGGTCGCTTCAAAACATCAATGAAGAAGTGGGGCCTGGCAGACAGTTCTGCATGCGAGTGGGGTGACCCTGAACAGACTGCCGAACATATAATAACCACCTGCCCTTTATATAGACCACCCTCGGAAGCCAGCCTCTTCGACTTAGGACCAGAGATGCGGGCATGGCTACACGACACCGAGTTGGACCTCTGACGTTACACGAAAGAAGAAGAAGACAGAGGGGAGTTTTGATATGGGTTTGTACCACTACATAAATCCCCAAAAACTGTCAGCAGCCTTTAAGAGAAATCTATTCTCCACATGTTTTTTAGGGAAACGGATGTTATAATCCTTAACGCAATCATCAATAATCAGTCTATAAATCTGGCTATTGATGATATATGAACAAACCACTCAGAGTACAGATGGGAGCTAAACTCATTTTGAGGTAGGAATAAAAATAGCCCAACCTTTCAAAACTGTCAACCAATGGTGACATACCTTTACCTGTTAGCGACACAATGCTTGAATAGCATGTTCTCTAATAGGGAGTTGGCTCAAGGACTAAGAGGTTACAATAAGGGCAGTGTCTGCAAGATTCAAGACAACCTGTCTGCACTGAGTAAACTAAAATATGCTATGAGACAGTGAACAAATGTGCAATCTCGTAGTACGTCCCAACACACACAATATGTCTATGAATACTTCAGTTGTACTGTGTGAATGAGGTCAAAGGCCATGTTATATTTCAGTGTGTGTTCATTGAATTATACTGGAAGTAGTGTTTCATATGAGGGCCGTACAAGCCGTAATTCATACTGGTCCTCTCACACACATACATTTTCCTTTTACATACTGTTCATACATTTTCATTCTCACACACATATTTCAACGCACACATTCATACATTGCCACTCACATATTTATACATTTTTCACTCACACATATATACATTTTGCTCTCATTCATATATTTTAACGCTCATATTTATACA
Source organism: Pogonophryne albipinna (assembly GCA_028583405.1). Classification (NCBI taxonomy): domain Eukaryota; kingdom Metazoa; phylum Chordata; class Actinopteri; order Perciformes; family Artedidraconidae; genus Pogonophryne; species Pogonophryne albipinna. The sequence continues at coordinate 1,109,032 of CM053250.1, forward strand.
TTTTGCTCTTATGTACATTCATTCAATGTTTACATTTAATATTATAAATAGTATATGCATGTCTGAAGACAATATATGTATGCAAGAGAAGAATGTATGTGTGAGAGAAAGTATAGTGGAAACGGAAGCATTACTGCGCTGTGATTGGCTCAGAAGGTCGAGCGGGCGGGTTCATGTTCAGAACTTCGGATTCAAATCAACATGATGGAGGGAGATGAATCCGTGTATCTTCGGACCATTTGTTTTTATTTATTAAAAAAGTAAACGGAAGAGCGTCTGCGAGGCGTTTTTGCTTTTCATAAATATATAGAACCATTTCTTCAAATAATATATATTTTACATTTTAAATGAAAATAAATATATAATAATTTAAATAATAAATAAAATGTAACATTAAAATAATACAAAGTTATTTTTTATTCCTGAGGTCCAATTCTAATGCATGTTTAAAGTCATCTCAAATAATAACTAAAGTGTCACGATCTGCCTGTGTTTTGTTTTGTCTTTTTCTTTCTCTGGTTTCCTGTTTTATTTTGAAAAGTGTTCCCCCCGTCTTGCCTGTTGCTTCCTGTCTGATTACCCGATTGTGTTCACCTTGTGCCCCTGTATTTTCTCCTCCCTCCTCACCTGTCTCTTGTTTCTTTGATTAGTCTTGTGTGTATTTAAGTTCTGGTTTTTCTGTCTGTCTTTGTTAGTTCCTTGTTAGTCTTTACTGTGTTCACGGGGAAGAGTTCTGTTTGTTTCCATTTGACCTTGGAATAAAGGAATTTTCTGTGGAATCTGCATTTGGGTCCTGTCTGCTTCACTCTACCCTGCCATAAAGAGAAATTAGAGTGTTTATGAATGTACCGTTTGTGTTTCATATTCTCCTCTGACTCTCTACTGACACCAACAGGCTGAATGTGGTACTGCGCAGAAGAACAATTAAAAACAGGAGACTGTCAGTGTTTGACATTTGATTTTACTTTAAAAAAATGTACATTAATTTAAGAAGAGCAATCATTTCATTTAAAAAACGTACACCTATGTATACAACGACACCAGTTTATAAAACCATTGTATCCGAAAGACAGCAGCCGACAGAAAAGTTCACAACGTTCACGTAAACGAGACGAAAGCAGAACCCGAGAAACCACAAAATAAACCGGGGAAGATTTAAATCAAAGTTTAGACAATCAAACCATTTTTTTTTTTTTAAAGGAATTCCATTTGGCAAAGAAAGAGCTTAACTGGACCAATAAAAATGCCTATTGAAACTGAGTATTTATTAGAAAACAAACTGATAAATAATGTTACTAAGTCTGAGTTTTGAGCCCAACTTAGAAACAAATATTGGTGTTCAGTAATTGTACATGTAATTATTTTAAAGAGGATATCCCTACTTATTCTGCACAGTTTTTTTCTGTCAAATGTGCAACTTTTTCATTGAAATAGAGGGAATTTAACGTCAAATAAAATGGTTAAATGCTGGATTAAAAGCTTTCAGACTGAAAATACAAATAGAGACATGATTTAAACATAGCTGCATTAGCTGGGTAACAGACACTTAATCAAGCTGCAAAAAAATATAATTTAAGAAGCCTTACTAGTGTTAGAGTAAAAATAAACATGGGCTACATGTTGATGGGTATAAGAATGTTGTCAAAATAAACTTGTTTTTTTACTTATCGGCTCATTTAGGTCAGATTGATAGGAAATTGAGCTTAGTACAAAGTCAAAAAAGAAAAGCTGAACTACGACTTTGTGTTGTTTGAACTTGTTTAGCTTTAGCCGATTAGCTAGGACTGGAGAAGCTAAAGTTAATCAGATCAGAAAAAACCTTGAATATTTATAGATATGTTAATATTAATATATTTGAGCTTCTTTTGAACATCCTAGCTATAGTAAAATATAACTTAACTGTGACTTAAAAAAGGTTTTAGGTCAGTTCCAGTTGTTTAGCTTTAGCCGATTAGCTAGTGTTAAAGAGGCTAAAGCTAACAATCTCCTTAAATATTTATATATTATAACATACATTTATTTAAGCCTTTTCATTTATCTCTTATTTAAAGAAAAATATATCTTAACTGTGATATTTAAAAAAAGCGGCCCAGGTTAACGTTTCAATCGGTTAGCTTGTCGATTAGCATCAAGCTAGGAGTGGAAGTTCAAAGAAATGGACAGAATTTTATATTTTAAGTTTGTTTGGGGCTCTTTTTAGTTTTTTTAGCCATAGTTTCTTAAGTTATTGACTGTGAAGAAAGCTAAAGCATAAGAAGTATAAACAATGATTAAACAAAACGTGTGTATCACAGGTTGTGTCTGTTATATTAGCATTAGCTTTTACATTTTAAGCCCAAAAATAAAAATGCCCCTGCGGTCGATTTTGTGGTTTCATCAAATGTTTCAGCACATTCATATAGAAACAAACAGTGTCCGCCCACCACATTAAAAACCCAACATACTATAATACAAACTGGCTGTAAGGCTTAGTACAACACAGAGTTACATAACGTTATAAATCCCTGAAGATATAATGTAAAGTGGTTCAAACACGGAGAGTAACGTAAAAACATTTCTCATTAATACCAGAAAATGTAATATGTTCATATTTCAGCACTAACACATTGTTAAGATGTTCAAGTATAATATTCATGATGTAGTGTAAAGACACTAAAGGAAATCAGTCAGATTTTAGGGTTTTAAACTGCTCATTAGGAAAAAAAGGTGATTTTCATAACTCAAAGAGGGTCAAAATGTTATTTGTTGTACCAAGTACTGAACTGTAATGACCAAATAACAAGAATATTTAAAGCCAACTTTTATGGATTATATATAAACCATTTAAAGTGCAAACATTTCAGGAATAATGCTGTTTTTAGTCTCAAATATGGTAATTTCCTACTATCCTTTGCTTTTTTAATCATACTAAAGGGAATATTTATGTTAAAAGTTAAGTTTGGGAGAGATCTTTAACTCAAAGAGGGACATAAAGTCCTTTTCGTACCATGATTTATTGCATCAATGGCTAATAATTTTCTGATAATACATTTATCATTTTAAGAAACTTTTCATGCAAAAATTTCAGAAATAATTTGTTTCTAAATCTCAAATTTGCCAATTTCCTTCTATTCTTTACATTTTATCGTCGTAAGTGAATATTTATGTTAAAAGTTAGTTTTTGAGAAATCCTTTACTCAAAAAGGTCATAAGTACCAGTAACTCTTTTTTGTTATCATCAAAAGTCATTCATTAACAAGAAAATCCATATATAATTAAAACGATTTTTTAAAAACTATTAAAAATTATTGTGCAGCATTCATTTTGTTTAACAATTAGAAATGTCAACATAATGGATGTAGATTCAAAATGTTGGGTACAGCCCATAAGGCGCGTTCACACCGCAGTACTTTTCCCACTTTAGTTCCGATATAGTTCCGAAATGTCGCGTTCACACCAAAAAAATCCGGAACAAAAATTAGTTCATGAGAACCTTTTTACCCCCTTTTCAGTCCCTGCTAGAGAGCAGGTACTTTCGTGGGAGAAAAAGGTTCCTATTTCTGATTGGCTGGGCGATTGCAAACCACGCCCCGTAAAACTCCCAAAAAGTTTTGTGAAGCCGGTGTAGGTACCATATCTGCTCGGGGTACCATATCTGCTCGGTGTATTTCCGTCGCTTATCAATGTCGTCACGCCCAATACCGTCACGCGTTGTGATTGGCTGTACGGTAATTTACCCAGGGGTGCTCGGGGCGCTGTCTAGAGTATAGCGGGGTTGTGATCATTATATTACATTATATGACATTGCATTTAGCTGACGCTTTTATCCAAAGCGACTTACAATAAGTGCATTCGACCAACAAGATACAAACTGTGGACAAAAGTGCCCGAGATCAGCCTGAAAAACGTGTGCAAAGTCTCAGAAAATCCTAAAAATAAGCTCATATTTGAATTCCCCATAAAAAACACACATTCAGTAAAAACAAGGCCCCACTGATCATCTACTCTCTGACACGATTCCAGGGATGCCTGACTTGAGTTTCTACCACCAGGGAAAGTGGACAAAAGTGCCCGAGATCAGTCTCTTAATTTACCCAGGGCCAAGTGCTTGGTTTTGGGCATGAAAATTCAGGAAACTCCCCTGAGTATTTTATTAAATATCTGAACTTTGGAGAGGAGTTGGGGGACACACGACACATCAAATCACATCTACAGATCAAGACGAAGCGAATGGACTCCCATACTCCTCCTAGCGTGTGAAAATGTTTGTGAAAAACGTGTGCAAAGTCTCCGAAAACGGAGCAGTGGCTATGATGCTAGCTTTGCGGCGAGCGGTTAGTTGTTATTTTTTATGTTTGAATGTTAAAAAATAACAATCGACAGTGTAAACATAATTATGTAAATAACCCAATTTGTGTTCTGTGAAACGGAAAAGGATTTTACATTGTTTTTGTTACTTTCGTTGCAGTGTCTTAAATGTAATTTAGGTTAACTTCCTGTTTGAAGTTGTTGCTATGGAAACAACATGACGGAGAAAAAAGTAATATCTTCTACATATAATAACGGACAAAGTAAAGAATGAAGTGTAGGCTATGCCTGTTTGAAGTTGTTGCTATGGAAACAACATGACGGAGAAAAAAGAATATCTTCTACATATAATAACGGACAAAGTAAAGAATGAAGTGTAGGCTATGTTTAAATGTTCGGAATTTGACCGTGTATGATGGCCCTCTTGAGTTGCCGTACAATATGACGGATATGACGGATGACGGATGCGACGGAAATACACCCGAGCAGATATGGTACCCCAAGCAGATATGGTACCTACACCGCCATTTTATTATCCTCGCATTAGCATTATTAGCATTAGCATTAGCCCAGCGCACAAACGCAGAGAAACTAACTTATGGCAACACAAAGAAAACATGGGAGCGGTGGAGATGAGGAGTGTCGGCGTTCTGGCGATTTACTCGGAAGGCTTCAGTAGAAGCTGCTGGGAGTCCCAGCAGCTTCTACTGAAGCCAGTCCCCAACTCCGGGCACTTCCTGCCGGGGACATTGGGCGGCAGTATACGCCGTAAAGTGGTTTGCGTCCTGCCAGTGAACCCAAAGCAGAAGAAGAAGTGACGTCAGCGGCTTCATTTGCCTAATCCTCCCTCAGGGACTTATTCCGGTGTGAACGCGATCTGTACTTAGTTCGTGAGAACTAAAGAGTTCTCATGAACTAAGTTCTGATGAACCTTTGTGGAAAAGTACTGCGGTGTGAAAGCGCCTATAGACTGTATCTATGGTACAGAAGTATTAAACGCGGTGATTAAAACATGACTGTTTGAAGGAAATGTAATTCATATTTAATTTATCAAGGGAAAACTCGCCTCGATATCCTTACGCCTTCTGGACAATATTTGTTAATATGCAGGACATTATTCCAGAGATAAATACAGGACATAATTGAGGATTTATCAATTAATTAGCACTAAAAATGTACCTTATTGTTTCCTGTTTTGTGGGAACTTGTTTAAAAAGTCATTGGTGACAAAAAAAACTGCGATTTAACGTCACCGGATTATTTAAAAACTGGTTAATTAACAGTATTACAGTCCCAGTGTGTGTGTGTGCATGTGGCGGCAGCCTGGTGAAGGTGTTACTACGCCTCCGGCTCGATGGCTGTTGCCGCGGAAACGATTTTCGTGTGCTGGTTAAAGATGGCGTCGAAGGCCTCGTCTCTGTGGATCATCGCGCCGAACACCATCGGCTTGCAACAAGACAGGAAGTGAGTTAAATTCAGATACTAATACTTTTACTTAACATGTAATCTATCAATTAAATGTATTTATACAATATAACTGGAGGGAGCACAGGGATTTAACCCTACCCCAAGGGAAAGACCCCAGAAAGGTGTGCAACAAGACATCACTATGTAACACTCGCGCTTCTATTGGCTAGCGCTCTGACACATTGTATGAGGTGAGAGGACTCTTTAAAGTAGAGACACTACATACTGATATACACCTGAACATCAGCAGGAGAGGACTCTTTAAAGTAGAGACACTACATACTGATATACACCTCAACATCAGCAGGAGAGGGACTCTTTAAAGTAGAGACATTACATACTGATATACACCTGAACATCAGCAGGAGAGGACTTTTCAAAGTAGAGACACTACATACTGATATACACCTCAACATCAGCAGGAGAGGACTCTTTAAAGTAGAGACACTACATACTGATATACACTGAACATCAGCAGGAGAGGACTCTTTAAAGTAGAGACACTACATACTGATATACACCTAAACATCAGCAGAAGAGGACTCTTTAAAGTAGAGACATTACATACTGATATGCACCTGAACATCAGCAGGAGAGGACTCTTTAAAGTAGAGACACTACATACTGATATAACCTGAACATCAGCAGGAGGGGACTCTTTAAAGTAGAGACACTACATACTGATATACACCTGAACATCAGCAGGAGAGGACTCTTTAAAGTAGAGACACTACATACTGATATAAACCTGAACATCAGCAGGAGAGGACTCTTTAAAGTAGAGACACTACATACTGATATATACCTGAACATCAGCAGGAGAGGACTCTTTAAAGTAGAGACACTACATACTGAAATACACCTGAACATCAGCAGGAGAGGACTCTTTAAAGTAGAGACACTACATGCTGATATATATCTGAACATCAGCAGGAGAGGACTCTTTAAAGTAGAGGACACTACATACTGAAATACACCTGGACATCAACAAGAGAGGACTCTTTAAAGTAGAGACACTACATACTGATATACACCTGAACATCAGCAGGAGAGGACTCTTTAAAGTAGAGACACTGCATACTGATATTCACCTGAACATCAGCAGGAGAGGACTCTTTAAAGTAGAGACACTACATACTGATATATACCTGAACATCAGCAGGAGAGACTCTTTAAAGTAGAGACACTACATACTGATATTCACCTGAACATCAGCAGGAGAGGACTCTTTAAAGTAGAGACACTACATACTGATATACACCTGAATCAGCAGGAGAGGACTCTTTAAAGTAGAGACACTACATACTGATATACACCTGAACATCAGCAGGAGAGGACTCTTTAAAGTAGAGACACTACATACTGATATACACCTGAACATCAGCAGGAGAGGACCTTTAAAGTAGAGACACTACATACTGATATACACCTGAACATCAGCAGGAGAGGACTCTTTAAAGTAGAGACACTGCATACTGATATCACCTGAACATCAGCAGGAGAGGACTCTTTAAAGTAGAGACACTACATACTGATATATACCTGAACATCAGCAGGAGAGGACTCTTTAAAGTAGAGACACTACATACTGATATTCACCTGAACATCAGCAGGAGAGGACTCTTTAAAGTAGAGACACTACATACTGATATACCCTGAACATCAGCAGGAGAGGACTCTTTAAAGAAGAGACACTACATACTGATATATACCTGAACATGAGCAGGAGAGGACTCTTTAAAGTAGAGACACTACATACTGATATATACCTGAACATCAGCAGGAGAGGACTCTTTAAAGTAGACACTACATACTGATATTCACCTGAACATCAGCAGGAGAGGACTCTTTAAAGTAGAGACACTACATACTGATATACACCTGAACATCAGCAGGAGAGGACTCTTTAAAGTAGAGACACTACATACTGATATACACCTGAACATCAGCAGGAGAGGACTCTTTAAAGTAGACACTACATACTGATATACACCTGAACATCAGCAGGAGAGGACTCTTTAAAGTAGAGACACTACATAGTGATATACACCTGAACATCAGCAGGAGAGGACTCTTTAAAGTAGAGACACTACATGCTGATATACACCTGAACATCAGCAGGAGAGGACTCTTTAAAGTAGAGACAATACATACTGATATACACCTGAACATCAGCAGGAGAGGACTCTTTAAAGTAGAGACACTACATACTGATATACACCTGAACATCAGCAGGAGAGGACTCTTTAAAGTAGAGACACTACATACTGATATACACCTGAACATCAGCAGGAGAGGACTCTTTAAAGTAGAGACACTACATACTGATATACACCTGACGCTCAGCAGGAGAGGACTCTTTAAAGTAGAGACACTACATACTGATATACACCCTGAACTTCAGCAGGAGAGGACTCTATAAAGTAGAGACACTACATACTGATATACACCTGAACATCAGCAGGAGAGGACTCTTTAAAGTAGAGACACTACATACTGATATACACCTGAATATCAGCAGCAGAGAACTCTTTAAAGTAGAGAAACTACATACTGATATACACCTGAACATCAGCAGGAGAGGACTCTTTAAAGTAGAGACACTACATACTGATATGCACCTGAACATCAGCAGGAGAGGACTCTTTAAAGTAGAGACACTACATACTGATATACACCTGAACATCAGCAGGAGAGGACTCTTTAAAGTAGAGACACTACACACTGATATACAACTGATGTCCTCTTTAAAGTTCAGGGTCAGATAAACAAGTTTCTTTCTAAACTCCTGGTTGATATTGTGTGTGTTTGTGTACCTGAGCGTCACTCTGCTCCCCCTCCGCCTCCCTCAGCTCCTCTGAATCTCTGGCGGAGACTCGAGGTCTGCTCACGACCTCCTCGTTGCTCTCTGCGTCCGAGGTGTTGGGAGAATCGGCCAGATCCGGGAACTCGTCCCGTCTCTGGCCCCGGAAACGGATCCTTTCCAGATGTTTCCGCATGGTGGCCGCCGTTTAGCCGGTCGTTCTCTACCTGAACATGACTGCCAGCAGCACTGCAGAGACTGGAGGAGGACAGGAACACATCATTATTATTGTTATTATTAATATATTTAAGTTCCTAGGATACATTTTGATATATTGCAACATAAATATACATTTGATTTAATTACATTTCAAATGAATGTGAGTCAACAATCACGTGACCCATTTTCGAAACAGTCTGTTCAGGGAGGAGGAAGTGTTTCACCAGCTGCTCTTAAACAGGGACCATAACACAGCAGTTGTGAAATATAGCTATAAATCTCCAGATGTGTAAAGAGATGTCCTTTCATGTATTGAAAACATACTTCCTACTTATGCTCAATACACTATTTGAAAAGCCTCTTGGATCAGCTGTAAAATGCATCGTCTCAAAGTTAAATAACAATCCTCAACAGTTCTTCCTCCACTTCCTCTTGGCAAACTGCCACTGAGAGGTGGGACCACACTGTAAGAGAAGAGTTTCCATTTCCCAGGAAATGCAAAGCTGTTTGTTTGTCTGAGCGACAGCAGAGCAGCAGCCGAGACACGTCTCTGTTTCTCTGAAGAAACACTCAACTGAATCCAGCAGCTTCTTCTCAACAACACAGCAGGACTCTGCAAACACTGGTGAGTTCACTACAGACACATCACTTACTAAACATTTAGTCAAAGTAGTATTCATATAAAGAATATTGTACTATAGATATGTGTCTGTTAAGATATGAGGAACAGCTACGATGTAAACTCTGGTTAAGTTAGGTTAGACAGAAAACAGCCAAAGCTAGCATTAGCTTATCCTTATTTTCATATTTCCTGTATTTGAAAAACATACTTTATAATCGACTTTATTAAACAAAGTAGAATCTAAATATTAGATTTGTTCTGGACTGTCCAAAGCAAGGGATCTGGTGTTATGTTACAAGTGTTGCTTATAAATAGGCATGGCAGGCAGTGGCGGATTTAGGATTGTAGGAGATCCGTGGGGGGTGGACCCGAACATCTTTTAGGGGGGTCAGTCGCCTCCTCTTGGGGGGGTCCGGGGGCATGCTCTCCCGGGAAGATTTTTTTTTAAATATTGAAGTTGAAAACATCAATCTGGTGCACTTTGAGAGCAACATTAACCCTACTTATTAATTAACATTACATTACATTGCATTTAGCTGACGCTTTTATCCAAAGCGACTTACAATAAGTGCGTTCGACCAACAAAATACAACTTGAAGAAAACAGAATCATATAAGTACATCAGGTTTCATAGAGCAAAAACATTTCAAGTGCTACTCAACTGGCTTTAGGTAAGCCAGTCCTTTATTAGTATATAAGTGCTTTGTTAATAGTTCTATTGCTCGAAGTGGAGTCGAAAGAGATGAGTTTTCAGTCTGCACCGGAAGGTGTGTAAGCTTTCTGCTGTCCTGATGTCAATGGGGAGCTCATTCCACCATTTTGGAGCCAGGATAGCAAACCCACGTGTTTTTGCTGATGGGAACTTGGGTCCCCTTGGCAGCGAGGGTGCAGCGAGCCGTTTGGTTGATGCAGAGCGGAGTGCACGTGCTGGGGTGTACGGTTTAACCATGTCCTGGATGTAGGAAGGGCCAGATCCATTCGCAGCATGGTACGCAAGTACCATTGTCTTGAAGTGGATTCGAGCAGTTACCGGAAGCCAGTGGAGGGAGCGGAGGAGCGGAGTGGTGTGGGAGAATTTAGGAAGGTTGAAGACCAGACGAGCCGCTGCATTCTGGATGAGCTGCAGAGGTCGGATGGCACATGCAGGTAGACTTAATAACACCTTAAAGCGGACAAAAGGCACTGGAGAACACTCATTAACACCCTTTAATGAAGCAAACTAATGCCTTAACTCACTCAAACAGTCGTTTACTTATTAAGGTGAAACGAATGTGCGTAGAGTTTTAAAGGATGCGGATAGTCTCACCTTGATTCTGGCGCATTGCTTATCGTTTTATAGATCTATTCTCATCCACCATCTTTGTTTGTGACGTAAAAAATGTGTAAGAGTCACGTTTCTGAATCGGACACCTCTGAGTGGATGCAGTCACAGCCAATCGGAGTCTGATTCAGAGGGTTGCCTGTCAGTTCCGTTGTTATGTGTACTGAAACGAGAGCCGCTATAATTCCACGCGCAAAAACAAAATAAAAAATGGAATACGTTATTTTAGTGTCTTAAAAGTAGACTGAGGTATGAAGGGTTAACGTTACATCTTAGGATACTTTTTAGTCCTGTTCTGTATACATACTAACATAAGGGTATACTTAGTGTGGTTACTCCATGTTTACTAAGCTATAACATTAACGTCACGTCACTCTTTTTCACTTCTTACTCAGTCAGCCAGAGTGCAGATATCACCATTGGATTCACAAACCTGAAACATCATCCATTTCTTCACTGCTCGGTGATGACATTGTTGTCAGCTGCTGATACTGCTGCTGCTGCAGCTTGTGGCGCCTGCTTCAATGCCAGCGCCTGCTTCAATGCTTAACTTTTCTAATATCCATAACTGTATAGGCTATTAGCTTAAAACTCGTCAGGCACTAGGAAGGATCACTTCTACTTCAGGGCAGGCTACGCAGTACGCAGGCTAATGTCCCGCAGCGGATGCCTCTCTGGTGGACTCCGGTACTGCACATTACTCCGAAACGTTTTTTAAGTGAAACATCCGGGGCTTGATCCCAAGTAGCCACCCCCTAGCGCCGCCACTGGCAGTTACATATTTCATCTGATATAATTTGTACACACCTTATAAGTAGCCTTGAGCTTTGAACCTGTTTCTGTAGTAACTGCTGTCTGCCTTTTGAAGCTGATAACGTTTACTGTTTTTTAACAACTAGTATTAACTTCAGTGATGCTCAGCAGGAGGTTTCACTCCTCTGTTCAACAATGGCAAAATCCCCCAACAGTATTAGAAGCTACACATTGTGTTTCTTAGAGTTTAAACTGAATGCTGCTATGATTTTCCAGATTTTCATTTGAACTTAAATTGTAATTCTTACAGACAAAAAACGTAAATGTTGTTGGTTGTCATTGGTCTATGTTGTCATTTCTAAGTTTACCTGTTTGGGTTCATAGTAGACTCTATGAACTGGCAAATAGAGAATATGTAATTACAGTTGTGTTTTTCTCAAACTCTTGTCGCCAGAGAGACATGTCTGCTGCCAGCTGTCTGCTGACTGAAGATCAGTTTCTGTGCTCCATCTGTCTGGATGTGTTCACTGATCCAGTCACCATACCATGTGGACACAACTTCTGTAAAGCCTGCATCTCTGAACACTGGGATAGAAATGTCCAGAGTCAGTGTCCCAACTGCAAAAAAGGTTTTCAACATTAAGCCTGAGCTGCAGGTCAACACCTTCATCTCTGAGATGGCTGCTCAGTTCAGACAGTCAGCTCAACAGAAAGACAACAGCAGCAGCTCAGAGCAACAAGTTGTCAAACCAAGAGAAGTTTCCTGTGGACGCCTGCACTGGAACCAGACTGAAGGCCCTGAAGTCCTGCCTGGTGTGTCTGGAGTCCTACTGTGAGACTCACCTGGAGCCTCACCTGACAAGGCCAGGCCTGAAGAAACATCAGCTGATCGACCCTGTGGAGAACCTGGAAAGCAGGATGTGTGTGAAGCACGATAAACTGCTGGAGCTGTTCTGTAAGACCCGACCAGGTGTGTGTCTGCATGCTCCTGCACTGTTTCAGACCACAAGACACATGATGTTGTTCCTCTGAAAGAAGGATATGAAGGAAAGAAGGCTGTGCTGGGGAAGACAGAGGCTGAAATTCAGCAGATGATCCAGAAGAGACGACTGAAGATCCAGGAGATGAATGGCTCAGTGGAGCTCAGTAAGGAAGGAGCAGACAGAGAGATAGCAGATGGTGTTCAGGTCTTCACCGCTCTGAAGGAGTCTGTTGAGAGAAGCCAGGCCGAGCTCATCGACACCATCAAAGAGAAGCAGAGAGAGACAGAGGAACAGGCTGAAGGCTTCATCAAAGAGCTGGAACAGGAAGTCTCTGAGCTGAAGAAGAGAAGCTCTGAGGTGGAGCAGCTCTCACGCTCTGAAGACCAGCTCCACCTCCTCCAAAGCTTCACGTCCCTGAACGCTGCTCCACCCACCAAGAACTGGACAGAAGTCAGGGTCCGTCCACCTTCATATGAGGGGACTGTGAGGAGAGCTGTGACTCAGCTGGAGGAGACGCTCAGGAAACAGATGAAGACGCTGCTCTCTGAGCTCGAGCTGAAGAGGGTCCAGCAGTATGAGGTGGGGGTGACTCTTGATCCTGATACAGCAAGTCCTGACCTCATCCTGTCTGATGATGGAAAACAAGTGAAACATGGTGATGTGATGAAGAATCTCCCAGACAATCCAGAGAGATTTGATTCTTGTGCTAATGTCTTAGCAAAGCAGAGTTTCTCTTCAGGAAGATTTTATTACGAGGTTCAGGTTGACGGGAAGACTGACTGGGATTTAGGAGTGGCCAGAGAGTCGATCAACAGGAAGGGAAAGATCACACTGTCTCCTCAGAAAGGTTACTGGGTGATAGTGTTGAGGAATGAAAATGAGTACATAGCTGGTGCTGGTCCTGCAGTCCGTCTCTCTCTGAAGTCTCAGCCTGAGAAGGTGGGGGTGTTTGTGGATTATGAGGAGGGTCTGGTCTCCTTTTATGATGTTATGCTGCAGCTCTGATCACTCCTTTACTGGCTGCTGCTTCAAAGAGAAACTCTACCCATACTTTGGTCCCCATCTTAACAATGGTGGTAAAAACTCTGCCCCTCTGATCATCTCTCCTGTCAATCACACCGAGTAGAACAACATTTGATTTTCTACAGAAAGATTCACTCTCACTAAATGTAATAAATGTATTCAACTGGGAAAGTACATTGTACACATTGTTAATGTTTCAGAATCTGATCACATATGGTTCACCTTGATGAGACGCATAAAATACTGATGAGTATGTTCTAATGTACTCTAGTTTATTCTACGGATTGCACTTCCTGCCGTCATGACTTGAAGTGATCAGAAAACTATTTACTCAGAAATAAACTTTGACCACTTCTTTATATGTCAGGGGACAAGAAAAGTATTTATTGTCTCAGAATTGTGTGTTCAAAAAGTGTTTCATACTTGCAGACATTACTAGTGGAAGTAATGCACTTGTTTTTTAATAATTTTAAAAGGAAAAAATTATGAGTATATTTTAAAGGGGTCGATTCAGGATTCATGCTTTAATTACAGTATATTGGTAAAAAAATTATAAACATTTACTTTGAAAATCAACAATATCTAATCATTAAACATTAGGCTGCAGTGGTTTCACAAACGAGGGAAATGTAAATGTTACATCTCAGCTGTCTGTTGTGTTATGTTAATTGTAAAAAAAAGGAACAAAGAATGTCATTTTTTGTGTTTTTTTTAAATGTACTTACTGAAGTACAGTTTTCACTAGTTCTCAATTTAGGGAAAGTAGCTTAAAGAAATGTACTTAACTATTTCCATTTCTACTTAACTACATTTGTCTGATAGATTTGGTTCTTCTGAAGCTTTATAAACTATTTAAAACCCTCTTGGATCAGCAGTTCATAGATATTAAGATAGCTGTATATGTCTGTTAGAAATAAGGCCATCAACTGGTTAGCTTAGCTTAGCATAAAGACTGGAAACAGGGGAAGACAAAGCCAGCCTGTCCAAAGGTAACAAAATCCACCTATCAACCGCTCTGAATCCAGTTTGTTTAATCCATACCAAATCAGAGGAGTAAAAACATCAATAAGACGTTTAACAGGGGATTATGGGTCGGGCTATTTCTTGACTGGGACCGAAACAAGTTGCCAAATTGTTTTTACATTTCAGTTTTTTTCTTTTTCAGAGATATATTAAGTACACTTAAAAGTGTATTTTGTCATTTTTTGGAAAAAGCCTGGCTAAATATTTTCCCCTTTTCCTAGTATATGTGCTAAACTAAGCTAATCTAAGTGTCTGATGGCTGCAGCCTGTGTCACTGTGTCAGTGTGAGCGGTCTGACTGGTTGGACTGCTTCTAATGATTATGATCTCATTCTTCACCTTGAACACACTCCAGCACTGCCTGTACAGGTGAGACTAACTGACTGCAAACGTCCCGTCTGACTGGGAGAAAAATAAAGGTTTTTTTAAATATCAAAGGTGGATGGTGAATAATATTACAATTAAAAATGTTTCACTCACATCATGACTTTGTTTTTATTACAGTACAGGTTTTCTGAAATGTTATCTTTAAATATACTAACACATACAGAAACAGCACAGACATGTGTACACTGGTTAAAACCAGGATCACATTCTTGTTTTATTGTCGACTTATTAGAGTCAAAGGTTTTTACAGAGGAGAAGACGACAGCCTTCACGTGGCCTCCTCTGTGAGTAGCAGGAAATGGTGCAAGACCAACTTGCGAAACGAATGTCGCCAACCAAACGTCGAGCTGGTAGGCCTAGGAACGGCGGACGGGCAGTCATCCCGACCGCCTGATAACCGAGGCCTGGCAGTGCTTCAACTCAATGTCGAAGGCCTAACCACCGCCAAACTCGAGGTTGTGCGTCACCTGGCTGATTCCAACGGGGGCAGCGGCTGTGCTCCTGCAGGAGACACACTGCACATCCGATAACTTCCTTAAGATCCCTGGGTTCCATCTCGCTGGGTCCATCCACAGCATGAAACACGGTGTAGCAACCTTCGTCAGGACTGAAATAAGCTGCTCAACCAGTAGCCAATCTCCACCAGGCTCTAACATCGAGTGGCTGGTTACTAAAATCCAGGAAACATCAGTCATCAACGTATACAAGCCCCCACCATCAGAGCTGTCTGTGACGTCTCTCCCGTCATTAACTGCACCAGCCATCTATGCAGGGGACTTCAACTGTCAGCACACAGACTGGGGTTACAAACACACAACACCTAACGGAGTGGCACTGAGCGAATGGGCCTCCAACACTGATGCCCGGCTACTGTACGACCCAAGGAGCCTTCAACCTTCTTCTCTGCACGCTGGAACACCTCCACCAACCCGGACCTGGCCTTCGCCATCTGCCGCAGTAACGACCCGAAACCGGAGAGACGCGTCCTGGACAGGTTTCCCCGCTCACATCACCGACCGGCCATCATTAAAATTCCAGCACTGGTGCAACCGGTACCAGGGAAACCTGTCAAACGATGGAACTTTCGAAAGGCCAACTGGGAGTCGTTTGTTGAGGAGACGGCAAGAAGGTCAGCTGGTCTGCCAGACCCAGAGGCAGCAGATGCGGACGCGGCCTACGCAGCCTACTGCGAGGTCCTCCTGGGTGCGGCAAAGAAGACCATTCCGCGTGGCTATAACAGGAACTACATCCCAGGTTGGGACGAGGAGTGCAGCAGTCTTCTGTGTGACCACCAGAGGGCTAGCTCCAGCGAAGAGGTGGCCGTGACTGCAACAGCACTGCTCCAGAGGCTGGACGTCACCCGCAGGACCAGATGGACAGAAGTCGTAGAATCAATCGACTTCACCCACTCTGGTCGTAAGGCGTGGCAGACCATCAACCAGCTTACGGGCCGAAATACAATGCCCCCCAGGTGCCCAGTCACAGCAGATGCCATCGCATCCCAGCTCCTGAAGAACGGCCGCTTCCCGGACGCAGACAAAGACTTGGCCGACTGACATCGCGCGAGGTGTCTTCCATCCTGGTAGCGGACAGTGTCGACTCCAACCTCTCGGGAGACTTTACAACCGATGAAATCAGTGAGGCCATAAGTAAGCTCAAGCCGGGCAAATCTCCGGGACGCGACAACATCCACCCGGAGTTCGTCACCCACCAGAGCACAACAACATCTGGCTGGCTCTGTGCATTCTTCTCGTCGTGCTACCAGAAGTCAAAGCTCCCAAAGACCTGGCGCCGCGCCTCCGTTATAGCTCTGTCAAAGCCAAATAAACCTGCGGAAGACCGAAGTCATATAGACCCATCTCGCTGCTCTGTGTCCCATTCAAGATTTGGAGAGGATGATCCATAGCCGCATCAAGCCAGTGGTGGACTCACAGCTTCCACGAGAACAAGCTGGTTTTCGACGTGGAAGGTCAACAGTGGACCAGGTAACACTACTCTCTCAGGACATCGAAGACAGCTTCCAGGACAATGCGAAAGCTGGGGTAGTGTACCTGGACCTGACTGCCGCATATGACACCGTCTGGCACCGTGGACTCCACCTGAAGCTGTTGAGGACAATACCAGACCGGCATATGGTTAAGTTCATCATGGAGACGCTTACCAGCGATGGCCAACGCAGTAGGCTCAGAAGACTGAGGAACGGTGTTCCGCAGGGGTCGGTTCTCTCGCCGATGCTGTTCAACATTTATGTACATGATCTACCTGACACAACATCCAGAAAGTACGGCTATGCAGACGATCTAGCCATCATGCTGAGACGACCAACATGGAAGGCAATGGAAGATGGCCTTATCGACGACCTGGGCACCCTGGTAGCATACTTTCAAAGGTGGCGTCTACAGCTCAACATCGGAAAGACAGTAGCAGCGGGATACCATCTTAGCACCAGAGAAGCTAGGAGGGAACTTGAGGTGTGTGTCAACAATAAACGTCTGGAGGTCCAGCAAGCCCCGAAGTACCTCGGTGTGCGTCTGGATCGGATACTGTCCTTCAAACAACACCTTGAAGAAGTCAAGGCCAAGGTAACATCAAGGGTCGCGCTGATCCGCCGCCTCGCTGGAACAACCTGGGGAGCCTGCTCTAAGACGCTGCGAATATCGACCCAAGCCCTGGTCTTCTCTGCAGCGGAATACTGCGCCCCAGCATGGAGCAGAAGCCCTCACGCAAGTAAGGTTGACGTGGTCATCAACAACGCCCTCAGGATTATAACTGGATGCTTGAAGCCTACCCCTGTGTCCCTCTTGCCAGTCCTCGCGGGAATAGCTCCGGTGGGAGGCTGCCACCCTCGCCCTGGCCAGAAAAGCCCAAAAGCATGACTGGCACATCCTGCATAACACTACAACGAGAACAGCGCCCCTAAGTAGGCTCAAGTCCCGCCTCCCCTTCAACAAGGCAGCACAAGAGATTCTCAATTCCACCTCTGAGGACCTCTCCAGAGATGCATGGTTGGCGGCTGCTTGGAAGCAGGAGTGGGAGCTAGCCGGGCCCTCCCGCATCCATCGCTACATCTGGGACCCGGGAGATGGCGCCATAGGAGGAGACGACCTACCACGCCGGCAGCAATGGACCACACTAAACTGCCTACGAACTGGGGTCGGTCGCTTCAAAACATCAATGAAGAAGTGGGGCCTGGCAGACAGTTCTGCATGCGAGTGCAGTGACCCTGAACAGACTGCCGAACATATAATAACCACCTGCCCTTTATATAGACCACCCTCGGAAGCCAGCCTCTTCGACTTAGGACCAGAGATGCGGGCATGGCTACACGACACCGAGTTGGACCTCTGACGTTACACGAAAGAAGAAGAAGACAGAGGGGAGTTTTGATATGGGTTTGTACCACTACATAAATCCCCAAAAACTGTCAGCAGCCTTTAAGAGAAATCTATTCTCCACATGTTTTTTAGAGAAACAGATGTTATAATCCTTAACGCAATCATCAATAATCAGTCTATAAATCTGGCTATTGATGATATATGAACAAACCACTCAGAGTACAGATGGGAGCTAAACTCATTTTGAGGTAGGAATAAAAATAGCCCAACCTTTCAAAACTGTCAACCAATGGTGACATACCTTCACCTAATAGCGACACAATGCTTGAATAGCATGTTCTCTAATAGGGAGTTGGCTCAAGGACTATGAGGTTAAAATAAGGGCAGTGTCTGCAAGATTCAAGACAACCTGTCTGCACTGAGTAAACTAAAATATGCTATGAGACAGTGAACAAATGTGCAATCTCGTACTACGTCCCAACACACACAATATATCTATGAATACCTCAGTTGTACTGTGTGAATGAGGTCAAAGGCCATGTTATATTTCAGTGCGTGTTCATTGAATTATACTGGAAGTAGTGTTTCATATGAGGGGCCGTACAAGCCGTAATTCATACTGGTCCTCTTCACACACATACATTCTCCTTTTACATACTGTACATACATTTTCATTCTCACACACATATTTCAACGCACACATTCATACATTGCCACTCACATATTTATACATTTTTCACTCACACATATATACATTTTGCTCTCATATTCATATATTTTAACGCTCATATTTATACATTTTGCTCTTATGTACATTCATTCAATGTTTACATTTAATATTATAAATATTATATGCATGTCTGAAGACAATATATGTATGCAAGAGAAGAATGTATGTGTGAGAGAAAGTATAGTGGAAACGGAAGCATTACTGCGCTGTGATTGGCTCAGAAGGTCGAGCGAGGCGGGCTCATGTTCAGAACTTCGGATTCAAATCAACATGATGGAGGGAGATGAATCTGTGTATCTTCGGACCATTTGTTTTTATTTATTAAAAAAGTAAACGGAAGAGCGTCTGCGAGGCGTTTTTGCTTTTCATAAATATATAGAACCATTTCTTCAAATAATATATATTTTACATTTTAAATGAAAATAAATATATAATAATTTAAATAATAAATAAAATGTAACATTAAAATAATACAAAGTTATTTTTAATTCCTGAGGTCCAATTCTAATGCATGTTTAAAGTCATCTCAAATAATAACTAAAGTGTCACGATCTGCCTGTGTTTTTTTTTGTCTTTTTCTTTCTCTGGTTTCCTGTTTTATTTTGAAAAGTGTTCGCCCCCCGTCTTGCCTGTTGCTTCCTGTCTGATTACCCGATTGTGTTCACCTTGTGCCCCTGTATTTTCTCCTCCCTCCTCACCTGTCCCTTGTTAGTCTTTACTGTGTACACGGGGAAGAGTTCTGTTTGTTTCCATTTGACCTTGGAATAAAGGAATTTTCTGTGGAATCTGCATTTGCGTCCTGTCTGCTTCACTCTACCCTGCCATAAAGAGAAATTAGAGTGTTTATGAATGTACCGTTTGTGTTTCATATTCTCCTCTGACTCTCTACTGACACCAACAGGCTGAATGTGGTACTGCGCAGAAGAACAATTAAAAACAGGAGACTGTCAGTGTTTGACATCTGATTTTACTTAAAAAAAATGTACATTACAATTTAAGAAGAGCAATCATTTCATTTAAAAAACATACACCTATGTATACAACGACACCAGTTTATAAAACCATTGTATCCGAAAGACAGCAGCCGACAGAAAAGTTCACAACGTTCACGTAAACGAGACGAAAGCAGAACCCGAGAAACCACAAAATAAACCGGAGAAGAATTTAATCAAAGTTTAGACAATCCAACCTTTTTTTTTTTTTTTAAAGGAATTCCATTTGGCAAAGAAAGAGCTTAACTGGACCAATAAAAATACCTATTGAAACTGAGTATTTATTAGAAAACAAACTGATAAATAATGTTACTAAGTCTGAGTTTTGAGCCCAACTTAGAAACAAATATTGGTGTTCAGTAATTGTACATGTAATTATTTTAAAGAGGATATCCCTACTTATTCTGCACAGTTTGTTTTTCTGTCAAATGTGCAACTTTTTCATTGAAATAGAGGGAATTTAACGTCAAATAAAATGGTTAAATGCTGGATTAAAAGCTTTCAGACTGAAAATACAAATAGAGACATGATTTAAACATAGCTGCATTAGCTGGGTAACAGACACTTAATCAAGCTGCAAAAAAATATAATTTAAGAAGCCTTACTAGTGTTAGAGTAAAAATAAACATGGGCTACATGTTGATGGGTATAAGAATGTTGTCAAAATAAACTTGTTTTTTTACTTATCGGCTCATTTAGGTCAGATTGATAGGAAATTGAGCTTAGTACAAAGTCAAAAAAGAAAAGCTGAACTACGACTTTGTGTTGTTTGAACTTGTTTAGCTTTAGCCGATTAGCTAGGACTGGAGAAGCTAAAGTTAATCAGATCAGAAAAAACCTTGAATATTTATAGATATGTTAATATTAATATATTTGAGCTTCTTTTGAACATCCTAGCTATAGTAAAATATAACTTTAACTGTGACTTAAAAAAGGTTTTAGGTCAGTTCCAGTTGTTTAGCTTTAGCCGATTAGCTAGTGTTAAAGAGGCTAAAGCTAACAATCCCCTTAAATATTTATATATTATAACATACATTTATTTAAGCCTTTTCATTTATCTCTTATTTAAAGAAAAATATATCTTAACTGTGATATTTAAAAAAAGCGGCCCAGGTTAACGTTTCAATCGGTTAGCTTGTCGATTAGCATCAAGCTAGGAGTGGAAGTTCAAAGAAATGGACAGAAATTTTATATTTTAAGTTTGTTTGGGGCTCTTTTTAGTTTTTTTAGCCATAGTTTCTTAAGTTATTGACTGTGAAGAAAGCTAAAGCATAAGAAGTATAAACAATGATTAAACAAAACGTATGTATCACAGGTTGTGTCTGTTATATTAGCATTAGCTTTTACATTTTAAGCCCAAAAATAAAAATGCCCCTGCGGTCGATTTTGTGGTTTCATTAAATGTTTCAGCACATTCATATAGAAACAAACAGTGTCCGCCCACCACATTAAAAACCCAACATACTATAATACAAACTGGCTGTAAGGCTTAGTACAACACAGAGTTACATAACGTTATAAATCCCTGAAGATATAATGTAAAGTGGTTCAAACACGGAGAGTAACGTAAAAACATTTCTCATTAATACCAGAAAATGTAATATGTTCATATTTCAGCACTAACACATTGTTAAGATGTTCAAGTATAATATTCATGATGTAGTGTAAAGACACTAAAGGAAATCAGTCAGATTTTAGGGTTTTAAACTGCTCATTAGGAAAAAAAGGTGATTTTCATAACTCAAAGCGGGTCAAAATGTTATTTGTTGTACCAAGTACTGAACTGTAATGACCAAATAACAAGAAATATTTAAAGCCAACTTTTATGGATTATATATAAACCATTTAAAGTGCAAACATTTCAGGAATAATGCTGTTTTTAGTCTCAAATATGGTAATTTCCTACTATCCTTTGCTTTTTTAATCATACTAAAGGGAATGTTTATGTTAAAAGTTAAGTTTGGGAGAGATCTTTAACTCAAAGAGGGACATAAAGTCCTTTTCGTACCATGATTTATTGCATCAATGGCTAGTAATAATTTTCTGATAATACATTTATCGTCGTAAGTGAATATTTATGTTAAAAGTTACGTTTTTGAGAAATCCTTTACTCAAAAAAGGTCATAAGTACCAGTAACTCTTTTTTGTTATCATCAAAAGTCATTCATTAACAAGAAAATCCATATATAGCTAAAACGATTTTTTAAAAACTATTAAAAATTATTGTGCAGCATTCATTTTGTTTAACAATTAGAAATGTCAACATAATGGATGTACTGTAGATTCAAAATATTGGGTACAGCCCATAAGGCGCGTTCACACCGCAGTACTTTTCCCACTTTAGTTCCGATATAGTTCCGAAATGTCGCGTTCACACCAAAAAAATCCGGAAAAAAAATGTGTTCATGAGAACCTTTTTACCCCCTTTTCAGTCCCTGCTAGAGAGCAGGTACTTTCGTGGGAGAAAAAGGTTCCTATTTCTGATTGGCTGGGCGAATTGCAAACCACGCCCCGTAAAACTCCCAAAAAGTTTTGTGAAGCCGGTGTAGGTACCATATCTGCTCGGGTGTATTTCCGTCGCTTATCAATGTCGTCACGCCCAATGCCGTCACGTATGGGGTGCTCGGGGGCGCTGTCTAGAGTATAGCGGGGTTGTGATCATTATATTACATTATATGACATTGCATTTAGCTGACGCTTTTATCCAAAGCGACTTACAATAAGTGCATTCGACCAACAAGATACAAACTGTGGACAAAAGTGCCCGAGATCAGCCTGAAAAACGTGTGCAAAGTCTCAGAAAATCCTAAAAATAAGCTCATATTTGAATTCCCCATAAAAAAACACGTCATTCAGTAAAAACAAGGCCCCACTGATCATCTACTCTCTGAGACGATTCCAGGGATGCCTGACTTGAGTTTCTACCACCAGGGAAAGTGGACAAAAGTGCCCGAGATCAGCCTCTTAATTTACCCAGGGCCTAGTGCTTGGTTTTGGGCATGAAAATTCAGGAAACTCCCCTGAGTATTTTATTAAATATCTGAACTTTGGAGAGGAGTTGGGGGACACACGACACATCAAATCACATCTACAGATCAAGACGAAGCGAATGGACTCCCATACTCCTCCTAGCGTGTGAAAATGTTTGTGAAAAACAGTGTGCAAAGTCTCCGAAAACGGAGCAGTGGCTATGATGCTAGCTTTGCGGCTAGCGGTTAGTTGTTATTTTTTATGTTTGAATGTTAAAAAATAACAATCGACAGTGTAAACATAATTATGTAAATAACCCAATTTGTGTTCTGTGAAACGGAAAAGGATTTTACATTGTTTTTGTTACTTTCGTTGCAGTGTCTTAAATGTAATTTAGGTTAACTTCCTGTTTGAAGTTGTTGCTATGGAAACAACATGACGGAGAAAAAAGTAATATCTTCTACATATAATAACGGACAAAGTAAAGAATGAAGTGTAGGCTATGCCTGTTTGAAGTCGTTGCTATGGAAACAACATGACGGAGAAAAAAGAATATCTTCTACATATAATAACGGACAAAGTAAAGAATGAAGTGTAGGCTATGTTTAAATGTTCAGAATTTGACCGTGTATGATGGCCCTCTTGAGTTGCCGTACAATATGACGGATATGACGGATGACGGATGCGACGGAAATACACCCGAGCAGATATGGTACCCCGAGCAGATATGGTACCTACACCGCCATTTTATTATCCTCGCATTAGCATTATTAGCATTAGCCCAGCGCACAAACGCAGAGAGACTAACTTATGGCAACACAAAAGAAAACATGGGAGCGGTGGAGATGAGGAGGTGTCGGCGTTCTGGCGATTTACTCGGAAGGCTTCAGTAGAAGCTGCTGGGAGTCCCAGCAGCTTCTACTGAAGCCAGTCCCCAACTCCGGGGACTTCGGGCGGCAGTATACGCCGTGAAGTTGTTTGCGGCCTGCCAGTAAACCCAAAGCAGAAGAAGAAGTGACGTCAGCGGCTTCATTTGCCTAATCCTCCCTCAGGGACTTATTCCGGTGTGAACGCGATCTGTACTTAGTTCGTGAGAACTAAAGAGTTCTCATGAACTAAGTTCTGATGAACCTTTGTGGGAAAAGTACTGCGGTGTGAAAGCGCCTATAGACTGTATCTATGGTACAGAAGTATTAAACGCGGTGATTAAAACATGACTGTTTGAAGGAAATGTAATTCATATTTAATTTATCAAGGGAAAACTCGCTTCGATATCCTTACGCCTTCTGGACAATATTTGTTAATATGCAGGACATTATTCCAGAGATAAATACAGGACATAATTGAGGATTTATCAATTAATTAGCACTAAAAATGTACCTTATTGTTTCCTGTTTTGTGGGAACTTGTTTAAGAAGTCATTGGTGACAAAAAAACTGCGATTTAACGTCACCGGATTATTTAAAAACTGGTTAATTAACAGTATTACAGTCCCAGTGTGTGTGTGTGTGTGTGTGTGTGTGTGTGTGTGTGTGTGTGTGTGTGTGTGTGTGTGTGTGGCGGCAGCCTGGTGAAGGTGTTACTACGCCTCCGGCTCGATGGCTGTTGCCGCGGAAACGATTTTCGTGTGCTGGTTAAAGATGGCGTCGAAGGCCTCGTCTCTGTGGATCATCGCGCCGAACACCATCGGCTGCAACAAGACAGGAAGTGAGTTCAATTCAGATACTAATACTTTACTTAACATGTAATCTATCAATTAAATGTATTTATACAATATAACTGGAGGGAACACAGGGATTTAACCCTACCCCAAGGGAAAGACCCCAGAAAGGTGTGCAACAAGACATCACTATGTAACACTCGCGCTTCTATTGGCTAGCGCTCTGACACATTGTATGAGGTGAGAGGACTCTTTAAAGTAGAGACACTACATACTGATATACACCTGAACATCAGCAGGAGAGGACTCTTTAAAGTAGAGACACTACATACTGATATACACCTGAACATCAGCAGGAGAGGACTCTTTAAAGTAGAGACACTACATACTGATATACACCTGAACATCAGCAGGAGAGGACTCTTTAAAGTAGAGACACTACATACTGATATACACCTGAACATCAGCAGGAGAGGACTCTTTAAAGTAGAGACACTACATACTGATATACACCTGAACATCAGCAGGAGAGGACTCTTTAAAGTAGAGACACTACATACTGATATACACCTGAACATCAGCAGGAGAGGACTCTTTAAAGTAGAGACACTACATACTGATATACACCTGAACATCAGCAGGAGAGGACTCTTTAAAGTAGAGACACTACATACTGATATACACCTGAACATCAGCAGGAGAGGACTCTTTAAAGTAGAGACACTACATACTGATATACACCTGAACATCAGCAGGAGAGGACTCTTTAAAGTAGAGACACTACATACTGATATATACCTGAACATCAGCAGGAGAGGACTCTTTAAAGTAGAGACACTACATACTGATATATACCTGAACATCAGCAGGAGAGGACTCTTTAAAGTAGAGACACTACATACTGAAATACACCTGAACATCAGCAGGAGAGGACTCTTTAAAGTAGAGACACTACATGCTGATATATACCTGAACATCAGCAGGAGAGAACTCTTTAAAGTAGAGACACTACATACTGAAATACACCTGGACATCAACAAGAGAGGACTCTTTAAAGTAGAGACACTACATACTGATATACACCTGAACATCAGCAGGAGAGGACTCTTTAAAGTAGAGACACTGCATACTGATATTCACCTGAACATCAGCAGGAGAGGACTCTTTAAAGTAGAGACACTACATACTGATATATACCTGAATATCAGCAGGAGAGGACTCTTTAAAGTAGAGACACTACATACTGATATTCACCTGAACATCAGCAGGAGAGGACTCTTTAAAGTAGAGACACTACATACTGATATACACCTGAACATCAGCAGGAGAGGACTCTTTAAAGTAGAGACACTACATACTGATATACACCTGAACATCAGCAGGAGAGGACTCTTTAAAGTAGAGACACTACATACTGATATACACCTGAACATCAGCAGGAGAGGACTCTTTAAAGTAGAGACACTACATACTGATATACACCTGAACATCAGCAGGAGAGGACTCTTTAAAGTAGAGACACTACATACTGATATACACCTGAACATCAGCAGGAGAGGACTCTTTAAAGTAGAGACACTGCATACTGATATTCACCTGAACATCAGCAGGAGAGGACTCTTTAAAGTAGAGACACTACATACTGATATACACCTGAACATCAGCAGGAGAGGACTCTTTAAAGTAGAGACACTACATACTGATATACACCTGAATATCAGCAGGAGAGGACTCTTTAAAGTAGAGACACTACATACTGATATACACCTGAACATCAGCAGGAGAGGACTCTTTAAAGTAGAGACACCTGAACATTAGTATAATAGGGCCCCTTTAACTTGTAACAGTATTTTTACACCGTAGAAATCCATTCCAGGCTCTCTTGTTATTTGCACGTTTTGTTTTATATCTTAATTTAACTCATTAACTTCCACATTGCATCAGATCATAGCGCCCTCTCTTCTCGTACCTTTGTCGTGGACGGCGTTGCGATGGAGATGCCGCTCCCTGACCCCGGCAGCACGGACAACACTTTGTACTGAGAAGAGAAAAAAAAAAACACAAACGTTTTTTTAAAACTAATTTGAAAACAAAACAACAACAGAAACATACTCTGATTGACCTTTATATATCAGTATAGAATACTTGATTTAAAATTTTAGTAAATAGTGAAAAATGTTCATCCCGGTTCCTCAAAGTCCAAGATGATGTCTTTCAATGTTTTGTCACACCAAAGATTTTCACTTTTTTAAAATATTTAATATTGTTCTAACTTATTTCTTTTTATATTTGTATGCCGAAGGCGAGAGGGGTCTGCCTGCAGGCTCCACTCTCAGGACAGGAAGTGACGATTCTGACAAACACGTTTTTTTCACGGAGGTGATAAGTCCGCTCACCATGTACTTTGGGTCGGCGTTGGTCAAGCCCTTTTGACCCCCCCAGCCTGGATCTCGTAGAAGTTGAAAAGTTTTCGCTCAAATGACACCATGGAGGAATTTAACGGGAGTTGACAGGGGACTCTTCCCGCCTCAAGAGTGCCTATTTTCTTTTCGGCTATTTCACCCGGTTCCTTCTTCCGGGGACACTGCCCGGTCTCGGGTGTCCCCCCACGGCCTGTGTCCAGCCGTTTCCCCCCCCCCCCCACTAATCCATATATTAACGGATTTTGACAATTTTTTTGCATTTTTCTCCTCTCACCGATCAAATGGCAAACACTACCCACCATCGGAGGGCCTCCACCGGCCCGGCCTAGTGCCGGTGCTCTGGCGGTCGGTTCCTCCGAACTGTGGGTTCGACTCTGATGACCGGGAGGGTGTGCTGCGTTGGGGTGGGGGACTTCCCCCACTCTGCGTGTCTCTTCCTTCCTGGGCCGTCCGATATGATGCGTGACCAAGACGCACCGTTTGACTCAGGGGTCCCACCACGGGTCCCGCAGCGGGGTGGAGGTTCCGGGCTGGAACCTCCGCCCCGCTGCGCTGCACCCGGCAAACACGGTTGTTTCTCGAACCCTCCACTGTTGTCTAGCGGGTGTAACTAAAATATAAGATGTCGTTATTTATATATATAATAAGTGTCAGTGCAATTTTATTTTGTTTTAGTGTGCATTTCCTGTTCGGAGAGTGGCGCTGTACTGAGAGTAAACAATACAAGGTGTCCCTATTTATATATATATTGATTTGCTCGACTGTCTCAAATTGTAATGATTGTGTGCATTGCTTGAATTTTACTCAACAGACTGTATGTGGTTTGTCTTGTGTGTCATGTTTTGCATTCTGTCTTTTTGTTTATGTATGTCTGTAAGTTGTTGCTATTGTCGGGACCCCCTTGAAAAGGAGATGGTGCATCTCAAGGGGTTTATCCCAATGAATAAAAATGTCTATATATATGTACATATGTATATAATAAGTGTCAGTACGATTTTATTTTGTATTTGCGTGCATGTCCTGTTTGGAAAGTGGCGCTGTACTGATAGTGGCGATTTTATTTTGTAATTCTTAGCGTGCACTTCCTGTCCTCAGAGTGGAGGTGTCCTCAGAGTGGAGGTGTCCTCAGAGTGGAGGTGTCCTGAGAGTGGAGGTGTCCTCAGAGTGGAGGTGTCCTGACAGTGGAGGTGTCCTCAGAGTGGAGGTGTCCTCAGAGTGGAGGTGTCCTGAGAGTGGAGGTGTCCTCAGAGTGGAGGTGTCCTCAGAGTGGAGGTGTCCTGAGAGTGGAGGTGTCCTGAGAGTGGAGGTGTCCTCAGAGTGGAGGTGTCCTCAGAGTGGAGGTGTCCTCAGAGTGGAGGTGTCCTCAGAGTGGAGGTGTCCTGAGAGTGGAGGTGTCCTGAGAGTGGAGGTGTCCTCAGAGTGGAGGTGTCCTCAGAGTGGAGGTGTCCTGAGAGTGGAGGTGTCCTCAGAGTGGAGGTGTCCTCAGAGTGGAGGTGTCCTCAGAGTGGAGGTGTCCTCAGAGTGGAGGTGTGCTGAGACTGGCGCCCTGGCCAAATTGGGGCCCTACGCAACATTTTGTCAGAACAAACCTTCTGGATGTCGGTGATGTCGGCCAGTTTGATGACTTTGTTCCTCTTGGAGGATCCAGATCTGGAGCTGGAGCTCTCAAAACACAGATGACTGAAAACAGAGAGGAACAAACACGGATCCAGTTTTACACGTTTCACAGTGTTTATTCTGCACTTGTGTATTTTAAAATGTTTTGTACGGACAGTAAAGTTTGGAGAAATTTGACAATTTGTTCTGATCTTCTATAAACACTACGGCCTCAGCTTGATCTCAACACTGTATTTCAGTCTCCCTCCTCATCTGTGTTCCGTCTGAAAACATTGTGCGGGAACAATAATCAATGTGAACAGGAAGTGAGGGACTTACTTCTCGGTGACGTAGAGGTATCCGTTGCGGATGTAGTCAGTGGGCGACTTCCTGTCTCTGTTGATGAGGCAGCAGCGCCAGCCGCTCTCACACACTGACACACAAACAGTCAAACATCACTACATGCAGGAGGGTCAGGCAGCGTCTTGTGGGAATGAGGGCGTGTCCAGTGCTTGAAGACTCAATGTATTTACTTTTAAGGGTCACACATGTATAAAGACATTAGTATTTTTCATTAGAGGTCACTGTGAAGCAGTTAGACCTACCTGTTGAAGATGGAACTAGTAATTGCCGTTAATAACTGTGCGATATATACCTGGCTGCTATATCTTCAGAACTGTTACAGGATGTGTATTTTGTAAATTGTGTAATTATTTTAATTATGTTTTGTCTTTAATATTTGTTGTTATGCTTCTTAGGTAACATTAAGCTGTCTTTGGTTCTTTTCTGCTGTAACAAATGTAAATGTCCCCTCTGTGGGACTAATAAAGGTATTCTGATTCTGATTCTGATAATTTAACATTAATCTGAATAAATACTTTGTTGGGAGAATTGATTTTGATAAATTCTTAGCTACGGTCCAGTAAAGAAAGGTTGTTTTAGATTAAAGACTTGTTTTCTACTTTAATTCAAATAAACAAACACAACAAATACAAATAAACAAAAGCAACAAACACATATCTAGAGTTCCTGCCCACCTGTCAGGGGGCGCTCGCTCTCCTGCAGGTTGAACACCTCGTGGAAAGCTCCTCTCTTGGTGCTGCTGTATCGCCCTCCGTCTTCATCCCGGCTCGCACCGAGAGGAGCCGCCGGGCCGACGCTGCCCCGCCCGCTGGATAACGTGACCTGGAGGGGGGGGGGGGGGGGGGAATACTAGCTTTAATAATCAGCAGCAGAGAGGATCTGTGGGAACGTCCTGAACATCACTGTGAGACGAGTCTATTGTTGTTCCAACCAATGGATGCATTATCAGAGCGGCGTGTTAATCACACTAATATGGATTTGACAGCTGTGTTCGCTTCACAGAGTATCTTTTCCAGAGCAGATTGATGAAAATAGTGCTTTTTTAACATGAAAGACTATTCCCAGTTATGCTGAATTTAGTATAATTGTAATCCAACCTTTAACCCGGACAACTCAGATGTGTTCACAGCTCTTCACAAGATCCGAGCCAATGATCACCTTCCTTTGTGGCTGAAATCTGGACAGTGTCCTGAAGACTTAAGGATTCTTAGAGTCTTACACAAAATGTAACGTTGGTGGTGAAGAGGAGAAGAACCAACTTCAATATTTGTTTACCTGACCCAACATTGTACCTAAAAACTAATATATTGATACAAACCTTTTAACATTAGTTTGGAAACATGAACATTTGGTAGGATCTGAGAGTGACCTGAGGATGGCGCCAGAGGAAAGGGGACATTACAATATCAAGAAGAACAATTCTGCTGATCATCAATGTGTAGAAATGTTACCTTTATTACAAACCTGAAAGAAATTGAGTAAAAGAGGCAACATTTGACGTATAGGTTTATGATATCTCAAACTAACACCGTCACAAACACTATCAGCAGCTGAGAGGGGGGGCAGTATTATCACTACTTATCTAACTACAATAAACACTGCTCACACACACACACACCAGGGTTTCCGTTAGCCGGTATTTACCGGTTTTTAGCTGGTCAAATTGAATAAAAACCGGTAAATTCAAAATCTGCCGGTCAAAATGTCCGATGCTCCGATCGATTGGTCGCCAATCATTATCGACCGATATTCACTCTTAATAGCTTGATCTGTGCTCTCTATAGGCCGATCAGGAGAGCTGGATCTGATCGATATGGACATAAACGCGAGTGAAGGGTAACCGGACGCGAGAGAGAGATCAGATCAGCTGCTGAGTCTGACCTGAAGCCCCGCCCACTGTTTAGCGCGTTGCATGAGAAACTGACAGGCTGTCAGGAGAGAGAGAGGGAGAGAGAGGGAGAGAGAGAGGGAGAGGAAAAGAGAGGATCCGTTTCTCCCGTGTTATTATTCAAAGTTAATGTAAACTTTTGAATAATGTACGTTATC
Organism: Pogonophryne albipinna; assembly: GCA_028583405.1. Taxonomy (NCBI): domain Eukaryota; kingdom Metazoa; phylum Chordata; class Actinopteri; order Perciformes; family Artedidraconidae; genus Pogonophryne; species Pogonophryne albipinna. Next base: position 1,140,034 of record CM053250.1, read on the forward strand.
TACTACAAGTAGTTTCTTTGAATGTAATAATGATGTTGTTTGTTGTTTGTGGAATCATTTATTGAAAAATGAATCTGAATTTTTCGATCTGTTACGATTATAAACTGAAGCAATATAAAAATGACTCCCATTAACTGAGTTTTAAACATCAGCATATCCGGTCCTAGTCCGGTAATTACCTGCTAACGGAAACTCTGCTACACAATTCTTCTTATTATTATTGAAACATGACCGGTAAGTTTCAAATGTGTCCGGTAAAATAAATTCTGTTCGGACATTTGACCGGCGAGAAAAAATCCTAGCGGAAACCCTGACACACACACACACACACACACACACACACACACACACACACACACACACACACACACACACACACACACACACACACACACACACACACACACACACACACACACACACACACACACACACACACACACACACACACACACACACACACACACACACACACACACACACACACACACACACACGATCCTACCTGTTCAGACTCAGACAGCTGTGAGAGAAGAACAAATGCAAACTGAAAAACCAGGAACACCTGGAACCAGCTGCTGGGACCAGTAAGAACCAGAGGAGGAGGGAGTATTGCTTTACTTCATTAGAAGTAGTAATATTACAAGTAATTAAGTAAAAGTCCTGAAATCAAAAAACATTCTCAAGTATTAAAATGAATTACTGTTTTATTATAATTGATGCATTTAAGTGCATCACTTTAATGTTGCAACTGATGTTTCTGGATATCTCTTATTCTAATTTTGTTTTTTTCTGTGCATTTTGTGGATGTATTTGAGGTATTCTGTGTATATATTTTTTAGGTATTTTCTGGATATCTCTTAAATATTTACTATGAACTTTTCTGAATATTCTCCTGGTATTTTCTGGATATTTCAGAGTGTGTACTGACCCTCCTGGTGAGCGTGGAGCCGCCGCGCTCCTTCAGCTGCAGGTCGGTGGGCAGGTGGGTCCAGATGATGAACGGCGTGTCGAAGCGCTGCCTCAGCTTCGGACAGCTCTTGAAGAGGAAGTCGATGACGAAGAACTTTATACCTGCGTACACACCTGGGCAGAGAGAGACAAGTCAGAGACACTGAATCTCTAATTCAATCTGTGTGTAGTGTGTGTGTGTGTGTGTGTGTGTGTGTGTGTGTGTGTGTGTGTGTGTGTGCATGCATGTGTGTGTGTCATACCTATGAAGAATCCCAGCAGTTTGAACGGCAGCAGGCAGGAGGAGATGAAGGCCAGCCACAGACCAACGTACAGCTTCTGAGTCAACTCAGGCTGAACCCAAATGAACAAACTACACACACGATGATTCAGGGGAGGAAGGCAGAATGGCTTAAGAATGAATTCATTCAGGGAGAAAGAAGTCCATAGTTTATCTGAAAAAAGTAACTGAGACCTGCAGAGGTTGCCAAAGTGTATTGAACACTATGGACATGTGTGAAGATTGACAGAGAAATATGCTACAGCCCTCACTCCACACACACACACACACACACACACACACACACACACACACACACACACACACACACACACACACACACACACACACACACACACACACACACACACACACACACACACACACACACACACACACACACACACACACACACACACACACACACACACACACACACACACACACACACACACACACACACACACACACACACACACAATTACATTTCTGTCCACGGACCATCAATCCTCTCTGACGTGGAGCAAAGTGTGTGACTCACTTCTTGATTTTCTCCAGTCTGTTCGCCATCCTGCCAAACAGGTTCTGTGACACAAAAGGAACATCTTTTAATAATAATAAGAAAAAGTGTATTTAGTGTAGCACCTTCCATAGTAATACAATCACAAAGTGCTTCACAAGAAAGAACAAACGTTCAAAACTAAGACCACAGAAACATGAATACAATAACAACATGAGGCAGAAATGTCAAGGTCAACATAAAACAAAACACAGACCACATGGAGTCCCGAAAGAAACAAACATAAGAACAGAACAAACATCTCAAGTAGAAACAAAGCCAAAGTAAAAAGATTGGTCTTCAGTAGTTTGTTTGTAGTGAATCTGTCTGAGCTGTCACACGCTGACGTAGCTCCGCTGAACTCTCCGTCTCACCTGAGCTTTCTGAGCCACGTCCAGAACCAGCGTGAACTTCTCCGACACCGTCAGGTCTTCTTTGGGAGGCTCCTGGAAACCAGAGGAGACAATAAGGAGATACAAACTGACACATGGCAATCATCTACACAACTAGTGACCATTACAACGCAACTTCCCCAGCTAATTACTCACATTAAGAAATACACTGTGTGTTTGTATGAGAACTTCCACAACTAACATGTTTTTGTATTGAAACCGGGCATAACCTTATCATATATGTGTTAGTATGCATACCTTTCAAGAACAGAAATCTACAAAAGTCAGGTCTAAGAAATACAATAAAGAAAAACTTAGGTAGAGTACATGAAAGTTTCTTAAAATTGAGTAAATGTACTTAATAACAATACAAGTTACATTCAAATGTTATGTTTTTTTAATGCAAATCTGGTATTATTTTAATAAATATGAGTTAATTTGAATACTTTTCAACAACAGAATCTGAAAAATAAGTAACACAGGTCATTTGAATTTCAAGGACATACAGAAATGTATGTAAAATAACCTAAACTACCTGATGTTGGAATAGGTTACATGGAATTTTTGATATTAAAAAGGCACAACCGTTTTTAATACCAAATTTGAATACAAATGAATTATTCGTCAATTAAAAACCTACTTTTCATGACCATTAAAAGTCATTCCACTTGTTGACATAACATTAAATGACGTCCCACAGCCACCAGGTGGAGCTGTTAGTCTGTCAGACTAACTTCCTGTTCACCTGTCCAGGTAGCCTGTCAGGACACTTTCAGATTTTAAATGGATATTTCTTTTCATGTTGAAGATAAATCACAGAGAGATTTCTCACCACGGGCTCGGATACTTCAGGTACGATGCTCCACTGGATCCTCCAGCCTCTGAGAGCAATGCATCATGGGAACACACAGGTATATATGAGATCATTTCACACTGTCTAAATATATCTGTTTGTCAAAGACTTAAACTCAAGCTGCTCAGAATCATTGGTTCACTTTTAAAACACGGTGAGGCTTCGAGTGGATGAAAAGTTACCTATCTGTCAAGAATTGAATAAAAAACATCTATTCAAACATTTTAATTAGTGACGTTTCCTTTACCTGACTGAAGTACTTTACTCCATTTTACACTCTTAAACACATAGTTAACCCCCTTCTATTTCCCAATGAGTAGTTTTAAAGAACATACAAGTCATAAAGTTACGTATAGCGGGGTCTAAGTACCCTAAACGAGCCCGAATCAACAGCTCATTAATGGAGCGTCTGAGAAATAGCTGTAACTAACAATTGTATTATTCAATTGATTGTTATCATAAAACCCAGATAACAGTGCCAATATCCTACCAGTTCCTCACAGGCGATGTGTTAAAATGTCCTGTTTTTTCAGTAATTTTTAAAAAAAAATTCAGTTTAATATGATATAAAACATAAAAGCAGAGAATCTCTAGATTTTTGAAAGCTGAAAACAGCATTTTCTGCCATTTCTGAAAAATAACATTTACGGTAAATACTTTTTCAAAATAGTTTCAGAATATTTTGTCTGATAGATTAGTTGACTGGAGTTAAGATGCATAAATGTAATGAGCCCCCCCTGATCTATTATTCATCTGATTTACCTGCATGTTACTTAAATTGCCTATACGAGAAGATTCATGTCAACCTGATTAACAGGGTGTTTCTCAATGTCGAGGACGCTTCCTTGTCCTCCGAGTCAGGTCCATCAGAGGCTAGGCAAGAATCCTTCCTGGCATTCGAAGAACGAAGAATGGAACAGGCTAGCAAGTGTGCAGGTGTGCGTCATATGAGAGGCCCCGCCTTACATTGTCCACCAAAGATTTTGGAAATTGGTCAGTGCGCAAAGCATTGTGGGGATTTTAAGACCGCGGAGGATACATATGTGCAGCCTCGAAATTTCCCGCAAATAAGTACGCCGGCCTCGGTAGAATTCCAAGTATCCTGGACATTGGAACAGTCCTTCGGCGGGACTCAATGACGTAGCATCCTTGAAATAGTGGCTCTGGAGCAGCTTTCCTCGACATTGAGAAACACCCACTGTCTCTGATTGGAGCCGTGTGATTGGCTGTAGGAGAGCGAGGGCCGGGGCTTACACTGACCTGGCGATGAGATAATTTAAAGAGAGTCGGACGATGGCGAGGAACAGGAACATCGGGACGGCCCAGCCGTGCCACGCTGCATACATGTAGACCTGCAGAACACACACACACACACACACACACACACACACACACACACACACACACACACACACACACACACACACACACACACACACACACACACACACACACACACACACACACACACACACACACACACACACACACACACACACACACACACACACACACACACACACACACACACACACACACACACACACACACACACACACACACACACACACACACACACACACACACACACACACACACACACACACACACACACACATTTTTAAGGTGTCTTTATATACATGTAGATAATTCATGTGAATGCACACTAATAGATGAAGATGCAATAATTAAAAGGTGTCACGGATAAAGATGAGGTCACGACTAAATGAAAAACATTTCAACTGGAGTGTAAAATCTGATCTTATACTGAAACTCTTTGTCTTTTTATAATATTTATAGTCAACAAAGTATAGTTAAACTTCCAAAATGAATGCTCAAAATATACATTTATCCTTCTTAAAATGCTTTGTTGTTTTGGCGAGAAACTCCCTCCGGGGGGAACTTTCAGATTGTACCCTTTGCAGACCATTTACTTGCACTAAATCCAATACAACACACTATAGGACCTCTTTAATACATTAAAATATAGGAGCGTTTTAGAAAATATGGATCTGAAATTTACCAAATGAATTAGTATGTTGGCAATAAATCGCATTTTTATAAATCCCAAAATGTTTCAGTTTCCTCAAAAACAACACGTCATGATAAAAAAAATCATTAGTTTATTTTCTATTTTTACTTTTTTTCTACACTATAATAGTTGTTTATACACTTTATAGTTGTTTTTCATTTGCAATCTATTTCACTATATTCTTTCTTTAAAATCTGATAAATAATTGGTTATCTGTTTAATTTGTCTGCCTTTGTGAAGCACGTTGTAACAGGGGTTTGTATTCTTATTCAAAGGTCCCATGTCATGCTTTTCCAGTTATTACCTGTCCCATTACAAACAGCCAGGCTGTGAGTGTGTGTGTGTGTATGTGTGTGTGCTCAGGCTGAGTTCAGGTGAGTTTCGCGCTGTCTCGCAGACCCCACGCAGCAACCAGGAAATGACACCAGTAATCCAGCTCACACTGTCCGCTCCTCGACCCTCATAGAGGGCGGAGCAGCGAGCCCCGCAATGCTTAGGCTGAGTTCTGGTGAGTTTTGCGTTGTCTCGCTGTCTCGCAGACCCCACGCAGCAACCAGGAAATGACACCAGTAACCCAGCTCACACTGTCCGCTCCTCGTAGCAGCGAGCCGCGCAACGTCCCGCCAACACGGCCCCCAGACCCCACGCAGCATTCTCATCTGTTTGTCATTACTGGTGTCATTTCCTGGTTGCTAACAAACTCCATTGTAACACATAATCACTGATGTTCCGCTGTAATGTTGGTGGACTCATCAGAACAGAGTGGACGAGCTGACCAATCAGAGCACAGTGGGCTCACAGGGAGGGGGGGGCAGGAGCTCCAACAAGGCGTGTAGGACAGAGAGTGAATACACATACTATACAGAGATGCTGTATGAGAAACCAATGTGAGTTTGGAAAATTGAACAATGTAAATCTATTTTAGTAGACCTCAACACTTGCCTGCTATGATGGTTCTTCAGGACTGCTTCTTGAGCTCTAATCTCACTTTCGCAGAGTTTACTGGTGACTTTAAAGCAGATGACAATGTATGTGTGTCGGTTAAGAGGAAAAGGTGCTTGTTTTTTTTGCTATTATTACTATCAGGGAATGTACAACTAAACCCTGGACCGCCCAGTAGCAGTAGTAGTCAGATAGCTACTCCTGCTGATTTTAATTCTAGATCTGGGTTGGGATTCATTCACTTAAATGTGCGCAGTCTGTTACCTAAGTTAGATTTTGTCCGCATTTGGGCGAGCTCGACTGATGCTGATGTCATTGTCTTATCAGAAACGTGGCTAGATAAATCTATTTTGGCCTCTGACATCTACTTAAATGGTTATAGTGTATATCGTACCGACCGTCCTAAAAAGGTGGTGGCGTTGCCATTTATGTGAAAAATAAGTTTTGTGTAACCAAGATGGTTTCCAAATCTATTAGTAAACAACTAGAATTGTTAGCCTTAAATATCGAAGTAGCAAAGGGTCAACAGGTCATGGTGGTGGGCTGCTACAGACCCCCCTCAGCTGTCAAGGACTCTTTATCTTCTTTGGCAACACTTTTATCTCAACTTGACTACAAGGAAATAGTGCTGCTTGGTGATTTTAACTGGGACTGGTTAACTTCTGTGTCAGAGGATTTTAAAAACCTTTGTATCTCTTTAAATGTTACTCAGATTGTTGACAGTCCTACTCGCCCTAACATTAAGTCCCCAAATAAATCCTCCCTAATTGATCTCATTTTAACTAATGTTCTCCATAAATATTCATCTGTGGGAGTATTTGCAAATGATTTGAGTGACCACTGTGTTGTAGCCACAATTAGGGACACAAAAGTCCAAAAGGGTAAACCTCGCATTATCAGTAAGAGAGACACAAAACATTTTGTGGAGCAGGGTTTTGTTCATGATCTGTTTGATTTTGATTGGGGTAAAATCGATCTGTGTGCTGATGTAGAAACTGCATGGTCTTATTTTTATCTTGGTTTTATGGAAATTATAGATAGACATGCACCCCTGCGTACATTTAAAGTGAAGGGACGAGACAATCCTTGGTTTTCTGCTGAATTTTCTAGTCTCCTACATGAGAGAAACAAGGACTGGGCAAAGGCTAGGAAATCAGGCTCAGAAGTAGAATGGCTACGCTTTAGGCAGCTAAGAAATAGCTTCACATCGCAAATCAAAAGTGCTAAGTCTAAGTACTATCTGTCAGTAACCACAAAGAACCTGAATAATCCTGGAAAATGTTGGAAAGCCATAAAATCGATATCCACCGGTGATATCCGTAATGAGCTACCTCCGTGCATTACCACAGCATCTGGCACTATATCGGACAGGGCCACCATGTTAAATTGCTTTAATGAGCATTTTGTGTCCTGTGGCTCTCTGTTTGATTCTGTTTCTAACTCTGCTTCTGTGAACACCACAGTATGTGACTCTGAAAAACGTGTTTTGGAAAACCCTTTTAGTTTTACTCCTTTTACTGTTTATGTTGTTCGTGAAGCTTTAACCAAGTTAGATCCTAAGAAACCGGCTGGCCCGGACAACGTAGAACCTTTCTTTTTAAAGATAGCTGCAGATTTTATTGCTCCACCTCTCACTACTGTTTTTAACCTCTCCCTCAGCACAAATGCAATTCCAACAGTATGGAAGTCAGCGTATGTCTTGCCTTTACTAAAAGGTGGGGAGGCCACTTTATTAAATAATTATAGGCCCATCTCTAAATTATCAGCTCTGGCTAAGGTTCTTGAACGCTTAGTGAGTGAACAGGTAAAGGTGTTTTTATGTACAAATGACATCCTGTCTAAACATCAGTCAGGCTTCAGAAAGCAACACAGCACCATCACTGCCACAATGAAAGTGGTGAATGATATTACGAGTATTTTAGATAATAAGCAGAGTTGTGCAGCTCTATTTGTTGACCTGTCCAAAGCGTTTGATACCGTCGATAATCGCATCTTAAAGCAGAGGCTGGTCAGTATTGGCATATCCAGCCATGCAGTGGGTGGTTTGTGAACTACCTCTCTGAAAGGTCACAATGTGTTCATTTTGATGGGCTGTCTTCTGAGTGGTTAAACATTGCTAATGGTGTTCCTCAAGGTTCTGTTTTAGGTCCACTTTTATTCTCCATCTACATCAATAGTTTAGGTGAAAATGTCGATGGAGCAACCTTACATTTTTATGCGGACGATACCGTGGTGTACTGTGCAGGTCCCTCCATTAAGGAGGCTGTTGTTGAATTGCAAGCTGTTTTTAACATTATTCAGACTCAGCCCTCTGAACTAAAGCTTCTTTTAAATGTTGATAAAACCAAGGTAATGCTCTTTTCAAAAGCTAAAAAGACACCAGAGCCTGTTGTAGATATTGTAACTACCCAAGGAATAAAACTTGAAGTGGTTACCTGTTACAAATACCTTGGTATCTGGCTTGATGATTGTCTCACTTTTAAACGTCATGTCAATAACCTGCTTAAAAAACTGAGGGTGCAGCTAGGTTTCTTCTACAGGAACAAGTCCTGTTTCTCGCCTGAGGCCAGGAAAAGGCTAGTCACTGTGACCTTTTTACCTGTGCTGGACTATGGTGATCTGATCTATATGAATGCACCTGCCTATTACCTGGTCAAGTTAGATGCTGCGTATCACAGCGCACTGAGATTTGTGACAAACTGTAAAGTATTAACCCATCACTGTACCCTGTATGCAAGGGCTGGTTTGCCTTCACTAACTGTCAGGGATGCAAACTCATCAGGTATGGAAAAGGTGACAAGGACCCGAGCCCCCCGACCCCACGGAATATCGGCTTTAAAATGAGGAATAACAGAGGATTTTAGCAGTCAAAACAACTAAAGCAGCAGTGGTAATAATAACAGAAACGCTAAAGAGTCACATCTAATAGAAATATATAAAAGCATTTATTTTAATAGCAGTCAGTTTATAATTTTGGCAGCACTGTTGAGCATTTTGAAAATCTATTGTCATGCCTCTGTGCAAAGCTTAGTCTTTCTATCTTTATGGCATCTGGTGTAAAGTAACTAAATTCATAAACTCAAGTACTATACTTGGGTACAATTTTGAGATACTTGTACTTTATTTAAGTATTTCAATGTTTTGCTACTTTGTTCTTCTTCTCCTCTACAGTTCAGAGGTAAATTGTGTACTTTGACTCCACTACATGTATTAATACCTTTAGTTACTTTACAGATGTGGATGAATGATGTGAAATCTAATCAAGTGTTAAATCAGACTTTAGTTCCACCTGGAGTAAATCCACAAGCTACCCTGCAGTATACAAAGTCATTCAAACTAGCTGCACCAGCTTTGAGAACACTTTCATGATCAATCATTATAAAACATATCATATATATTATTCTGAAATGGACCAATCTGCACAACGACTACTTTTACTGTCGCTACTTTCACTATATTTTGATGAGAATACTTTTCTACTTTTACTTGAGGAACATTTTGAATGCAGTACTTTTACTAACAGAGTATTCCTACACTCTGGTACTTTTACTCAAGTACAAGACCTGAGTACTTCTACTTTTACTCAAGTACAAGATCTGAGTATTTCTGCTTTTAATCAAGTACAAGATCTGAGTACTTCTACTTTTACTCTAGTACAAGATCTGAGTGCTTCTACTTTTACTCAAGTACAATATCTATACTTATACCACCTCCGTTTATAGCCTATGAAAAAAAAACTATTAGAAAACTAAGGCTAAAGCTAACGTTAGCAGAGAGTGACAATGTATGCTAGTTAGCTAGCTCAACGATAATATTGCGACAGAAAAACTTTTCAGTTCACATCACGCTCTGCCGCTCCGACAGGGAGCTCTGCTCTGAACACCTGAACGGCCCGTTCTAACAGCTGTTCACCAGCGGTCCAGTCTGTGCCACAGTGACTCCGGACCACATAGTTAATATTAACGAACGCACCGTAGGTATTGTAGCTGCTGAAGCTAGACCATCTTCGCGGAGCAGCAGAGCCGACAGGCAGGAAGACTCGAGCACACAGCTCGCGCTGCATTATAATTAGGGCTGAACGATATACCGTGTCATGGCGATAACCGCGGTATGCGCATGCGCGGTATTCACACCGCAGGGACGTGCGGTTTTATTCTTCTTTTTTTTTAAATGCTAACGCACTTTAGCACAGAATTCAAAATAAAGATACCCTTATTACTTATCGAAACTGCACATACAATATATCCGATTAAAGCTGAGACTCCACAGATTATTTAAGTATAGTATCTAAGCGATCCGATCTCGCAACAGGGAAAGCAAAGACAGACATCACAACACGTACCTTTTACGGAGCTTTTACTGGAGATCGTCTCACCGTAGCTGTCAATCTGATCAAAAGACGTGTTCAATGGCATTAAAACGAGAAAGAAAAAACGCGGCTGAATCGGTTGATCCATAGGTTGATAATGTATCTGTGGCTTTGAAGCAATTGTTTATAATCCATAATTCCATTTTTATGTAAAAATCGGAGCCCAAAAGTTAGCTGCTAATGGTAGCCACCAGAGTGTATGCAGCTTCCGGTTTTGGCTACGCGTCACTCTCACTCCTTATTTGTTTATGTGTTGGTGTGTGTAGAACTTCCCCTGCATGCACAGCAAACTACCAATCACAATCATTCTTGATCAGATCACAGCAGGCCCCGCCCCGCTAGTTTGCAGACCATCAAAACACTGGTAAAAAATGAGCGAGGCACAGGAGGACAATACCGGAGAGAATGAAGATTTACTTCCAAGAAGCTTCCTATAGTTTAATGGGTCGTAACAAATACGTTTAATCTCTTGGATCCCTTACCACTCTTCTTCATTCACAGATGAACCCCCTTATTTGAGGGTAAGCAACATGCCAAGACCGGAAGCAGCAGCCACTCTGGTGGCTACCATTAGCAGCTAACTTTTGCGCTGCGATATTTACATAAAAATGGAATTATGGATTATAAATTAAATCATTTTTTTTATACAGAGACGTTAAAAACCTATGGATTAACCGATTCAGCCGCGTTTTTTCTTTCTCGTTTTAATGCCATTGAACAGTCTTTTGATCAGATTGACAGCTACGGTGAGACATCTCCCCTAGAAGCTACTAAAGGTACGTGTTGTGATGTCTGTGTTTGCTCTCCCTGTTGCGAGATCAGATCACTCAGTGATGATAATATATACCTAAATAATCTGTGGAACCTCAGCTTTAATCGGATATCTTGTATGTGCAGCTACGATAAGTAATAAGGGTATCTTTTATCTTGAGTTCTGTGCCAAAGTGCGTTAGCATTTTTCGCTCAGGGGTCATTTAGATGCTTCTTATGAGACTTGTGTTTTGTTTTGGTAAAAATAGTTTGTATCGTCAGTTAGCTGAGATTATTTCCGTTAATCTGGTATAACACATTAATAGGTTCTTAAATATGACGATCCCCTGAGACACTGTCGTGAAAAAAAAAGTAAAGTACCCGCGTGGACTTTGGGGCTTAACAGGTTAAAAAAACCGCAATATATACCGCAGGGGGGGAAAAAATCGCGGTGTCAGTTTTTTTCAATACCGTGCAGCCCTAATTATAATATATAAAAAAAGAACACCATGCGTGTCATGATGGCACATAACAGCTCGCGGCCGCAGATTACTCCGGGTCCCAGACCCCCCCATACCCCAAAAATATTTTTATTGCAGATCTACATGAATCACACAAACGACCTATTTTGGATTCAAAACGGCGAATTTCGCCGAAAGGTGAGTGATTTTCATGCCTGAACTGTACGGAGGCTCAGTCACTGGTACATTTTCATATACAAAGCCATGTTAGGGAAACTTCCATCCTACATCTGCTCCCTGATCTCACGGCGAATTGTAAGTGGCTACGGCCTGAGATCGCATGCTGTGTTTTTATTAAATGTGCCAACTGCTAGGACTGTCTTAGGGAAGATAGCATTTAGATGCGCAGCTCCTCTGTCTTGGAATAGTCTGCAATTGAAATGGAAACTGAGCAATCTGGTGCCACTAAATGTTTTTAAAGCTCGGTTGGATGCTACTCAATCGGAAGCTGTTGGTACCTGTTCATGTGGATAGTTATGTAAATTGTAATCCCTGTAATGATGCTGTAAGATGTCCTTTTTGTTGTTCTGTTTATGTTTTTTTATGTTTCATGTGGAACCTACTTGAGCAGGTCTCCCTTGAAAAAGAGATCAATGATCTCAATGGGATACACCTGGATAAATAAAGGTTTGAAATTAAATGAAACACTGGAATTATGATCAGTAGAAATGGCCATGACATGGGACCTTTAAAAAGAGCTCCACAAATCATTTTTTATTATCATCATCAGTAACCTTCGGGCTGAACTCACAATGAAGGCGATGGCCGAGGTGTAGACGGAGTACCAGCTGGACAGCGCCGTCAGGTTCCTCTTGAAGTTGGACAATGGTTTCAACCCTCGCTCTGAAAAAAACAGAAACTGACCAATCACAGACGCAGAGAAACACAGATGTATCTTGATAGCTCTTGTATTCTGTATTGTTTGTGATGAACGGTGAAGGAAAGTATTAATACTCACTGAGTCTTCTCATGTTTTCTGTCAACCTGTGTGTCGGAAACCACATGTTTGATTAGGATGTATTTATTTAAAGATATTCAGCTTTAACACATTGTTTTTATCACAAATTGGGATTTTCGTTCGTCACAGCGGCATGTTAACAGGCATCAGACATGAGTTAACAATATAATAAAATTTTAAAAAATTAAAAAAGATTTATTATGTTTATAACAGAAGAAAGAAAAAGTAAAATAAAACATTATGAAAAATATAATAAATAATAAATAGTAAATTAAACATAAATAATAAGTTAAAATACTCTTAAGAGGACCTACATCTATCTAGTATTAAAGGTCACCTATCATGCTATTTTTAGGCAATAGCATAGGTCTCAGATATATAAAAATCATAGACTGTATATATAAATGGACGTAGTGTCCGTGACGTCACCCATAGAATTCTGCAGAGTTGCCGTGAAGCCCTTAGTAGGCGAAGTCGGCCACTAACGGCTCGACTGTGACGTCAGAGTCTAATCCCGCCTGCTCCAAATAAGGGCAAAGAGGCGGAGCCGAGGCGGGACCTGCTGCCTCCGAACTGGAAGTAAACAGAGCTAGCTCAGGCTAAGAAGCTAAGCTAACATGAAATACATGCATACCAAGTTACTGCTAACAGTGTAGTTCCCCTATATAAACGTTACATTCATAATCAAATGAGACAATCTGCAAGAGAATTAGCTATATTTTGTTATTCTTAATGCTTGTCATTCACACGTTGAGAAAAGACTGACTCCACCGCCCGGACCTAACGGAGCCGCAGTGGGCTAGCTCCGGGACGCCGGCTGGAGCTAGCCCCCTGCGGCTCCGTTAGCTCCGGCGGCCACCACTGGGATAATTGGGTCCCCTATTAACATTTGCTCCCGTTTAGCATTATGGGCGTCATAGCCATAGACTATAAAAGTCTTACCCAAGGCTGAAGCATAAACTAAAATGTATATGTATGTATAAAGGGTTACGTCCTTAGCTGGCTAATAAGTAGCAAGCTAAGCTACCAAGCACACAAACACCTGCGAACGGGGTTAACATGTATAATATTATAATTTTAGACTTCTTGGAAGTTATGTTAGTACATTCAAGCGCACAGCACAACATTTTAATTGTCTGGTATTTGTAACAATATTCCCTAAAAGGCACAATCACCACGAACACGGCTAAAGGGTCAAGTACAGTAACTACAACACGTTGTAGCCGCTATGGTTGTAGCCTAGCAGAGTGGACAAGTTGCTGTTAGCTGACAGTGAGGCATGTACGTGTCCATCAAAGTGACCACGCCCTAATTTATGCAAAAGCTTTAAGGCTTAATATTAATTAAACAGATGAGTTGAGAAAAAATTCACCCCTCACACAGTAGTCATGAAGGGGGAATCTAACTATACAGAGAATATGGTTTTTTGAACCACGATGTAAACATGTTTATTTCTGTTGTAAAGTTGGGCATTTTAACATGGGGGTCTATGGAAATTGCTCCCTTCTGCAGCATGCTCCTACTGGCCACTAGATGAACTGCAGTTTGAGACACTTCCGCATTAGCGTCCCGGCTCTTCCCCAGAGTTTGCCGCTTGATAAAAATACATAAAAAACATGTCTATGAAGTGTTTTGCTCAAAATACCAAACAGATCACCCATTCTAGCCATGCCTCATATCCCTCTGTTTCACTTCCTGTTTCAAAAGTGCTGATTTGGGTATAAAGCTTTAAAAAAAATGAAAATTGATTACAAAAAAAGGAGGGGTCTGAGCTCATGCGGGACTCGGCAGCTACTGTCTAAACTAAATACTGCCGTGATGAAACGCCATATCATGGATTATCAAGGATTATTTCTGAAACAGTATGGAGCTCAAAGGCTTTCTCTCTTGCTGGTTACGGTACGGAGGAAAAGAGAGAGGGTTTTATTTTCTGCCGCTGCGTGAGTTCCCCCGACACACCGGGGACACATATTTAAAAAGTGCATTTTGCATGATAGGTCCCCTTTAAAACATTTCCACAAAAATTGCAAGGAAGATTCAAGAAACCTCATCAAATCAAACCTAAAAACAAACTGCCATTAAGTTTTATTTGTTTATTCCACATGGCAGTTATTTTAAAACAAAACATGTACACTTATACTGTTTTTTTTTGTATAGTGCATGGTGGAAAGGAGCAAGGAGAAGAACATCTTATTTTACCGGCCCCTTATTACAAAATAATAACAAAAATAAATAAAAACGAAATTAAAAATTAAAAAGTTAAAAATAAAAGCAATATTCTTTCAGTCACAGTTGCTTACAAATACTGAAACATAAAAGCAGAACACGATCAAAAGTCAACTTCATACTGTCTAATTACACTTTCTTTATACATTTCTTACAGCCCTCGTCTTCAACAATTAAATGAATCTTATCTTTTTTATTTCTTTTTTTTTTAGGGTTTCTGTGTTTCCCCTCCTCACCTCTTGGCGCTCAGCGGCTCGTCCGTCTCCACCGTCTGCTCCTCCTGCTGGAAGCGGAAGTCCTCGATGTAAACGCCAAATCTATCGTAGAGACACTTCCGGAAGCTGCTGGACCAAGTGTCCTTCTGTTTGTCTGAAGATGAGAAGAAGAAAAGATGGAGGTTACATTTCACCACATTTATACACTGAGGTTTATACCAGACTTTGCCTTGTATGAAAATATCAGTCACAGATATCTGAAAAATCTGGAAGAATAAAACCTAAACTATGATTTTATAAAGAATATAATTACTTATCTATAGAAGAACAAGAACATTTTATTTATACAATTACATGTGTGTTACTCACATTCGTGTTCTGTGGTTTTATGTGTAGGTCTTAGTATAGAGTGGTGAAGGAATGAGTCCTAAAACCTGGAAATAAGTTGGCATTTTACAACTTCCTGTTCACTCGTCTTGAAGTCAATTTTTTTTACTATTGTTTGGTTGTGAGACTGAAATAAGATCTGTGTTAACACAAGCTGAAGAGATTCAAAAGTGTTGTCCTACGAAATAAAATGAGTCAGTAAATAGCCCACTGGTGAATAAAAAAAATTGCGGTTGTTAACAAATGTCTAAATGAGACGACTAAATGTCAACACGCCCAACATTAGCCACCTTTAGCTTAGCGGTGGTGACATGAAGTCATGTGACCGTGCTGTAGTTCCTTTATAGCCCAACATTAGCCACCTTTAGCTTAGCGGTGGTGACGTGAAGTCATGTGACCGTGCTGTAGTTCCTTTATAGCCCAACATTAGCCACTTTAGCTTAGCGGAGGTGACGTGAAGTCATGTGACCGTGCTGTAGTTCCTTTATAGCCCAACATTAGCCACTTTAGCTTAGCGGTGGTGACGTGAAGTCATGTGACCGTGCTGTAGTTCCTTTATAGCCCAACATTCGCCACCTTTAGCTTAGCGGTGGTGACGTGAAGTCATGTGACCGTGCTGTAGTTCCTTTATAGCCCAACATTAGCCACCTTTAGCTTAGCGGTGATGACATGAAGTCATGTGACCGTGCTGTAGTTCCTTTATAGCCCAACATTAGCCACCTTTAGCTTAGCGGAGGTGACGTGAAGTCATGTGACCGTGCTGTAGTTCATTTATAGCCCAACCATTAGCCACCTTTAGCTTAGCGGTGGTGACATAAAGTCATGTGACCGTGCTGTAGTTAATTTATAGCCCAACATTAGCCACCTTTAGCTTAGCGGTGGTGACGTGAAGTCATGTGACCGTGCTGTAGTTCATTTATAGCCTAACATTAGCTTTTTCATTCTGGAGATTGCATTTACACTTCAATTGTTATAAAAGTGGTGTTAATATGTGGAGATTATCCTGCTGAACCAAACAAGTAAATATCATAAAAGTTTGATCAAGAGATTACTTTGTGCAATTTTCCGAAATCCATTGGTAAAATCCCATTGGCTTTTTGTTTAGGGAGCCCTTGCGATGCTTACTTCCGTGTTGGCCTACAAAGATTCATCATCCCTGCACCACTCGAACATCCTATGACTGATGAAACTACATTTAAAAAATATTGAACGATAACGAGTAATGTAAGAAAAAGATAAACTCACCTGTACCGCTGACTGCAGATGTAGAAGGGAGCGGGGCTTTAGGCGTCTGTGAAGATGAGTCTTCAAGTCTGTAAAGCAACAGAAACGATCATTCAGGTGATCAGATTCAGCCATGAGACTACAGGAACAAATCGCTCTGTATGATGGTTAGCATTAGCTCATTAAATAACGTTTATTTTTATTTAAAGGTCCCCATTATACTGTTTTTCATCAATATATCACAGGTCTCAGAAATATACAAACATGTCTCTGAAGTGTTTGGCTCCGAATACCAAACAGATCATTGCAGCATTACCCATAATCCCCTCTGTTTCAGCCCTGTTTCCAAAGTGCTGATTCTCTGTCTGTTACTTTAGATGGAAATAAGGAGCCCCTCCCCACGCCCCTCTGAGAGAGATTTGGTTACAAAGAACTCAATGGTGCTCTAGTAGGAGATGCAGGTGATAGGGGGGGGGGGGACATGAAGAAGAGGGGACACATGTTGATGTAGAAGAGACATGAAGAAGAGGGGACACATGTTGATGTAGAAGAGACATGAAGAAGAGGGGACACATGTTGATGTAGAAGAGACATGAAGAAGAGGGGACACATGTTGATGTAGAAGAGACATGGAGAAGAGGGGACACATGTTGATGTAGAAGAGACAAGAAGAAGAGGGACACATGTTGATGTAGAAGAGACATGAAGAAGAGGGGACACATGTTGATGTAGAAGAGACATGGAGAAGAGGGGACACATGTTGATGGAGAAGAGACATGAAGAAGAGGGGACACATGTTGATGTAGAAGAGACATGAAGAAGAGGGGACACATGTTGATGTAGAAGAGACATGAAGAAGAGGGGACACATGTTGATGTAGAAGAGACATGAAGAAGAGGGGACACATGTTGATGTAGAAGAGACATGAGGAAGAGGGGACACATGTTGATGTAGAAGAGACATGAAGAAGAGGGGACACATGTTGATGTAGAAGAGACATGAAGAAGAGGGGACACATGTTGATGTATGAAAGACATGAAGAAGTGGATTTTGCATAATAGGTGACCTTTAATAACCACCTGGGTTTCAGCACGTCGTTGATCTTCTGCTCCAGCTCGTTGCAGCGGCTGCGCTCTCTCTCCAGCTCTTGCCGCAGTGAATCCACGTTGGACTCCTCTCTCAGTTTCTTCAGCTCCTCCTCTGAAAACAGACGAGGATGAGACACGACACTTTCATGTTACCCAAAACTAACTCAAATATCAAACAGAGGTGGTGGAAGTTCTCCGATCTTGTACTTGAGTAAAAGTACAGAAGAAGTACCAGAGTGTATGAATACTCTGTTACAGTAAAAGTCCTGCATTTAAAATGTTACTCAAGTAAAAGTAGAAAAGTATTATCATCAAAATATACTTGTAACTCTTTATTTGTGTGTGTGTGTGTGTGTGTGTGTGTGTGTGTGTGTGTGTGTGTGTGTGTGTGTGTGTGTGTGTGTGTGTGTGCGCGTCAGACGAGGTTAAGCAGGCTTATTAGCAGTGTGTCTTACGTAAAGCTGACGAACAGATATTGACAGATTACCCAGCATGCATCTGTGCTGTAGGGCATTAAACCCTGAAGTGATGCTCAAGGCCAGAATGAGTTGACAGCAATTAACACACAACTCTCCCAGCCACAGATTTAAAAAGGGACACTTTACTTTAACTTATTTTATGCTAAATTAAACCAATAAAATAGCCTTGACTCAAGGTCCAATAATCAGCTTTAACCTGACTAAAACATTCTGTGTATTTAAGTGTTTTTGTTTCTATTGTCTTTATTGAAATGTTGCAGATAGTGACATTATTTATGAATGGTGGTTAATTTGAGAAGAGAGAAACAAATAAATTCAAGATAAATAACAAAAATAGTGGTGATTATAATACTACTATCACGATAGTTATTCAATAAAAAGAAAAAGAAATACAAAAAAAAGAAAATAATATGTTTCAGAGGAAAATGTCTAAATAAAACTGAGTTCAAGAAATATATGTACAGTGGGGCAAAAAAGTATTTAGTCAGCCACCAATTGTGCAAGTTCTCCCACTTAAAAAGATGAGAGAGGCCTGTAATTTTCATCCTAGGTACACTTCAACTATGAGAGACAGAATGAGAAAAAAAAAAATAATCCAGACAGAATGGGGGAAAGAATCCAGGAAATCACATTGTCTGATTTTTAAAGAATTTATTTACAAATTATGGTGGAAAATAAGTATTTGGTCAATAACAAAAGTTAATCTCAATACTTTGTTATATACCCTTTGTTGGCAATGACAGAGGTCAAACGTTTTCTGTAAGTCTTCACAAGGTTTTCACACACTGTTGCTGGTATTTTGGCCCATTCCTCCATGCAGATCTCCTCTAGAGCAGTGATGTTTTGGGGCTGTCGCTGGGCAACACAGACTTTCAACTCCCTCCAAAGATTTTCTATGGGGTTGAGATCTGGAGACTGGCTAGGCCACTCCAGGACCTTGAAATGCTTCTTACGAAGCCACTCCTTCGTTGCCCGGGCGGTGTGTTTGGGATCATTGTCATGCTGAAAGACCCAGCCACGTTTCATCTTCAATGCCCTTGCTGATGGAAGGAGGTTGTCACTCAAAATCTCACGATACATGGCCCCATTCATTCTTTCCTTTACACGGATCAGTGGTCCTGGTCCCTTTGCAGAAAAACAGCCCCAAAGCATGATGTTTCCACCCCCATGTTTCACAGTAGGTATGGTGTTCTTTGGATGCAACTCACCATTCTTTCTCCTCCAAACACGTCTAGTTGAGTTTTTACCAAAAAGTTCTATTTTGGTTTCATCTGACCATATGACATTCTCCCAATCCTCTTCTGGATCATCTAAATGCTCTCTAGCAAACTTCAGACGGGCCTGGACATGTACTGGCTTAAGCAGGGGGACACGTCTGGCACTGCAGGATTTGAGTCCCTGGCGGCGTAGTGTGTTACTGATGGTAGCCTTTGTTACTTTGGTCCCAGCTCTCTGCAGGTCATTGACTAGGTCCCCCCGTGTGGTTCTGGGAGTTTTGCTCACCGTTCTTGTGATCATTTTGACCCCACGGGGTGAGATCTTGCGTGGAGCCCCAGATCGAGGGAGATTATCAGTGGTCTTGTATGTATTCCATTTTCAAATAATTGCTCCCACAGTTGATTTCTTCACACCAAGCTGCTTACCTATTGCAGATTCAGTCTTCCCAGCCTGGTGCAGGTCTACAATTTAGTTTCTGGTGTCCTTTGACAGCTCTTTGGTCTTGGCCATAGTGGAGTTTGGAGTGTGACTGTTTGAGGTTGTGGACAGGTGTCTTTTATACTGATAACGAGTTCAAACAGGTGCCATTAATACAGTTAACAAGTGGAGGACAGAGGAGGCTCTTAAAGAAGAAG
This sequence comes from Pogonophryne albipinna, assembly GCA_028583405.1. Classification (NCBI taxonomy): domain Eukaryota; kingdom Metazoa; phylum Chordata; class Actinopteri; order Perciformes; family Artedidraconidae; genus Pogonophryne; species Pogonophryne albipinna. The sequence continues at coordinate 1,160,113 of CM053250.1, forward strand.
TTACAGGTCTGTGAGAGCCAGAAATCTTGTTTGTTTGTAGGTGACCAAATACTTATTTTACAGAGGAATTTACCAATTAATTCATTCAAAATCCTACAATGTGATTTCCTGGATTATTTCCCCCCATTCTGTCTCTCATAGTTGAAGTGTACCTAGGATGAACATTACAGGCCTCTCATCTTTTTAAGTGGGAGAACTTGCACAATTGGTGGCTGACTAAATACTTTTTTGCCCCACTGTATATAAGATAAATATATAAAAATATATAAATAACATCCGGTTTAAAAGAGAAAAATACAGATTATTATATATTGTTATATGTTGTTTCTTTGTTTACATAAGTAAACAAAGAAACCCCACACAGTGGAGTGCAGTTCAGGTCAGATTACTCACCTAAGAAGTGTTTCTCTAACAAGGCGATTTCCAGGTGACATTTGACCTCGTTGAGATCCGTCCTGGAGTCGTCGTGGAGAGCAGCAGAGAACGATGCATGGCTAGCCTGAGAGACAAACACACAGTTAAATACAGAAACACATAACAAACAGACGAGTTAGTTTACAGGTGGTATCTCTGGATCTAATCATAAAACTAAACTACTTCAGTATCAGTATATAAGCTAAGTGAAACCTGGCGTCTAAATAAGTAGGTCACAAAAAGAAACATTTGAAGACACCTTGACTTGTACTCTTTGTGTAATGCTACCATATACTTCCAATCCACTGTATTTTAGAGGTAAATATTGCACTACATTTATCGATTTTACACATTTGTCTTTTTGGTTGTTTATTTTCCTCCTGATTTCATTTCAATAATGGTAAGAGGCCCTAAAGAATTACTCATAGTAGAAACAAGTTGCATGACTAGCCTGAGAGACAAACACACACACAGTCAAATAAAAATAACACACACATGACAAAGCAACGAGTTAGTTGAGAGGTGGTATCTCTGGACATAATCATACAACTCAACTACTTGTATTTAAGTTACATGATTATGTAAGTGAAGCCTGGTGTCTGAATAAGTAGGACACAAAAAGAAACATTGTAAGACATCTTTACTTTTTATTGTATGCTACCATATACTTCCAATCTGTCTGGTTTCAGACAGAGGGTGAAAAGAGGTGCTGCAGCAAAATAAAGAGCTTCATGAACATTAAAGCATGGAGACATGTCCCAGTAGAGACACTACATACTGATATACACCTGAACATCAGCAGGAGAGGACTCTTTAAAGTAGAGACACTACATACTGATATACACCTGACGTCCTCTTTAATGTTCAGGGTCAGATAAACAAGTTTCCTTCTAAACTCCTGGCTGATATTGTGTGTGTTTGTGTACCTGAGCGTCACTCTGCTCCCCCTCCGCCTCCCTCAGCTCCTCTGAATCTCTGGCGGAGACTCGAGGTCTGCTCACGACCTCCTCGTTGCTCTCTGTGTCGGAGGTGTTAGGAGAATCGGCCAGATCCGGGAACTCGTCCCGTCTCTGGCCCCGGAAACGGATCCTTTCCAGATGTTTCCGCATGGTGGCCGCCGTTTAGCCGGTCGTTCTCTACCTGAACATGACTGCCAGCAGCACTGCAGAGACTGGAGGAGGACAGGAACACATCATTATTATTGTTATTATTATTATATTTAAGTTCCTAAGATACATTTTGATATATTGCAACATAAATATACATTTGTTTAACTACATATCAAATGTATGTGAGTCAACAATCACGTGACCCATTTTCAAACAGTCTGTTCAGGGAGGAGGAAGTGTTTCACCAGCTGCTCTTAAACAGGGACCATAACACAGCGTTGTGAAATATAGCTATAAATCTCCAGATGTGTAAAGAGATGTCCTTCATGTATTGAGAACATACTCCTACTTATGCTCAATACACTATTTGAAAAGCCTCTTGGATCAGCTGTAAAATGCATCGTCTCAAAGTTAAATAACAAGCCTCAACAGTTCTTCCTCCACTCCCTCTTGGCAAACTGCCACTGAGAGGTGGGACCACACTGTAAGAGAAGAGTTTCCATTTCCCGGAAATGAAAGCTGTTGTTTGTCTGAGCGACAGCAGAGCAGCAGCCGAGACACGTCTCTGTTTCTCTGAAGAAACACTCAACTGAATCCAGCAGCTTCTTCTCAACAACACAGTAGGACTCTGCAAACACTGGTGAGTTCACTACAGACACATCACTAACTAAACATTTAGTCAAAGTTGGATTAAAATCTGAATCGGACTGTATTACATCAATTTGACCATATAAAGAATATTAAACAATATAAATGTGTCAGTTAAGATAAAAACCTCAACATTTACATTAGCAACAGCCACAAAACAACTGCAATGTAACCTCTGGTTAAGTTAGGTTAGAGAGCATACAGCCTGTGACCCGATTTGCATCTCTGCCCGATTTGCATTGCACAAGCGCGAGATGGTCCGCCATATTGCACAGCTACATACGGCAACCCCAATAGGACATTAGACGTCTAGACGTCTGCCCGATTTGCATTGCGCATGCGCGAGTCATAAACGTCTCAAATATCTATACAAAAATATTTTATGCAATTGTATTTAATTTGAAATAAAATGAAAGACATTCACAGTTAATGTAACTAGATATGAATTATTAATGCCATACATTTTTGCATACATTCACAGTAAATATTTCTTCAGTATGATAGCTGTCTAACAGAAGTTAAATCCATTCCTCACTTATTCTGAGATTGTACTTAACTCAATAAAAGTAGTTGTTAAATAATAGTGAAGTCACATTGTAATAACATTAACTCATAACTCTCGTTCAGATTAATGTTGTTGAGTTTTTTGTGGGTTTCTTTGTATGCTTTGCGAAACAAATGTCCTATTTGGGTTGCCGTATGTAGCTGTCCAATATGGCGGACAATCTCGCGCATGCGCAATGCAAATCGGGTAGTCACACAGCCAAAGCTAGCATTAGCTTATACTTATTTTCATATTTCCTGTATTTGAAAACATCTTTATAATTGACTCTATTAAACAAAGTAGAATCTAAATAGTAGATTTGTTCTGGACTGTCCAAAGCAAGGGATCTGGTGTTATGTTACAAGTTTTGCTTATAAAAGGCATGACAATTACATATTTCATCTTATATCATTTGTACCCACTGTGGTAAGTAGCCTTGAGCTTTGAACCTGTTTCTGTAGTAACTGCTGACTGCCTTTTGAAGCTGATAACGTTTACTGTTTTTTAACAACTAGCATTAACTTCAGTGATGCTCAGCAGGAGGTTTCACTCTTCTGTTCAACAACAGCAAAATCCCCCAACAGTATTAGAGCTTACACATTGTGTTTCTTAGAGTTTAAACCGAATGCTGCTATGATTTTCCAGATTTCAATTGAACTTGAATTGTAATTCTTACAGACAAGAAACCTAAATGTTTTTGGTTGTCATTGGTCTATTGATGTCATTTCTAACATAAAACGTTGGAGTAGTTTACATTTTCGGGTTCAAAGTAGGACTCTATGAACTGGCAAATAGAGAATATGTAATTACAGTTGTGTTTTTTTTCAAACTCTTGTCCCCAGAGAGACATGTCTGCTGCCAGCTGTCTGCTGACTGAAGATCAGTTTCTGTGCTCCATCTGTCTGGATGTGTTCACTGATCCAGTCACCATACCATGTGGACACAACTTCTGCAAAGCCTGCATCTCTGAACACTGGGATAGAAACGTCCAGAGTCAGTGTCCCAACTGTAAAAAGGTTTTCAACATAAAGCCTGAGCTGCTGGTCAACACTTTCAACTCTGAGATGGCTGCTCAGTTCAGACAGTCAGCTCAACAGAAAGCCAGCAGCAGCAGCTCAGAGCAACAAGTTGTCAAACCAGGAGAAGTTCCCTGTTCGCCTGCACTGGAACCAGACGGAAGGCCCTGAAGTCCTGCCTGGTGTGTCTGGAGTCCTACTGTGAGACTCACCTGGAGCCTCACCTGACAAGAGCAGGCCTGAAAAGACATCAGCTGATCGACCCTGTGGAGAACCTGGAAAGCAGGATGTGTGTGAAGCACGATAAACTGCTGGAGCTGTTCTGTCAGACCGACCAGGTGTGTGTCTGCATGCTCTGCACTGTTGTAGACCACAAGACACATGATGTTGTTCCTCTGAAAGAAGGATATGAAGGAAAGAAGGCTGAGCTGGGGAAGACAGAGGCTGAAACTCAGCAGATGATCCAGAAGAGACGACTGAAGATCCAGGAGATGAATCGCTCAGTGGAGCTCAGTAAGGAAGGAGCAGACAGAGAGATAGCAGATGGTGTTCAGCTCTTCACCGCTCTGAAGGAGTCTGTTGAGAGAAGTCAGGCCGAGCTCATCGACACCATCAAAGAGAAGCAGAGAGAGACAGAGGAACAGGCTGAAGGCTTCATCAAAGAGCTGGAACAGGAAATCTCTGAGCTGAAGAAGAGAAGCTCTGAGGTGGAGCAGCTCTCACGCTCTGAAGACCAGCTCCACCTCCTCCAAAGCTTCACGTCCCTGAACGCTGCTCCACCCACCAAGAACTGGACAGAAGTCAGGGTCCGTCCACCTTCATATCAGGGGACTGTGAGGAGAGCTGTGGCTCAGCTGGAGGAGACGCTCAGGAATCAGATGAAGAAGCTGCTCTCAGAGGTGGAGCTGAAGAGGGTCCAGCAGTATGAGGTGGAGGTGACTCTTGATCCTGATACAGCACATTCCTACCTCATCCTGTCTGATGATGGAAAACAAGTTAAACATAGTGATGTGAAGAAGAATCTTCCAGACAATCAAGAGAGATTTGATTGGTGTGCTCATGTCTTAGCAAAGCAGAGTTTCTCTTCAGGAAGATTTTATTACGAGGTTCAGGTTGAAGGGAAGACTAAGTGGACTCTAGGAGTGGCCAGAGAGTCGATGAACAGGAAGGGAAAGATCACACTGGCTCCTCAGAAAGGTTACTGGACGATAGTGTTGAGGAATGAAAATGAGTACTCAGCATGTGCTAGTCTTCCAGTCCGTCTCTCTCTGAAGTCTCAGCCTGAGAAGGTGGGGGTGTTTGTGGATTATGAGGAGGGTCTGGTCTCCTTTTATGATGTTGATGCTGCAGCTCTGATCTACTCCTTCACTGGCTGCTGCTTCAAAGAGAAACTCTTCCCTCATTTTGGTCCTTGTCTTAATGATGGTGGTAAAAACTCTGCCCCTCTGATCATCTCTCCTGTCAATCACACTGAGTAGAACAACCATTAGATTTTCTTCAGAAAGAGTCACTCTCACTAAATGTAATCAATGTATTCAACTGGGGAAGTACATTGTACACATTGTTAATGTTTCAGAATCTGATCACTTATGGTTCACCTTGATGAGACGCATAAAATACTGATGAGTATGTTCTAATGTACTCTAGTTTATTCTACGGATTGCACTTCCTGCCGTCATGACTTGAAGTGATCAGAAAACTATTTACTCAGAAATAAACTTGTGCCACTTCTTTATATGTCAGGGGGACAAGAAAAGTATTTATTGTCTCAGAATTGTGTGTTCAAAAAGTGATTCATACTTGCAGACATTACTCGTGGAAGTAATGCACTTGTTTTTTAATAATTTTAAAAGGAAAAAATGATGGGTATATTTTAAAGGGGTAGATTCAGGATTCATTCTTTAATTACAGTATATTGGTAAAAAAAATGTATAAACAGTTACTTGGAAAATGAAAGATGTCCCGATCCGATCACGTGATCAGGGATCGGACCCGATCTCGTGATTTTCAAAAGATTGGAATCGGGAGAAAAAATCGGGGATCGGGAATTTTCTTCTTTTTTTGTATAAAATATTTTTATTATTTAATGTTACAAAACAAAAATGACCATGTTCACGCCTTAAAGTCATCCTGAGACCTTAGTTTTGGTTTAAAATTACACAACATCATGTATGTGTTCTTTTGGGCTTGTTTTCAGACCTGGTTGCTTATTTCTCTCAAATCTGGCAACAGAGTGGGCGCAGTGTCTAATAGTAGCAGTAAGCTAACGAGAGGCTACGTTCAGCTGGTGACTCGTCGGGACAGAGAAAATGTCAGGAGTTTGGAAGTATTATAAAATTGAAAGCGAAGGCAGTGTAACAGCCAGATGCAATGTTTGCAAGGCGGAGGTTCCGCGTGGGGGAAAGAACAGAGCTACGTTCAACACGACCAATCTAATACGCCACCTGAGAAACAAACACCAACAACAACACGACGAGTACACAGCGGCCACTCAGGTAACGGCACTGAAACAACCGACACTTTCAGAGACTTTTAAAAGGAAAGAGAAACTGGCCCAGAACAGTGAAAAGGCCAAACAAATAACAGCCAAGATAGCTGAATTAATCGCGTTGGATGACCAGCCGTTATCTGTTACCTTTTTTTTCTCTTAATGCATTGCATAAAGATCGGATCGGGAAAAATCGGTATCGGCAGATTGTCAAAATCAAATGATCGGAATCGGATCGGGAGCAAAAAAAGGTGATCGGGACATCCCTATGGAAAATCAACAATACCTGATCATTAAACATTAGGCTGCAATGGTTTAACAAACCAGGGAAATTAAAATGTTACATCTCAGCTGTCTGTTGTGTTATGTTGATTGTATTTGTTCCACCTCTCTGCACACTGCTTGTAAAGTTTGAACAAAGCCTCAATGGATTAAAAAATAGGAACAAAGAATGTTTTTGTTGTGTTTTTTTAAAATGTACTAACTGAAGTACAGTTTTCACTCGTTCTCAATTTAGGGAAAGTAGCTTAAAAAAAATGTACTTGACTATTTCCATTTCTACTTAACTACATTTGTCTGATAGGTTTGGTTCTTCTGAAGCTTTATAAACTATTTAAAACCCTCTTGGATCAGCAGATCATAGATATTAAGATTGCTGTATATGTTTGTTAGAAATAAGGCCATCAACTGGTTAGCTTAGCTTAGCATAAAGACTGGAAACAGGGGAAGACAAAGCCAGCCTGTCCAAAGGTAACAAAATCCACCTATCAGCAGCTCTGAATCCAGTTTGTTTAATCCATACCAAATCAGAGGAGTAAAAACATCAATAAGACGTTAACAGGGGATTATGGGTCGGGCTATTTCTTGACTGGGACCGAAACAAGTTGCCAAATTGTTTTTACATTTCAGTTTTTGTACAGAGATATATTAAGTACACTTAAATGTGTATTTTTTCACTCACTATTTTCCCCTTTTCATAGTGTATATGCTAAACTAAGCTAATCTAAGTGTCTGATGGCTGCAGCCTGTGTCAGTGTGAGCGGTCTGACTGGTTGCAGGGGTAGACATTAAGGGTAAAATGCCACTGGCCCTCCGGGCCGGTGGATTTGTATTATCACTGGCCCCACCATTGTAACCACTGGCCCAGAGTATTCAAAAAAAACAATAATGAAGAAAATGAACACATTTGTTGCCATAGTAATTTATGCACAAACTACATTACTACTTGTACTACAACATTTTAATAATCAGTTATTCCTCAATTGTTCATATTTGGTTTATTAAAATAATGATATTGTGGTCATTGTTAAAAAATGTCTGCTATTATTATGAGTATTATTATTAGTATAATGCGCTTTCTGCCTTCCTGTCATTAGGAGTTAGACATGTAATGGCTATGTAATAAATTAGATTAGAACCTTCATTATCCTAAACTGCTGGGACATTTCCCTAAAGCCAATACCTTTATATTTTCTACTCTTCACTTACTTGTCAGCGGTCGGCATTGATGCACAGAGCCGACAGAAGACCTTGTTTATATTGCATCATATTGAGAGGTGCAGCCAGTGACGCGTCCTAAAACCAGGAAGTAAGCTGCTGGTTCCCTCGACAAAAAGCAATGGGATTTCTTCACAGGGTTTTGGAAAATAGCTGGAAATAAGGTCTGTGGAAAACAAACCGGTTTTGTTCAGCCGGATAATCTCCACATGTCTACCCTACTTTTAAAATGTACTAATCATAAATCTAATCGATAGATTATAAAAGGGTTTTAGGACGCGTCACTGCACCACTCTATAGAAGCCAACTCCATCGATCAAGCTGGCTGAAACCTTCTCTCCCTCTTCTTCTCATGCTCCCTGACACTCTCCTTTAACTCCTCCGGTAACTTTCTTTTATTTGAAGATTGTTTTTTGCCCGGTTACCGCTGGTATTAAAAACATTTTGGCGAATGGTTAGGTGGCGCGATAGTCTGTAGTGAAGGAGCGCGCTCCTGCTCACGGGAGCCTGCTCGCGCTGCGATCCGCAGCAAACAGCTGTTTGCTTTTCACCCAACAATGACAACAGACTCACGAAACGCTATGTTGTAGCGTTGATAAACGAAACAATTTAACTAAATTGCTAGTTAAAATACCAATACCACAGGAAACCTTTTTTTTTTTAAACAATATTTTTAGTGGCCCGAGCGGGCAAGTGGAAAGTACGTTATGCTGGCCCGGGGTGTCTAAATAGTGCTTCCGGGCCAGCGGGCCATTTATAATGTCGAGCCCTGGGTTGGACTGCTTCTAATGATTATGATCTCATTCTTCACCTTGAACACACTCCAGCAGGTGAGACTAAGGCCCCGGCCACACGAGGACGAAAACGGCTAAACGCATAGGATTAACGCAAACGCAAAAAAGCTTCCGTCCACACGCAATATTCAATATTCAATGTATTAAAGTTTAAATCTTCGGACAAAATTATAAAAGTGCTGGTCAAAGGTCTTCTTTGTTATTTATTGAGCTTTAAAACAAATGAATAACGAATCTATATAATATAATAATAAAATACATGGAGCCTCTCTTTTTCCTCCCTCTCTTCGGACAGCGTCAGTGTCTGTTTCATGCAGCAGCTGATCCAGTAATGAGTGACCCGGCCGACAGTAAAAATAAACATATTTATAACTAGTGTAGGTAGTTTGAGAGGTGTCTCCGTCCTGTCAGATTAGACTTCACTCGCGTTGATGTCCATATCGAGAGAAAGATAAATAATCTGAATTCAGTGTGCAGTTTACTTTGACGCGGGGGTGAGCAGCAGAGGTGGGGAGAGGCGGGGCTATTGCCTCATCATTATCAGAAAATGATCGTATAGGGCGTACACACGGAGCCGTTGGACCCCCCATAGTGTTGCGTATGCCGTTCTATCCACCTTGGGACCCGTTATCGTTTCCGCAGTCGTTTAGTGCCGTATTCGGTCGTCCTCGTGTGGCCGAACGGTCTATATGACACTAAACAGTAACGCAAACAACCGTTTTCCTCCTCGTGTGGTCGGGGCCTAACTGACTGCAAACGTCCCGTCTGACTGGGAGATAAATAGAGGGGTTTTTTTAATATCAAAATTGCATGAAATATGCTTGTAAAGTCTAATTTATTAATGCCCTGTTTACAGTGGCGTTTCTATGTACAAAAGTGGTGGGGCACAAAATACTTAGATGTCTATATATAAGCTTCTGCAGTGAGGTTCATGGCTGGTGAGACTCTTCAGGTTTACAAATATTATATTTTGACCTAAATCAAAATATAATATTATTTTCAAAAGCTTTTTTTGTCTGATGCTTCAATTAATTTTAAACAGACAGTTCAACAGAAGGATACCCAAAAAATGTAATTTTATCATTTAAATATTGAATTGTTCTCTCTTAGTAAGATCCCATTTTCAATACAATGGTGGTCTTACCTTGACTTGAAGATGAAGTCCATTTGCCTATCCCTCTGGACAAAAATCTCTATTACTTTTTTGTAAAAGTCCTCCTTATGTTCTTGTAATTTCAAAAGTCTATCATAAATCTAAATGATGGATTTATGATTCGAAAATTATAAAAGTAGGGTAGACATGTGGATATTATCCGGCTGAACAAAACGTACATTTATCTAACAGCTACGTTTCCCACAGATCTTATTTGGAGCTATTTTCTAAAATCCTATGGAGAAATCTCATTGCTTTTTTGTGGAGGGAAGCCATGCGCAGCTTACTTCCTGGTTTTAGGACGCGTCTCTCTCCTCCTCTTCACCTGCTCTTCACACACCACACTTTTCGCGGCACACTACTTACAGACAATCAGCTCTGAATGATGTGAGATGACGTATGGTGGGGATGGCAGCTCTATGCCCCTATGGTCATTATTTTTTGCCACACACATTAAATAGGAAAATATTCTGAGCATGCGCAGTGTAGTTTTTACAGTCACCGTTCACCAGACAGAGAGAGGGAGGGGCAGGATCGGGTTTTGTCCCACATGGCTCTAAACAGCTCAATAGGCACACACTGTAGACACTAATTAGAAGAACACATACTAAAACAGCAATGAGACGAATCAGATGATTAAACATGATCTTAAAATATATTTTATATATTTGTTTATTTATTTTTTGCATTTTGTTGTAATGATTATTTTAATACTTTCTGTAAAAGTACTTTCAGTACTTCTGTAAAAGTAGAAGTACTCAGAAAGTCGCAGTGGCGACTAATGACCAGTCGCCACTGCCTGTTTATAAGATGGAGCTTATCATTTGAAATGTCATTATTTTTAAAGAGGTGGATGGTGAATAATATTACTATTAAAAATGTTTCACTCACATCATGACTTTGTTTTTTATTACAGTACACGTTTTCTGAAATGTTATCTTTAAATATACTAATGCATACAGAAACAGCACAGAATTGTGTATGGGAGTGAAACTCATTTTGATAAAAAAATTAAAAAAGGCCTTGTATTGTGAATCTACATTTTGCAGTACACAGGTAATTAAGTAAAACAAATAGTAACTAATTCATATGACCACTTTTTGTATTAGATTCGAATTTAATCTGGCATTATTTAATGATAACATAGTAAGGAATCAAAATAACCCAACCTTTCAAAACCGTCAACTGATGGTGACATACCTTCACCCGTTAGCGACACAATGCTTGAATAGCAGGTTCTCTAATAGGGAGTTGGCTCGAGGACTAAGAGGTTAAAATAAGGGCAGTGTCTGCAAGATTCAAGACAACCTGTCTGCACTGAGTAAACTAAAATATGCTATGAGACAGTGAACAAATGTGCAATCTCATAGTACGTCCCAACACACAGATATCTGTCTAAGAATACCTCGGTTGTACTGTGTGAATGAGGTCAAAGGTTATATTTCAATGTGTGTTCATTGAATTATACTGGAAGTAGTGTATCAGGTTGTTTCTGTGCTGAATGACAAACTAATTGACTTAACAACTGAGTAGTTGCACTTGTGAGGGATCTTAAAGTCTGTTGATACTTAGATGCCTTACTGACTTTGACCTTTAAAAAACGAGAGCACAAAAAAAACTCACGAACTGTCTGACTGACTGAGTGCAAGTAGTGGAAGAAGCATTAAAGAGGCACTGTTATGCTTTTGGGGTTTCCCCTTTCCTGTAGTGTGTTCTGGAGGTTTGTGTGCATGTGAATGGTCTGCAAAATAATAAATATTACATCAAAAAAATAGTTAGATCTTGTACTTGAGTAAAAGTAGAAGTACTCATAACTTGTACTTGAATAAAAGTAGAAGTACTCAGGTCTTGTACTTGAGTAAAAGTAGAAGTACTCAGATCTTGTACTTGAGTAAAAGTAGAAGTACCAGAGTGTAGGAATACTCTGTTACAGTAAAAGTCCTGCATTCAAAATGTGACTCAAGTGAAAGTAGAAAAGTATTCTCATCAAAATATAGTGAAAGACAGTAAAAGTAGTCGTTGTGCAGATTGGTCCATTTCAGAATAATATATATGATATGTTTTATAATGATTGATCATTAAAGTGTTCTCAAAGCTGGTGAAGGTGCAGCTAGTTTGAATGACTTTGTATACTGCAGGGTAGCTTGTGAATTTACTCCAGGTGGAACTAAAGTAGCAACAAATGGCACTTCAGTACAGTACTGGAGTAAATGTACTAGTTACTTCCCACCACTGATTGACTGTAAGTGATTATCTGACAGGTAACTGACAGTTTAACTGATCTGACTCTCAGTCCATCACCTGCTGATTACCTGCGGACGTCAAGCAGGTACCTGAACCCCCTTTGGTAACCAAGATAAAAGGTCTAGGAAGTAAGGAAAAGGGGAACCGAAGAAGGTTTTCTCACCGTTAAGCCGAAGAAAACTTTCCCTTCTCCTCCTTTTACCCCAACGGTCCAAAACCGGTTGCAAACCCAGCTCACAAACCGGGTTAAATCCGCTCCAAACCAGACCAGGTTTATGTCGGACCTTCTCCAGACCTTCACCCTTTCTCTGCCCCAAACAGGTAGTCCAGGTGTGGACGTTTTAGCGTGTAAAATAAGGGTTAAAAAGACCCGGATCGTTTGTCTCTACCTGAGACAATAATCACTGCTGTGGGCGGGGTGGCCAGCGGCAGGCAAACAAGGAAGTGACGTCATCACGTTAATGTTTATGTTACGCTCTTAAAGTGAACGTCACTGTATTTTTTTTTCTTTACTGTATTTGTATTATTTGTATGTATTTTGTTCTTACTTTATACGTCCAAACCCTGAATACATTATGTTAATATATGTTCTTGAATAAATACAATTAAAAACAAAAAATTAAAATCTTAAAGTTAACGTAAGGTGTTACGCACGTAGGCGGAACTTGTGCAGAGCCACTTTGTCTATGCAGGAACTTTAAAGTTAGTTAGATTGACAGGCAGTTGTTTAGCGTTGGATTGGTGTTACATTCATTTGTTAGGAGTATTTATAAGCTGCAGGGTTTTAGTCGAGTTGCGGGCATGGTCTCCACGATCCAAAACACCGACGTGAAGCAGGTAGGACTCACCTAGGTCGGGTTATGACATTATAATATCATACTCAAAGAGACAGGTCACAAACATCCAGAACCACACCCTGTGGAAAATATTAGCAATACCACACTGTTTGCGTGCCCTTCTTAAGAGTTTCCACCAGGTTTGAATGATCATGTATTTTAATCTTCCTCACTTCCTCACAGTCTTATGACTCGATGCCTTCTTGCAAATGCAGCTCATAATGCTACACAAAAAGTAAATCGTCCCATTGGAGAGGGAGAACATTGAAAGGGAAACACGTATTTGTTTTATTTTAAAATCATGCAATCTGAATGTTATGTGTGCCGAATTGATGGGTGGGAAGTATTGTTTATAATAAAACACAAACTTATTTTAACTGTGACATGCCTGCACCAGGTGGCGGGGCAAGGAAACAATTGAATATTCTGTAATAGAGGTTTGGACCATATGAGACTGAAAAAGTGCATTGTCTAAATACTGTAGTTTATAGACATGTATTTTCATTGTACTTTATACTTCTACTCCACTAGCCAATGTTGTACTTTTTACTCCACAGATGTATTTACTTGTTAGTTGATCAATTCAGATGTTGACACAATACGTAGGAAAAACATGATTAAAACATGATTAGTTTTGCTATAGATTAAACCATCCAACATTATAACTAAGACCATGAGTGGGTTAACAGAAAAATAAATTGGCTTTAAGAGGTCTTTAATATAAATATACTTCACTGTTCCAGCTTCTTCAATGTGAGGATTTGCTGCTTTTACTTTCTGCAATGAGTACTTTAACTCCTAATACGTTTTTACTATTCTTGATGCAATACTTTTACTTTAAATTGGGTTTTTTTTCAAGTGGGGTATTAGTACTTTTACTCAAGTGAAGAATCTTCGTACTTTTTCCACCACTGTTAGTTGTCTGAAGATTCAGATCCTGTTTCTATTTACGTGTATACAGAATAGAGTTTTTGCAATACTTTTTATTCTGTATTTTTGAATTTTATTATATATGTTGGATTGTTGGAGGAGCTTAGGTCATAAGAATGACATTGCCATTTCTACACTGTAACTTTGTGCATATGACAATAAAAGCTTTAAAACCTTTGAAATCTTTGAATCTTTCCCCTCTGCAGAAAGAGGCTGATCGTGCGGTGGTCGTCGCGGTAACGTCTCGGGCGGTGTTTGACTGTGGAGCTGATGATGGAGATGAGGTGGGCGTGGCTTTCCCTCTGCTACAGGTAGACTCTAACACTGAACTATTAAAAACGGTTTATTTGGTTAGTGAAATAATGTTGTCCCCTCTAAAATGAACTCAGGTGAGCATAGCCATATTCATATATCTGTGTGTTGGGAAAATCCTGAATGTCCTCTTCCAACATGAGAGTAACATGATAACAAAGGTATCCCAACTGTAGCTGTGAACATGACAGGATGTGTGATTACCTAGAAGAGCATCTGATAGCTATGTGATTAACTTGATGATTCAGCCTCTATGGAGATAGACATATGACAAGCATGCTCATTTCTGACATGGAGCTAATCTGAACTAAACATTGAATACTGCTTTCTATTCCTCCATCTTGAGACTGTGTGACTCCCTCTCTTGGATATCAGCATGTGAAGGACACTGTTCAGGAACTAGTTGATGCTCTGTATGTGATGACTACTTCCATTCTGGAGAGGATCACAGATACATGGATCCTGATTTGAATCCTGACGAGTGATATTTTTCTAACACGGTGCCATAAACTCATTTTGTGTAAAAAGTAGTTTATTTTGAGTCAATCCCACATACACACATGCTGCTGCTCCAGGAAATAGAGCAAGTGAGAAAATGAGGATTAATCCGCCACTGAAAATAGTTCCCTACAAACGCACCATTTCCTCATATTTGGCGCACTGGTAATGACTCAGCCGTTATTTTAAATTGAAACCTAAATATACTTGTGATATGTTTGAACAGATTTGATAATGGATTTGGAGTTTTGAGAGCAAAGTTTACAATAAGAAAAAGAAAGAACAAAACCAGACTAAACTTTTAAAGGAACCTTTTCAATTGAATTCATAACCCAGGCGCTGCAGAGAGTGAACGGACGTCTGTTGGAGGAGAATCCATCGGAGTCGCTGCTGTTCGATGTGGTCCTGATCACCAGCGACAGTCAGCAACAGCAGCAGAGCTCCCGCATCATCAGCAACACCCGACATCACGGTAATATCACTTTTACCTTGAGCAGCACAATCATTACTCTAACTGTGACCATAAACTCCATCACTGGACAATACGGTAGTCTTATTTCAACCATCAGCAGCACGACACATCATAACTGACTGACCTTTATTTGATTTATTTGTTATTCTAACCTTTTATGCTCTTAACCTTTTCTATATTACCATATTTTATTCAATATGCTCCTTAGATAACTTTTAATATTATTTGTTTTATTATTTCCTCCTTACAGTATAGCATTGTGAAGCACCTTGAGATGACGTTGTTTTTAAAGTGTGCTATATAAATGAAATGTATTTTTATTATTATAAGGTAATCTTCAGCAACAACACAGTCATTTAACTTTAACCTACAGTAGCAGTATAACACATTATGGTAATACAACTCTAATCTTCTGTAGCAACAAATATTACAGTAATCCAATGTTAACCTTCAAAAGCAGCAAAAGACCTTACAGTTATCTAACCTTAATGATCAGCAGCAGCAACAATCAGTACGGTAATAACAGTTTAGCCTTAAGAAGCAATCTAACTTTAACCAGCAGCAGCAACACCAGACATTACGGTAATAACGCTTTTACCTTGAGCAGCACAATACGGTATTCTAACTGTGACCCTAAACTCCATCACTGGACATTACGGTAGTCTTATTTCACCCATCAGCCCTGGACACTAACTTTAATCTTCAGCAGCAACACATTAATTTAAATGTACCTTGCAGCAGCAGTATACAATATTATGGTAATAAAACTCTAATCTTTGGAAGCAACAAACATTACAGTAATCCAATGTTAAAGGGGACCTATCATGCAAAATGCACTTTTTGATGTCTTTTATACATCAAGATGTGTCCCCGGTGTGTCGGGGAACTCACGCAGCGTCAGAAAAGAAAACTCTCTCTCTTTTCCTCCGTACCCAAATCTCTAAAAACGGGGTGTAACGGGTCTGATTCAGATTTGCTGCTGTGATCCCACAGAGAGTTGCTATCAGAAACAATGCCTGACGTGTTTTGGACGTAATCTCGTCTTTGTTTACATTAGCAAGCCTCGCTAACACTCAGAGCTAACCTGTACTGGAGAGCACATGTGTTTAAATAGCAGGAAATAAAAAAAGGAACTCACCTTGTGATAAACCCGCAAGAGAAAAAGCATTTGAGCTCCATACTGTTTCAGAAATAATCCTTGATGTGGTTTAGAACAGGATGGCGTTTTATCTCAGCAGAATTTAGCTTTATCTCCAGTAGAATTCTGATCAGGCATTAGCTCCTCTCTCTCTTTTGTTTTTTTTAAGCTAAGGACCCAAAATCTGCGTTTCTCTAACAGGGCTGCAAAAGAGGGTTATGAGCAGAATGAGGCGTGGCTACAATGGGTGATCTGTTTGGTATTTAAAGCAAAACACTTCACAGACATGTTTTGTATAGGTATGGCCCTACAATATATTTTTCCAATATAGCATAATGGGTCCACTTTAACCTACAACAGCAGCAAAATACCTTACACTGGCTTCCTGTGTGTCAAAGAATAGATTTCAAAATACTGCTGCTGGTTTATAAAGCACTGAATGGTTTAGGCCCAAAATACATTTCTGACCTGCTAAATGATGAACCATCCAGATCTCTCAGGTCTTCAGGGACTGGTCAGCTTTCTGTCCCCAGAGTCAGAACTAAACATGGAGAAGCAGCGTTCAGTTATTATGCTCCAAATATCTGGAACAAACTCCCAGAAACCTGCAGGTCCACTACAACTCTGACTACTTTTAAATCCAGCAAGAAGACTTTTCTTTTTTGTCGCTGCTTTTAATTGAACTATTTACATCTTAAACTGCACTGTAACTTTTATCCATGTATTTTTTCTTTTAATGTTTATTTTATTCGCTTTTCTTTTTAATGATTTTAAATGCCATTTTCTTAATGTCTTTCATTTTTTTGTAAAGCACTTTGAATTGCCTTGTGTTGAAAAGTGCTATATAAATAAACTTGCCTTGCCTTACAGCTATCTAACCTTAATGATCAGCAGTAACAACAAACAGTACGGTAATAAAGCTTTAACCAGCAGTATCAACACCAGACATTACGGTAATCTAATTTGAACCAGCATCAGAACTACCAGAGATTACAGTAACCTAACTTTAATCTCCAACAGCACCACCAGACATTTCTGTAATCCTACTTTAACCAGCATCAGAACTACCATTACGGTAATCCAATTTCATACGTCAGCAGCAACACTAAACATCACGGTAATCTAACTTTAACCAGCAGCATCAACACCAGACTTTACGGTATTCTATGGCTATCCTTTTGTGTTATTGATGCAGTGGTTAACCTTTTGCCCTGATGTCTTTCCCGCTCTGTTGCAGGTCTTGAAATAAGCAGGTTCTGTTTTTCCAGCGAGGAGGATTTCACGGAGAGTTTACTGAAAAATAACGTGCATCTCTTCCTGACGACGGACAGAGACGAGGCTGCGCAGGCGTCACAAAAAGGTCTTTCTTCAAACTATCTCGGCTATTTCAAAGTCCATCCTGTCTATTTCTAGTGTGAATGTCCAGGTGAATCATCCTCCTTCTCATTGGTCCAGGGGTTTTCTCGGCGCTGCTAAATGGGAAGGTAGCTTCGTCAGAGCAGCTCAGAGTTGTGTTCTGCGGGGACGCCGTCATCCGGACCGACGCAGAACCACCATCAGCGAGCCAAGACGCCGCTCAGGTACTCACGTAAACAAACGATGATACCTCTTTCGTCTAGATCTTTTGTGCACCAGTCAATCCTCAAATTAAATACAGAGTTAAGTCCCACATCAAATGTACGATAGACGGTCTTGTATGTTGTCTTAAAGGTCCCCTATTATACTGTTTTTCATTTTCATTTCGTCTCAGTTATATACAAAATATGTCTCTGAAGTGTTTGGCTCCAAATACCAAACAGATCATTGCAGCATCCCATAATAATAAGGGGGGGGGGGTTACCTTGGTTGCTGATTGGCTAATGGTTACACAAGCTGAAACATCGTTATGACATCATAAAGTGGCCAAAATCTGATCAGCTCATTTTCAGGTTTTTATAGAAATGGATCAAAAAGAGAGAGAATCTTTGTTCCTGAAACTTTCAGAGTCTCTTTCCACAGAGGGGACACATGTTGATGTAGAAGAGACATGAAGAAGAGGGGACACATGTTGATGTAGAAGAGACATGAAGAAGATGGGACACATGTTGATGTAGAAGAGACATGAAGAAGAGGGGACACATGTTGATGTAGAAGAGGGGACACATGTTGATATAGAAGAGACATGAAGAAGAGGGGACACATGTTGATGTAGAAGAGACATGAAGAAGAGGGGACACATGTTGATGTAGAAGAGACATGAAGAAGAGGGGACACATGTTGATGTAGAAGAGGGGACACATGTTGATGTAGAAGAGACATGAAGAAGAGGGGACACATGTTGATGTAGAAGAGACATGAAGAAGAGGGGACACATGTTGATGTAGAAGAGACATGAAGAAGAGGGGACACATGTTGATGTAGAAGAGACATGAAGAAGAGGGGACACATGTTGATGTAGAAGAGACATGAAGAAGATGGGACACATGTTGATGTAGAAGAGACATGAAGAAGAGGGGACACATGTTGATGTAGAAGAGGGGACACATGTTGATGTAGAAGAGACATGAAGAAGAGGGGACACATGTTGATGTAGAAGAGACATGAAGAAGAGGGGACACATGTTGATGTAGAAGAGACATGAAGAAGAGGGGACACATGTTGATGTAGAAGAGACATGAAGCAGAGGGGACACATGTTGATGTAGAAGAGACATGAAGAAGAGGGGACACATGTTGATGTAGAAGAGACATGGAGAAGAGGGGCCACATGTTGATGTAGAAGAGACATGAAGAAGAGGGGACACATGTTGATGTAGAAGAGACATGAAGAAGAGGGGACACATGTTGATGTAGAAGAGACGTGAAGAAGAGGATTTTGCATAATAGGTGACCTTTAAATATTTGTTAAATTATGTTGCAAAGCTTCTGTGATGCAAGAAACATTTCCGACTCGATCTGACAAGAAAGGAAGATAAGATAAGAAGTACTTTATTGATCCCAATTTGGGACATGTTTGCGTTGCAGCAGCATACAAAGACATGGCATTGTACAATCAAAATTAAAAGACTAGAAATAAACAAGAAATTAGAAAATATACATGTTGAATATTAATAAAAGCTTATATAAGTTATTTTATATACATAAGTATGTGAGGTATGGAATATTAAATATTAAATTGAATATAAATGTCAAATGTACAGTGTGATAATATTATAAGTATAATAGTATCGTGTTAACTTCTGTACTTTTCTATAAGCCCTATTGAAGATTCTTTCAATAAAAGCTAATGCACGTTTCTTGCGTCGCAGAGTTTCTGGGCTCAGCTGGGCGAGATGCGGCGGAGGTTCGGCATGTTGGACAGCCCCCTCAGCCTCGTGCTGCTCACGTCCCGCGGCGGGAGGGAAAGCTGCGGCACCGCCCTCCAAACGCTACGATCACGAGGCGTAAACATGGACGAGGCGTACTCCCTGGCCGGAGCCCCGCGGAGCCCCATCCTGTCCCTGCTGAGACCTCACTTCCTGCTTATCAACCACCTGGAGGACTGAGGACATCATAACTGGGATGAACTGTTACAAGATTAAAAATAAAATTCACTGTGTCTTTAACAGAGATGTCAAAAGTACACACATTCTTTACTCAAGTGGAAGTACAGATACTCGTGTTCAAGTAGAAGTACTGACTAAACTTCTTTATTCAAGTCAAAGTAAAGAGGCTTTGAAATGTACTTCAGTAAAAAGTACCCATAACTAGCAGCTGTTTTAAAGAGTACCTGACCTCCCTTTATATTAATAGAACAATAATGTCATTGTTAGCTAATGAATGTTTCCATGCTGAACAACGGCAACATGACAACGTTTCCATTGGTCCCTCTTCTTTAGAGAAGACCAGGAAATGATGGATACACGGATCGTGTTCAAATCAATAGGCACGCAATGACTCTAAAGAATAATGATCACGCCACCAAACACACATTCAGACTAAAGGAACCAGCTGTTTGGAAAATGAGAGAAGTAGAAAGTACAGGTATTTGTGTTCAACATGTGAGAAGTAGAAAGTACAGGTATTTGGGTTCAACATGTGAGAAGTAGAAAGTACAGGTATTTGTGTTCAACATGTAAGAAGTAGAAAGTACAGGTATTTGGGTTCAACATGTGAGAAGTAGAAAGTACAGGTATTTGTGTTCAACATGTAAGAAGTAGAAAGTACAGGTATTTGGGTTCAACATGTAAGAAGTCAAAGTAAAAAGTCGTCAGAAAATAAGTAGTGGAGTAATGTACTGATACCAGAAAAATGTACTTAAGTACAGTAACGAAGTATTGGTACTCCACTACTTCCCGCCTCTGTATATGTCAATTCAGCTCATTAGCGTAGAGAGCCAATCAGTGGTCCTGATTTAAAGCTAAGCCCCGCCCACTTTCACAGTGGTTGTATATTTTGGTTTGTATTTGAATTTTTTTCAACTCTAATTTGATGATGCAAACAAACCTGAATGAATCAGAATGTGTGTAAGTGTTTTACAGTCCATGACTGTACGATTTACGATAATAACGCTTTTACCTTGAGCAGCACAATACGGTATTCTAACTGTGACCCTAAACTCCATCACTGGACATTACGGTAGTCCAGTGGCGAGCCGTCAGCGCCCATTCTAAAAAATAATATTTGAAAACATTAAAAAAAAACATTTTTTTTTAAATATGTTTTTTTATATGTTTTTGTTGTTACATTTTTCATTAGTTTTACCAAAATAACTTGATTTAATTGTATTTAAAATAATATTTCGAAATAAATAAATCCTTCGAATCTGCCTGTTCAGTTTCTATTGGAATGTGAAGGGTTAAATGCCGTCTCTGCGAGTTATGTGAAGACGGGAGAGCTTGTTGGTCCCTCTGTGCATTCAGAGAGGGCCCGCTATAGTAACTCAACGAGAGAGTAATGTCAAACTAGAGAATGCAGTTCCTGAAGAAATTGCTAGTGGGAATGCTTTATGCTGAAAAGCTGACGCTAAACTGCTATGCTGAAATGTAATGTGTAAGAAGAAAGTGAATCATTTAGATTAAAATGAAATGTGTAAGAAGAAAGTTAATCATTTAGATTGAAATGAAATGTGTAAGAAGAAAGTGAAGAATTTAGATTGAAATGATACATGAACACTGGGGGCTTGAATGTGTGATGAGACAAGAAAAGAAAGTAAAAAGGCTTGGAAAAGCAGCAGAATATTTGAACCGCAAACTTCTGAACTAAGTTGATGGCGAATGATCTGTCGCCATGGCAACGGCATTTGATGACACCCCATAATACACTTAGATGCGTTGATGGCTGCATCGTTAGCAAACCTGTGAAGTCTTGGGCTGTTTGGAGTAATTTCACTGAAGTTATGAGAAAACCGTGTTTCAAGGCGAGCATTGTGTTCCCATGGCAACGGCATTTGAAGAAATCTCAAAACTGTCCCGTAGATGTCTTCACAGCTGGACTGTTAGCACACGTGAAGTTTGAGCACTTTTTGAACATTTTCATAGGAGTTATAGCGACATCATGTTTTATGGCGAGGGATGCGTTTCCATGGAAACGGCATATGGTGAGATCTCAGAGTTGGCGTAGAGCTGTTGAGGCATGGACCGGTGATATACAAGTGAAAATTGGGGGACAATTGGACCGTGTCCATTGGACTTATAGCGACAACATGTTTTATGGCGAGGGATGCGTTTCCATGGAAACGGCATATGGTGAGATCTCAGATTTGGCGTAGAGCTGTTGAGGCATGGACCGGTGATATACAAGTGAAGATTGGGGGACGATTGGACCGTGTCCATTGGACTGCAACAACATGTTTTATGGCGAGGGATGCGTTTCCATGGAAACGGCATATGATGAGATCTCAGATTTGGCGTAGAGCTGTTGAGGCATGGACCGGTGATATACAAGTGAAGATTGGGGGACGATTGGACCGTGTCAATTGGACTTACAGCCACATCGTGTTTCATGGCGAGTGGTCTGTCGCCATGGCAAAGGCATTTGATGACACCCCATAATACCCTTAGATGCATTGATGGCTGCATCGTTACCAAACCTGTGAAGTTCTGGGCTGTTTGGAGTATTTTCACTGAAGTTATGAGAAAACCATGTTTCAAGGCGAGCATTGTGTTGCCATGACAACGGCATTTGAAGAAATCTCAAAACTGTCCCGAAGATGTCTTCACGGCTGGACTGTTGAAGTCTGCTGCATGTCAGTTGGAGTGATGACATCATCGTGTTCCATTGCACAGGTGTTTATAGTTGAGCTAACGAGGTGCCTAGACTTCAAAGGCTTCATTGTTCTGAATGAGAGATGAACCTCTTACATGTGAACGTTTTGTGGAAGAACCGTAACAGATATCTGTGAAATTTCAAAACGTGAAGCATGTCAAGGAAGTTGAGTATCTGAAGTGTAATTTGTGTGTAGTTTCGGGTTAATAATGTGGCCTTTTTGGCAGTTTAACTAAAGGTGTGCGGCTGCTACTGTGAGGAAATATCTGCCTGAAATTACAATGGGCTTCAATGGAGGAATGTTGAACGTTTTTGTCACTTCATGCCCTCAAGAGGCATTTTGTTGAATTATTTTTTGCTTAATTATTTGTCATTTTTCAAGCTACGAGATGTTTTCCTACGTTTATCATGAAGAATTATGTCCCAGGAATGTAGGGTTTGGGAATTATCAGTTTTAAAAAAATATATTAAGGCACATTTCAAGATTTCTTACCCTCTAACTGTGACATCACGCACTCTAGTTAATGTTAAAATGTGAAGAAAACCTCTAAAACAAGGTCTGAACAAATGTTAGTATCTCTAAAAGTAAGAATCAGATTTAAAAGTCGTTTTACACGAATAATGTCAGAAAGATTTGTAACATTTTAAAGTTGGAATGAGGTTTCTGAGTGAAAGTATGAATGAACAGTTAGCAGTTGAAGTC
Source organism: Pogonophryne albipinna (assembly GCA_028583405.1). Taxonomy (NCBI): domain Eukaryota; kingdom Metazoa; phylum Chordata; class Actinopteri; order Perciformes; family Artedidraconidae; genus Pogonophryne; species Pogonophryne albipinna. Next base: position 1,183,133 of record CM053250.1, read on the forward strand.
GCATGAAGATTAGTTGAAGTCTGAAGATTTCCTCCATTGACTTCAATGTTAAAAATGTGATGTATTATGGGATGTATCTCTTGAATTATGAAAGGTATGAATGAGAAAAGTAATAGCCATCGATTCCCGACTGAGCTGAACGTTTTGATGTTTGAACGGAGTTTCTGCGATGTTCAATGCGGGAGAAGAAGAGGGCCAAAATACCGGCGGAATAATAAAAATGTTGTCCGTAGAATAACAGTTAGTGGGTTGAATGACAGTACAATTGACCAATCATATCTTCCCTCTAAATGGGCGGGCTTTATTTTCGCGGACTTTATGACAAGTTCCGCCCGCTGTGAGGTCTATGCAAGTGGTGCAGTGACGCGTCCTAAAACCCGGAAGTAAGCTTCGCTCGGATTCCCCATACAGTCTATGGGATTCCCTCGACAGAAAGCAATGGGATTTCTCCAGAGGATTTTGGAAAATAGCTGGAAATAAGGTCTGTGGAAAACGAACCTGTTAGATAAATGCACGTTTTGTTCAGACGGATAATATCCACATGTCTACCCTACTTTTATTATTTTCTAATCATAAATCTAAACGATAGATTTATGATCAATAGATTTATGATCGATAGATTTATAATTAGCATAAGTTCGTTCATGATGGCTCACTTCAGTGATAGTGATGACATTGTTGCGAAATTATTAACCGAGTCATTTTCAAGACTGAGTTCCAATGATAAACTGGAGTGGCAAAGGATCAGCTGCATGACCCGCCATCAAGTGCTTCATCCAGAAGGACAGGAGGATGGACTTTGTGTAGTGATTTAATCTTCAAAGGTAGGCCTAAGTCATTTTCAATGTGGGTCGCCGTGCCGACTTAATTCATTTGTAATTGTTACTTGGCTGTGGGTGCCCTGTCATGATAGGTGTTTATATAAATGGTGTTGTTTTGTGTGGTAGAGGGTCGCTGTCATTGATGCGTTTTGCACCCCGGGCCGCTGTTTTGATATTCCGCTGAAGTATACGCTGTGACGTAATATCTCTTCTTTTTTTTAGAGGGAAGGGGGGGGGGGGTCAGAGGGCCTAGGTATAAAAGTCACGGCTCGCCACTGCGGTAGTCTTATTTCACCCATCAGCAGCCCTGGACACTAACTTTAATCTTCAGCAGCAACACATTAATTTAAATGTACCTTGCAGCAGCAGTATACAATATTATGGTAAAATAATGGAGAGCAGTCTCTCTTTGAATCTGATCATATTAAACACACTATGTCATTTTCTGGACTGATCGAAGGAGTTTGTTGTCAATGCAGCTAGCTTCTCTAAATAGGATTTCTACATTGTTCTTTGTTCTGGAGCATTTTACCGGTGCCGAATTATCCACAGGGGTCTCAAACAAACAGACCATGTTTTTAAAACTTTTAAAAGCACTGAGTTGAGAAAAACTGCATTTCCCCAATGTTGTTCGGCTGCTACTAATGTTTTCTAAACGTATTTATCTTATATTCTTAAGATAGACGTTGAATGACTGGAATATATGGTTAAAATATACCAAAATCTAAAATGATACAGTAAAAATTTACCGTTTTAAGACGGCTTAAAAAGTCAAATTATGACCGCGGGATACAAACGTAATCTAAATCACAGATTTCTTTGGTTTTGTAAAATGTTCCACACATTTCAGATAATTGAAGTAAGACAACGACAAAATATCAAACGGAGATCTAGTTGTTTTGACAATTTTTATTTTTGGAAAAGTTACAGATGCGTTGAATGCAGAAAATAACAGTTGAATTTAACATCTATACTGTTAAAGGTGGGGTAGGTCATTTTGGAGAAACCAGCTCGAGTGCGCTAGAATTTGAAAATACACAGCCGGAAAAAATCTGCCCCTTCCTTACAGAGCCCCTCCTCCAACACACACGAACGCGCACATGACCAATAAGGGCACGAGATAAGTTTGTGCACAGATGGAAGGCTGACAGGCAGGTAGGCCATCCAGTTACTTTAGCCGGGCCGGCTCAGATGATTGGTCGTGCTTTTTACAGCACCACGGCTTCCACAGATGATATTTCTTTATGGAATTTTTGTCAAAGCACTTAAAATATTCATTGCTATCGGGATGTTAAGAGCATTCCATGGAATATAACAAAAAGTGTATCTCGAGCCGGTTTCTCAAACTTACATACCCCACCTTTAACTTGCAGCTGATGTTGGTTAAAAATCCACCTTCTATATGCTAATCTAAAAATATTATAGTGCCAACAAGAAAAAATGCGCTGTTCCTATCTTGTGCATCTTATACATTACATTTCATTTAGCTGACAATGTTGTCCAAAGCGACTAACAATGAGTTCAATCAACCATGAAGATAGACCCCCAAAAAAGCAAGATTCCTGAAAGTACCTAAGCTGTTCATAAACCCAACCAAGTGCTACAACCAAGAGAGATTTTTTTTAGATTTTTTTTTTTAGAAAAGGTGCAGTTGACACAGGTGGGTGTTGATTCTGTGACAGAAGATGTGTAGACGTTCAGCTGTCATGATATAAATTGGGAGTTCAATCCACCATTTTGGAGCCAGGATAACAGATAGGTGTGTTCTTGTGAGAGAAACTCCTTCTGGAGGAAACACAGGGATATTAGCATTCACAGACCATACAAAAACCCATACAACACACGACAGGAAAGGGGAACCAGAAAAAAGCATAAAAGGATCTCTTTAAGTATGTCCTGGATGCAGACCCGGCGTCATGGGCGGGCACCATGTGGCCGGGCCCGCCCATCCAGGATTTGGGCCCGCCCATCCAGGATTTGGGCCCGCTGTTCTAATCAGGGCTGAATACCACATTGTTATTGTTTTATTATTATGTTTATTGTTGTTATTTGTAGGGCTTTGTCCTAATATTTATTTTTGTATTAGTTTAATATCATTTTTTTATTTTGCTAGGAAATTCTGAATGAAAGGCTGCGCGCAAGACTGGTTTTTCGCTGGGTTGAGTCGTGTGGGTTTTTGAGTGAGATGCGGCACAGCAGCCTGTCAGTTAGTTTACTCTTGCTAGTGGTTCACGAAAGGAATATGGCAACTCAGCGCCAGATGCAGGCACATTAGAAGAAATCAGTTAGGCCTACGTTACCAACGAGCAAGCAAGTCAGCTGGCAATCAATTATATTTTGAAGAGAAATGTACTCTCAAGCCGGCTCTCTCACAAACTCCTGCTCTGTGCGCAAGCAGACCGCTGCACAGGCTCTCTGCCTCGCTCAATCTCTCTCTCTCTCCCTTTCTCTCCATCGCTCAACCTCACTCCACCTCTCCACCCTGTGTGCGCTCAAGTTTGCCTGCGTGCTTGCCCAAGTTGGCACAGCGTTACAAATGTGCCACAAAACCAACCAATGGATACATAAGACCGTCAACAGCCTTATGGCATCCTAAAACCCCTGTCTTTCAACAATTCACGAGCGCCTCGCTCCCCCCCCCCGCCCCCGCCCTGGTAAATCAAATGCCCGCCCAGAGATGTATGTCTGCCGCCGGGTCTGCCTGGATGTAGGAAGGAAAAGTGCCAAAAGGTAGGACATTACCAGGGACTTCAAGCAGATGGGCATCTACTGGTAGCCGAGGGGAGGAGAGGGCGGTGTATTTGTGGGAGAACTGAGGGGGGTTTTAAAATAATTGGGCTGCTGCGTTCAGAATAAGCTCCAGAGGGGTTTAGGGTTGGGGTTGAGATTTCTCCTCACACTACGGGTTCTTAATAGTCTATCTCGAGCTCTTTGCAGATCACCGGGTCGATCTCACGGAGAGCAGCGAGCAGGATTGTGCTGGGATCTCGTCCCTTGTATTGCACCATCTGCAGCACCTCTCTTGCTCTTTCTTCTTGGGGTTTGGTGCTGACTGATGCAATTTGCTCATCAGTTAGAATTTTATTCTCGATAAGCACATCGAGAAGCTTCTCCAGAGTAGCGGGAGATATCCCATTGCTGAGCGCTGACCGATGAGAGATCAGCTGCATGTCTGAATAGGGCATTCGCCGGGACATTAACCATCTTGCTTCTGGAAGATAAAGAGGAAACATACTTTTGTTATACAACCAACAACACTTACAACCGAGATTAAAATAACTGTAAACTCAGAAGAAATTAAATGTAGTGTTCTACAGATAACATATGCTCTAAATAACTCCTTTCTTTGCCTTTTTGTTCACTTGAAAGATGATGAGATGGAGCAAAATGCATGAAGGTGCACTACAGCTATTTGACATCAGGCAGAGGCGGTACCTTGCAGATACAGTCTGTTTTCCCAGGCTACTTTCCCGCTCTGGTCCTGGAGCTTCAAGTTCAGGGACTCTGTGCTCGTGTCCAGGAAAACTTCAAATGTCGGATGGTAATTTGGTCCGAACCTGGGTGAGAATTCATCATGCTGAAAACCAGAACAGAAGAAATTAAGTGTTAACCTGGTTCTTTCATGATTGGGAATCTACATACAGCCAAAAGTAAATGTATGCTTGTTTATAAGCATTAGCGCCAGGTTCCACATTGCGACTTTAGGCTCTTGGTTCAATGGATACCAATGAGAAGAGAGTGTACGCCATTGCATGAGGACCACCTTGTGAAAAAACCAGCTACCAGCTTCTTTTTACCAAGCATTCAGAAAATATCTCAACTATCAGAGAAACATTGAGGACGTCACTGTAGAAAATGGAGAGGAAGCTTTTTGTTGACCGTGTCCTTCAGACTAAAATCATAACAAAGACAATCTTATGAAACAAAATTGAGCCGATCGACTAGGATGACCCTTGATATTGCTTTCAGTGAAAAGTTATATTTGGTTTCATAGAAAACAGAAAGGCACGTTATGTAGACACCGGGCCTTGGAAGAGAAGCTGTGACTTTACTCACCATTGGCTGCAGGAACAGGTCTTCAGGATCAACGTGAATGCTGTATTTGTGACCAAAGTCCAGCAGACAGTGGCTTGGGATCCTTACGCGCTGAGCACCATTTTGTTGTCTGGAAATCTTAAGAAACAGGACATTTCTATCACTTGAGTTCATAACATTTATACACAACAAATGTTGACGGTGCCAACAGAGAGCTGCAGGAATGAGTGAGTGGAGAATGAGCTAGCATTCTAAAATGTATGGTTCCCCCATCCCGAAGCCAACATTTATTTAATTTGTTGTTTTTGGTTAGTATCCTGAAATAAGGTCTGTGGTTTACACAAACTGTTCACGTTCAGGACATTAAATATGTCAGTTAATACCCCACTGGGGAATGTCAGTTTCTATCTTTCAGCAGTGGTTGCTAACAAGTGACTAAACGAGACCTCTAAACTTCATCACGCTGAACATTAGCCACCTTTAGCTTAGCGGTCTCTGATGCACAGCCATGCGACTGTGATGCATTTCCTTTGTAGCTTTATGTTATAGCTTTTTACTTCTGCAGATTGCATTGACGCTTCAAAAGTCATAAAAGGGGTGTCCATCTTTGGGGATTAGCAATAGGAACATCATTTGTAAGTATAGTTAAACGTGATCTAATTTTCTGCAATATTCCGAAATCCAATGGAAAAATCCCATTGCTTTTTGTCGAGGGTTAGGGCTATCCTACATCATCAGTGCACCACTCTACTGCCGAAAGGGATGACAACAAAAAGCAACTTGTACAGTCTAAACAAATAATGATGATAATAACAATAAGAAACACAGACTACATAACACCTTAGGGCGCTTACAGCGGGTTTTGATCACCCTTTTGGAAACAGCTTAAAAGAAGTGTTGAGGCTGATGGAGAGCACATACGGCGGATGGCTTTACCTCATGCAAAGGGACGTTGTCCTGCAGGACAATTACGGTCATTATTTGAAGCTCTTTGATCGGTGTCCGTAGGTACAGCATGAGTTGGCTCCTTATTGGCCGGTTCTTTTTCATAAACCTTTTGAGGATATGCCAAACCAGGCCAAAGGAAGAGAGGTGAGGGACGTCCACGACCACGTGAGTCTCTGTCATCTCCAGCGGCTTCAAGATGCTCATTCCCTCATCAGAGATGTCAGCCACAGACAATGCGCCATCCTTCATCGCTGTGAAGGCAAAGAGCTGATCAACATTGGTTCATCTGCACCTAATGTATCCCTTAAAGGTCCCCTATCATGCTCTTTTTCATCAATATATTATAGGTCTCAGTTATATACAAAACATGTCTTTGATGTGTTTGGCTCCAAACACCAAACAGATCATTGCAGCATTACCCATAATCCCCTCTGTCTGTTACTTTAGATGAAAATAAGGAGCCACTCCCCACGCCCCTCTGAGAGATGTTTTTATATAAATGGATCAGGACAAAAATATCTCTCAACTCACAGGGGACACATATGTATGTATAAAAGACATGGAAAAAGTGGATTTTGCATAATAGGTGACCTTTAGAATGTGTCTAATGTCATCGACATCGGAGCCTCCCAACAGCTGCTTTATAACTTTTCACAGGTTTTCGATATTACTTGGTACTACTCGGTATCCGAAAAATGCATATCCTAGCATTGCAGATTGCTTTACCTTCCTTTGTTTCACTGTGGGGGAAGCGGAGCTGAGTTAGGGCGTCCTCGACAGCACTCTTGATTTGGAACAGCGGCCCTGCAGGCGTCTTTCCGCCTGAGTTGAGGAGGTCTTCGTCCCAAATGAGGATCATGTACGTCAGCTCTGCTTCTTTAGCCATTACGAACACCAGGTTAGTCAAATCACACCGGAACACACCGGGACCAGGGAACTTGTACCTGGAGACATAGAAGGGACACACTTTTATAACAAGCATTTATTAAGCTGTTGCTCAAATGATGTGTTTTCACGCACAGCTTCATCGGCACAGTTAGCACAACATGTTGATTTTAACATAAAACCAACAAAAAAAGTCGGTTTTACTGTGTAGCAACGGCTGAAACTGCGGCGACAACAACTTAACTTAAAATGACGGCAGCACTGATCGAGGTTTCCTGTAACTTTCCAAGTATGTTCACATTTTCCTTTCCATAAACCACTCTTTAAACACTGCCGAAGCCCTGTGTTCCCTTCAGTGTTCCCTTCAGTGTTTACTTCCTGTCTGTCTTCTTCTGCTGTTCCGGTTTGGTTAGGGTTAAAATCAGAACTCAAATATTGTTTTACTTCACAACCCCAAAATGTTTTTCTCGTGTGCCCCTTATCCTCTTCCATAAAAATTACGATTGAAGAAGTATGGTGTTTACTGACGAAGGAGAACTAATGTGTGTAACATCGCAGCTGACGTTTCATTGACCGGACTATTTTGTGCGGACTAACAGAAAGCACATGGTCCCTTCATCAGAGCGTCCTTATAATAACAGACCTCTTCATTTTCCAATTAACGGATCAGAATGACCGACCAAAGACTTTCGGATGGGGGATTTCCAACTGATCAGGTGGAGAGAAAGTCTTACCAGTCGGCAACAACAACCTGATTAATGTGAGGTGTTACAATTGGAAAAGCTTTAAAGCCCCTGCTATTTGCTATTTCATACATAGAGGCATTATTTAATATCTACTGGAAAGAGCCTTATATGAAATACCTGAGCATTATAGTAAATAAAGACAATGCAATGCGTCATGTTATGGGATTACCTGTATAGAGGTTGTTGGAACCTGCATTGAAACACTGCAGGTGAGAAGGTTACAACATCCTGGAGTTATGAGAGGAAAACATTTGGTTATTTTCACAGAGATAAAGATATCAATTCTACCTTAAAAAACAAAAAACACAATTCTAGAGTATTACATCATAAGACCAAACAAAATGTAGTTAGTCAGGATCCTCCCAATCACAAGCACAACAGTAACAGCCAATCACAGCACAGTAATGATAGCCAATCACAGCACAGTTATACTAGCCAATCACAGCACAACAGTACCAGTCAATCACAGCACAGTCATACTAGCCAATCACAGCACAGTTATACTAGCCAATCACAGCACAACAGTACCAGCCAATCACAGCACAGTCATATTAGCTAATCACAGCACAACAGTACCAGCCAATCACTGCACAGTAATACCAGCCAATCACAGCACAGTCATACTAGCCAATCGAAGCACAGTAGTACCAGCCAATCACAGCACAGTAATACCAGCCAATCACAGCACAGTCATACTAGCCAATCACAGCACAACAGTACCAGCCAATCACAGCACAGTGATACCAGCCAATCACAGCACAGTCATACTAGCCAATCACAGCACAACAGTACCAGCCAATCAGAGCACAGTAATACCAGCCAATCACCGCACAGTCATACTAGCCAATCGAAGCACAGTAGTACCAGCCAATCACAAGCCGGCCTATCAGAGCATATTGGGGCGGGACTTAGCTCACAGCACATGAGCAGTTAAAAAATGTTATATTATTCTTTCTTTATTTATGTATACATTTTTAACTAACATATATTTTTTTGTATTTGATCTATTCACCAATACAACAAAGCAATTGTCTTTGTTAATTCCATTTTTTATGAGTAGGTATACTACACTTTTTACAGATTTTTCACAATAGCTGTTAACGAATAAAAAGTAAGCTCACAGAATTAAATTAACCATTAGTTAAATGTTATCAGTGGTTAAACAGCATTAAATACACTTCTCGCTGAACCACTGCTCCTCTTTCACCTGTGCTTCTGTTGTCCCATCCTCTACGCCATAGCGGTCATCTGATGGAGAGAAGAAGTGAAAGAGAAAGCGCCAGAATAATAATTAGAAAACTTTTGGAGAAAAAAAGTGTTTCGTATGAACAAACGCTCCTTTTGCCGTCAGACATTAATGTTCACAAGTTTAAAGGTCTCCTATCATGCTATTTGTAGGCATATATTATGGGTCTCAGATATATACAAATATATAAAAAACCTGTATATGATGCGTTTTGCTCAAAATACCAAACCGATCATGCATTTTAGACACCCCTCATATATCCCTCTATTTCAGCCCTGTTAGAGAACTGCTAGCCTGGGTCCTTAGCTTGAAAAAAAGGAGGCGGAGCTAATGCCTGCTCAGAATTACCCGGCAGATTCAGCTCAATGCTGCCGTGATTAAATGCCATCATGTTCCAAACTACATCAAGGATTATTTCTGAAACAGTGTGGAGCTCAAATGCTTTTTCTCTCTCAGGTTTATCACAAGGTGAGTTTTTTAATTTCCTGCTGTTTTACACATGCTCTCTCCAGTACAGGTTAGCTCTGAGTGCTAGCGATGCTAATGTAAACAAAGATGACCAAAACAGGCATTGTTTCTGATAGCAACGTTTCTGATAGGGCCATGGGTGTAAAGCCCGCCCACATTTCTCATATTAAGTCATATCGGATGCAGATCTGGATCAGCTCTGTTGTTCCTCGTTTTTAGAGATTTGGGTACGGAGGAAAAGAGAGAGGGTTTTATTTTCTGACGCTGTGTGAGTTCCCTGACACACCGGGGACACTTAGTTATGTATAAAATACATCAAAAAGTGCATTTTGCATGATAGGTCCCCTTTAATGAATGGAGGATATGGTTTCAATACTCACAGGTGTTTGATTTCTCAGGCTTGGTCTCGTCGCCCTTCAGCCTGTAGGGATGTCGAGGGTGAGAATTATTTCAATAGTCGTTCTTTTAACTATTACAACATGTCCTCGGGCAATAGTTTACATGTCTACGGTATTGAAGCGTTTGTATGGTGCTTTGAATAAAAGCAACAGCTGAATATCATGTTATGATGATGCCAAAAGAGCCCAGCAAGAGTTCATTTAAAGGGGTCCTTTTATGCTTTTTGGGGTCTTCCCTTTCCTGTAGTGTGTTATATAGGTATTTGTGCATGTAAATAATAATAATAGTTGTTTAATGTTTATGTTCATGTACTCAAAGATGCTTTACAGTGTAAGGGAGGGTGGACAAACAAAGACAGTCAACAGGCAATTATTTTGGGGGGGGGCTTATGGATAGACAGAGGTGATGGTCTACAAAGGCTAAAATCCATGTGTTGAATTTGTTGTTGAGAATATGGCCTCTTTAAACCCTTGTATTGTACTCTACTGTGTTTCTTTACTGAACCTTTCCGTACTCTAAATGACAAAGATATCACATGACAACAAGACTGAGTCCTCTTCTGGTCAGGTGACACCACATAGACTCTTCCTTTGTGTCTGAGGGTCCAAGGATTATTACTGAACACCGGAGGTACCCTTACCATATCCTCTCCACATACCGAGGAGGGCTGGTGGCTCTAGGATTGTCCTTTCTTAAATCATCCATCGTCTCGGGTCTGACAGATGCACTGGTAATACTGGAAACACACACACACACACACATACACATACACACACACACACACACACACACACACACACACACACCACACACACACACACACACACACACACACACACACACACACACGCAGACATACATACACACATACACACATACACACACACTTTAAATGCAATTCCTTTAAATCAGAACCATCTAATTGGTTAACTTTGGTTTAAATACAACACATTAGTGAAATATCAGACAGGTTGGCCTCCATTTTGACCGCATTGCATGCAGGAATGCTTGCTCATAAACCAGGAAACGGAAAAAGTTACATTTAAAGAAGTCACGTTGGACTCCAGGAGGTTCCTGACCAGACTGAATAATAATCTTGTAAATGGTTTTAACACTCACCCTGTTTTTCCTCCTGCTTTGTCGAAGTATGAAATGAAGTCTGCCTCTCTTACTTCATACTTTCACTTTTAAAGTCCCTTCCTGTCTGAGCTCCTCACTTTGTGACACAACAGGGTTTTTTTGTCAGTTGGTCTCAAGTTACACAGTTTCAGGAAGTAAATCCTGGAAAATAGACATAGATAAGAGAAATAAAAGTCCAGTTTTGGTGTAAAAGGAGTTGAATCCTCTCCTTTGTCCTCTTATTTGCATCTACTACATCCCTGTGTACATGTGTGTATTGATGACATATACTGTATCACTGTTTACATTACAGTTTATTCATTCTACATGTAGGCTACTGAGCACCAAAAATATTGTTATGTCTTGTAACACAAATTAGTTTTATGACGAGGGTCTGAGGAATAACATGTTTGTGTTTCCAACAACTGCTTTAGTTACTTATACTGTATAATAAATGAATACAGGAAGTACACATTGTCCTGGTCCTGTGTTGGCAGTAAAACTGGATCAGTGACGCCATCTACTGTTTGTCTCAAAGAACTGATAATAGAATAACTGCTGTGGATGGTGAAAAGCATGCTCAAAGAGAAGAAGAAACAGGAACCACAGAAGGGACATTTACATTCTGCATTTGACCCATCCTAGTGTTAGGAGCAGTGGGCTGCCATATGTGCGCCGCCCGGGGAGCAGTGTAGGGAACGGTGCCTTGCTCAGGGACACCTCTGTAGCACTTGGTCTTTCCGGGACTTGAACCCGTGGTCTTCCAGTTCCCAAGCCAAGTCATACGAACCTCACCACCCCATCAAAAGCATTCACTTTTGAAAATGTTCTCCAAATTCAGTGCAAGATGGAGGAGAATTCAGATGTATTTAAAACAGCTATTATGCTCATTTATAGTGTGTCCCTCTACTGTGACACGTCTCCATGCTTTAATGTTCAATAAGCAATTTTTTCAATAATATTTGCCTTTTTGGCTCCGACAGTCGTCTGTAGAATTCCCCAAATCACAATGTGTTTTAAAGGTTATTTACAGTATTTTGCTGTAACACTGTAAATGTCCCTGCTGTGGGACTAATACAGGAATTCGGATTCTCTGGTCACGAGTATCTGGCACAACAACAATAGGAAAGGTTCATATTATATTTCAGAGTTTTATAAAAAAAGTTGATGACTCACCCTGCACTTTGGGTTGTATACATATTTTGCTTCCAGTAAAAAATAATTGGACACAAGCCATACCGAGATGCATAGGCTCCATTCATGAGTTGAGTCTCGTGTACACGGCCAAAAAACACTTCTTCATGGTCATCTTGTTCTCCCAATGCACATTCTGAGCTATTGGTGTGAATGCCGATACATATTTCTGACACACCCATCCCTGCAGTTCACCGTTTTTTAACACAAAGCGAGGAAAATCAAATCACACTTTCCTAGCAGTTTAACTGAAACACCAGCAGCCAATACAAACACACGGTCAAACTGTGACCAGACATAACTGGCACTCATGAATATTTCATCACATTTGTATTCTTTTAGTCGTAGTCTCTTTCACCTCTATGCTATATTTTGAATAACTTGCATTATACATTTGTTACTGGCCACCAACCAGACTCTACATATTTTGTGCAAAAGCACATTTATTTTACTTTAATTTGATGCTGCTAGCCTGCTACTACTTTGGTATGGGAAATCCCTTTATAATGTTTTACATATATCCGTTCATATTGTTTTAAAAATGAATGATAAGGAATTTGGTTATTTTCATTATTTCAGACAATTTCCGATGAAAAAAACAAACCTTACACATTTAAAATAATATGACATTTGACAGTTTAAAGAGCACTTCTGCACCAAAACAGTATTTTCCTTTGATAACTAAAACACAGATGCCACTCCATTTTTTGTCAGGAGGTTGGACCTAAATGCAGTAACAGAGGGAGGCAGGAATATGCAATCAAAATCGAGCTTTTAATTAAGAAAAAGGTGATGACAAAAAACAAGGGGAACCAGGCTAATCAACAAAATCAAAAAACTGAACCTAAATCATAGACTCGTTTACACCCTTTGTTAGATTGTAAAGCAGGGTGCGGCGCAGGGTGACGGCATCAGGATCATTGAAGTTAATCAGTGTTCAAGGTTCAAGATCCAAGGCTTCTATTGTCACAGTGTAGTTATGACAATGGAAATCTTAGGTCACAGGCTCCTCCAACAGAGCAACTCAATAAAACACATAATAGTGCAAGTAAATACAAATAAAATATAATATAATAGAAACAGTGCAGAATAGTCTCTATACAAGTAATTGGAATATTGATATATATAAGTTGTAAACAGATGGATGTTCTTTCAAAAGTTCAGAATCAGAAACGGGTTTATTGCCAGGTAGGTTCACACGTACGAGGAATTTGACTTGATGTCATGGTGCATACATAAACATTTAAAACAAACATTGTAAAAAGTACACAGATAGCGAACTATATTAAGAACACTGTAATACAAATATAGTAAGATAGCAATAAAATAAAGGAGGTTATTTACAACGACATGGAATGCAGTAAATTATAGAATATAAAATATGAAATATGTGCAGTAAGCAATATTTAAACATTGTGTTCTGGTGTTTAACAGTCTTATGGTCTGTGGGATGTGTTAAATATGATCTGTGTCTATTATATCTTACATATTTCACACTAACATTTAGACTGATTAAATAAATGTTTTGGGACCTGTTAGGTTGGATTAGTTTAAGGGAAGGTTAAAGGTTATTCATAAATATATACATTTTTCCAATTGAATACGTGTTTGTAAAAATAATATGTTCAGTGTCTGGACCCCTATTCTACAGCTTCAGATACATATGGGGGAGCCCCATTTCAAATAGTACGTCTTATGATTGTTTTTGTATGTTTAACTGTTAAAATGAATGAATATCATTTGAATACAGTTTGCCTCAGGGACACAGTGTGACCTCTATCTCTCATGAATATGTTTAGCCTCCTGTAAAACAACTGGAATAGATTATACTTATGTAACTAAAAGAACTGAAAAACCTTCACATAAATTAAAACTTTGTATGCATTAAACTACGTTTAATTTCATTTATCTAGTATTGTTCTAAATGGGCTCTTAAAGTGCTACAAATCGTTTATTCAGTGTGTTGGGTCAAGGTACAAGCAACACAGGTGGGTATGCAGTCAGTAACGGAAAATGTGTAGATTTGTCTCCTGTCATGATAGGCCAGTACCAGTCTCTTGAAACCAATGTGGGCATTAGCAACTGAAGGGAGCAGTGTGGGAGCAGTGTGGGAGAACTGAGGGAGGTTGTACACTAGTCGGGCAATGTTTCAATCTCGGTCCTGGAATAAAAAGAGCGAACATACTTTTGTAATACAACCAACAACCACTTTAAACAAATATCTTACAAATAACTGTGAAGAAGGCCTGTTAGAGAAGTGCTGATTCTGTGTCTGTAGCTGCTGGCCCCGCCCCCTTTTGAGCACGACAAGGCAGTGAGGTCTCCTCTGCCTACTCAGCTAAATGCTGCCGTGATGAAACACCATATCATGTTCAAAACCACATCAAGGATTATTTCTGAAACAGTATGGAGCTCAAATGCTTTTTCTCTTTCCGGTTTACCACAAGGTGAGTTCCTTTTTTTATTTCCTGCTTTTTTACACATACTCTCTCCAGTACAGGTTAGCGATGCTTGCTAATGTAAACAAAGACCATATTACTTCCAAAACGTTGCACATTGTTTCTGATAGCGATGTTACTGATAGGGCCGTGGGCGTAAAGCCAGCCCACATTTCCAATATTACATCATATCGGACGCAAATCTGGATCAGCTCCGTTGATGTGTCATTTTGCCAGAAGATGTTATAAGAGGACTTTTTATCCAGTTGTATACCACATTTTGACCATATAACTTTTAGATACTTCTAATACTTACAGATCTTCTGTTTCTCAGCTGTGATCCACTTGTCATTGATCCTGCAGGGAAATAAATAGTAATAAATCTAAAAGAAAAACATATCATGAGAAAACCAACAGACTATCTTTTTAGCTTTTCTGTAAAGTCCTTTCTGTTAGACAGTTGCTTTCTTACTCAAATGTTGCTTTGCAGCTTACGTTATAATGTTTGTGTCAATCAGGTCTTGACCAAACCACAGCACTGAGCCTACTCTTGTTAAGATCTTAAATGACATGCCGTTAAAAACAAATATTAGTAGAATCTCAGTCTTGATATCTCAGTGCTGTTTTGACACTGTTGACCAAATTTTACATTTTACTAGACCAACTGGAAAGACAGATAGATAGACTTTCTGGCATAATACTAAATTGGTTTGAATCTTACAGGAAGCACTGTGACAACTTTGTTTGTTTCTATAGGTAATTACATATCTAAGCGTACTAGGGGTGTAACGGTTCACAGAAGTCACGGTTCGGTTCGTACCTCGGTTTGGGGGTCACGGTTCGGTACGGTTCGGTACAACAAGAAAAAGCAAAAAAAAGTCCCAAATGCATAATTCCAGGTTTGTTGTTATTTATGTTTGAACAGTAGTGCAAGTTTCAGTTTAAAAATAAAGAACTCTGACATTTTTGAATAATTAACTGTATTAAACAGTTAAAAACAAACCATACACAGTACACTCAGATGGCCATATTATCTATAATGGCTGATGTCAAACAAAAAGGTTTCATCAAGCTGTAAAACTAAAAAGAATGTCTTGAAAATATGACATCATAAATAATAAGAAAGTGTTTCAAGAGCGCAAAGTCGTTGAAAAACATATGCCAAAAGCTTCTGTTATTTATTTTGGTCTCTCGGCTTTCATGTCTATTGGCTTCTTAAAAACAGAGCGGATAAGCTGTTGAACTGCTGTTGTCTTTTGCCGGGCTCCGGCAAATCTGGGTGATGCCTTCTGATATGATTTAGCATGTTTGGCGTGTGTTCTCATTAGCATACCGCACCACTGTAGAACAACGGCGACACACCGTCCTCGTCCGATCCACCACTCGCACACTTCATCGTTGTTGTAGTCCACAGGGAACCCGAAATGTTCCCACACAGCTGATTTAAAAGAAGCAGGTGGGTTCTAGCTCCTGTGTGTTATCTGAAATCGCCATACTAACTTTTCTTCTTCTTGTATTTTGTTCGTTTTGTTGTTGTGTTTCTTCTTCTTCATTTGTTGTTTAAGGGTGGCTGGCAAACAGCTTTTAGGCGCAATACCGCCCCCTGGATTATATATAGTGTAGTGGATACTGCCCTGAATGAAAGACTTTTTTCCCACTCGTAAAAAAAAGGCGTATTCGTCGTGTGACTGCGTGTGCCGAACCGTGACGTCTGAACCGTGACGGTACGGGACGAATACGGATACCGTTACACCCCTAAAGCGTACACATTTGAAATGCGGAGTTCCTCAGGGCTCCATCCTGGGGCCTCTATTGTTTAACATCTTCATGCAACACTGGCTCAGTTAATTGAAAACAAAAACAAAGTTATTATCAGTTTGCAGATGACACAGCATTGACAAATCAATGATTGGAAATATTAAAACTTCCTTCAACAAAGAATAAACTGATGTAATAATTTGTTCAGCCAATGAGGAAGGAATAAAATGTAATTGCTGAGCTCCAATCAGCACTGTTAAAACCCACAGAAAAGGACAGAAATCGAGGTGTATTCATATATTCAGACCTTTATCTCAAGAGTGAAATTAAGACAATTACAAAGTCGGCCTGTTATCACCTTAAGAATATATCTATTATTCAATTACTTACTTTATGTCTCAGCAGGATTTGGCCAAAACCTGTCCATGCATGCATCTTTAGTAGACTCGACCACTGTCTTTACATGTCTCACTGAAAAGTCAATTTGACAACTAAGGCTCATTCAGAACGCTTCTGCGCTAGAACTCACTAACACTAAGAAGGTGGATCACATTACTCTTGTTCGTAGGTCTTTACAAAACAGATGGAGAAAATAGACTTTAGCATTAAGGTTGTCAGAGTGGATCAGTATGATATCAGCCCCTTCAGCTCAGTCAACACATCTCTCACATATTAATCTTAGCAAAGAAGTTAAATATGGAGAACTGACCTGAGAGTCTCCAATCTACAGTGTGGACTCTCCAGAAGATCACTCAGCAGCTTCACTCCTGAATCCTGCAGCTTATTGTATTTCAGGTCCAGCTTTCTCAGATGGGAGTGTTTGGACTTCAAAGCTGAGGCCAGAGAAGCACAGCTGATCTCTGACAACCCGCAGAGACTCAGTCTGAATAAAGAAAAAACATGATGTAACTTTAGAAAACAATGCTCTTGCTAGAAATAATTCAAGTTGTAATAATGGTTAAAACACCTTTCACTAATTTAAAGGACAAAAAAAGTGGTGATTTCACATCCTAAACGCTGCTCCATATACACAAACCTCCAGACATCATAAATCCTAAAGTTTAAAAAAAGTGAAATATATCAGGATGAATTGTAAAGGAATGTAAACAAAAGACATCCTGATTATTTATTTTAGGAATAGTGGAGTATTAAATCCCCCCAGAAATGTGCATGGAATCTGGGGCAGACCACCAGGAATGAGGGCTTATGGGAAACAGGCAGTGGTGAAAGGACACGGGGGATGAACCTGACAGGACACGAATGCCTAGAACCGGGTCAGGTGCTCAGACTGCTAGGAATCCTGATGCAGAACCCTGAGCTCTGGTTGGTCGTGCCTTGTGTCTTCTTCCATGAGACCTTGGAGTCTGGCTGAGGCTCCGAAGACCCCCATGCATTTCTTAATTGTCGTTTGTACTATTGGGCAGCCGACATGCGTTGTATTACCTTTTGGTCTAATTTCCACAATCAAGCCGACTGTCCGTCTTGGGTGGCAATGGAGTAGAGCTCCTTCAAAGAACTCTCTATCTTAGCATTGCTCAAATGTTCACTCCCTCCAAATAACTTGAGTTGTAATCTGGTTGCTAGACACACAGTGAGGGTATGGGCTTAGTTCAGAAAACACCTCGACTTTCATGGTGCCTCTCTTTTAAGTCCTATTCTATCCATCCACCTTTTTCAACTTTCTGCATCTGACTTCGGGTTTCTGGAATGGCAGAGGAGGGTTATCACATGTTTTAAGGATCTTTTTATTAACCACAGCTTTGCTTCATTTGAGCAACTCTCTGAAATGTGAAGATCAACATAGCTTTGCCACGATCAATGAACTAAACCACAGAAGAAGAAAATAGACTTTAGCATTAAGGTTGTCAGAGTGGATCAGTATAATATCAGCCTGATTGCTGCAGCTCAGTCAACTCATCTCTCACATATTAATCTCAGCACAGAAGTAAAAGATGGGGAACTGACCTGAGAGTCTCCAGTCTGCAGTGTGGACTCTCCAGAAGATCACTCAGCTGCTTCACTCCTGAATCTTGCAGATCGTTCTGACTCAGGTTCAGATCTTTAAGAGTGGAGGGGTTGGACTTCAGAGCTGAGGCCAGAGAAGCACAGCTGATCTCTGACAACCTGCAGCCACTCAGTCTGAATAAAGAAAAAACATGACTTTAGAAAACAATGTTCTCGATAGAAAATAATTCAAGGTTTAATCATTTGTTTAGAGCAGGAGAAGTTGAGAATGTAGGAGTTCAGAAAGTGAAAAATCAAATGTTTAAAAACAGTTTGACACAAAACAAGAGCTCTTATTATTTTATATATGACACTACTTTAATCCATGTAATATACAAGCGGTATCTTCCCAATCTAAACTATACTAACAGAAACATATTCAAATCAAAATCCCAATGTTTTCAAATATTTTAGGGTGAATTTAAAAGTAATGTGAATAACATCTGGAATATTTATTTTAGGAATAGTGGAGTCATAAAATCAAAGCATATTTAATGTAAACTAATTATTCAGTATAAGTATCAAGTAGCTTCATAAAAATATTGGAAAAAGTAACAAATGTATTTGTTGGTATTTGATAGTTTTAATAAAAATCTATTTTCAATGTTTCTATATTTGTATATCATTTGTTTAAAAATAAATAAGGAGATTGTACATTTCAGGTGATTCAGAGGAAATTATGCAGTGTATGATATTTCATGTTATATTTAAATGTAGAGATCATTATTGCTTTGCCACGGTCAAATAATAAAACCATAGAAAAAGAAAATATACTTCAGCATTAAGATGCTCAGTTTGGATCAGTGTAACATCAGACTCTGCAGCACAGTGTCAAAACAACTCTCACAAACTAATCTTAGCATCGAAGTAAAATATGGAGGACTGACCTGAGAGTCTCCAGTCTGCAGTCTGGACTCTCCAGAAGGACACAAAGCTGCTTCACTCCTGAATCCTGCAGCTTATTGTCTTTCAGGTCCAGCTTTCTCAGATGGGAGTGTTTGGACTTCAGAGCTGAGGCCAGAGAAGCACAGCTGATCTCTGACAACCCGCAGTCCCTCAGTCTGAATAAAATAGAAGCAAATCAGAGGATGAAACCCTCTTTATTTGTCACACATTCATGCACACAGCACAGTGAGCACACACAGCGAAATGTGTTCTCTGCTTTTACCCCATCCTAGTACCAGGAGTCTAGTACTAGGAGCAGTGGGCAGCTATTGTACAGCGCCCGGGGAGCAATGGGAGTGAGGGGGGAAAGGGGGTGTCCGGTGCCTTGCTCAAGGGCACGACGGCAAGGCCCAGGAGGTGAACTGGGACCTCTCCAAGTAGCAGTCCATACTCAATTTCAAGGGCTGTACAGGGACTTGACACGGCGGAGTTTGACATTTGTGCTTGGGGGGGGCAAACCTTTTTTACTGACGTCAGTACACAGTCCCAACTATTGCGTGGGGTGCTACGGATACAGTAGCAATAAAGCCAGCGTTCACCGCACTGAGTATGACTTTTCCATGCCCGCCGTACACACTTCCTCATATGGAAGGGGCGGTCTCTCCCCTCAACAACAGTGCATTACATAACTGTAAAACTTATCATAAATGTGCACATCTTATACTTATTTGATAACTACTACATCCCAGACGGAGAACTGACTTGAGAGTCTCCAGTCTGCAGTCTGGACTCTCCAGAAGATCACTCAGAAGCTTCACTCCTGAATCCTGCAGACCGTTGTTTTTCAGGTCCAGTGTTCTCAGATTGGAGTGTTTGGACTTCAAAGCTGAGGCCAGAGAAGCACAGCTGATCTCTGACAAACTGCAGTCCCTCAGTCTGAATAAAGAAAATATAGGAGTTCAGAAAGTGAAAACTTGAAACTGTTTAAAAACTTTTAAGATACAATAAATGAAAAACAGCTCTGATTAGAATAGAATAGATACTGTATTGTCATTGTACAAATATACAATGAAATTCAGGTGCACTCAAGTCTGGAATCCAAATATAAAAACATTTGATAAATAGAATAAGAATAATAAAACAAAAAAGGTTTTAAAAAGCTTGCATTCCCACTTTACATGCCAACATTTTTTACCATACACTCACTGCCACCGTATGAACTCAGTAAACATAAGTACTGTTTTGTGTTCATGAGGTATATTTTGAGGTGCGTGTTATTCTGAATTAGGTTATTCAGAGTGAATCATTCAGTGTATGATATTTCTTGTGATATTTAAATTTGAAGATCAACATAGCTTTGCCATGGTCAATTAACTAAACCACAGAAAAAGAGAATAGACTTTAGCATTAAGGTTGTCAGAGTGGATTAGTATAAATCAGCCTTACGTGATGTCTGCAGTCTCAACTCATCTCTCACATATTAATCTCAGCACAGAAAAAAGTAAAAGATGGAGAACTGACCTGAGAGTCTCCAGTCTGCAGTGTGGACTCTCCAGAAGATCACTCAGCTGCTTCACTCCTGAATCCTGCAGCTTGTTGTAACTCAGGTTCAGATCTCTCAGATGGGAGGGGTTGGACCTCAGAGCGGAGGCCAGAGCAGCACAGCTGATCTCTGACAACCTGCAGAGACTCAGTCTGAATAAAGAAAAAAACATGATTTTGAAAAAGATATTTTTTTAATCCATCAGCAGTGGCGAGCCGTCAGGGCCCTCTAGGCCCTCTGTGAGGGCCTAAGATATTCTAAAAAATAATATTTGAAAACATAAAAAAAAAATATATATATATATATTTTTTTTTTTTTGTTACATTTTTCATTAGTTTTACCAAAATAACTTGATTTAATTGTATTTAAAATAATATTTCCAAAGAAATAAATCCTTCTAATCTGCCTGTTCAGTTTCTGTTGGAATGTGAAGGGTTAAATGCCGTCTCTGCGAGTTATGTGAAGACGGGAGAGCTTGTTGGTCCCTCTCTACATTCACAGAGGGCCCGCTACAGTAACTCAACGAGAGAGTAATGTCAAATGACAGTACAATTGACCAATCATATCTTCCCTCTAAATGGACGGGCTTTATTTGACTTTATGACAAGTTCCGCCCGCTGTGAGGTCTATGCAAGTGGTGCAGTGACGCGTCCTAAAACCCGGAAGTAAGCTGCGCTCGGATTCCCTCGACAGAAAGCAATGGGATTTCTCCATAGGATTTTGGAAAATAGCTCGAAATAAGGTCTGTGGAAAACGAACCTGTTAGATAAATGCACGTTTTGTTCAGACGGATAATATCCACATGTCTACCCTACTTTTATTATTTTCGAAACATAAATCTAAACGATAGATTTATGATCGATAGATTTATAATTAGCATAAGTTCGTTCATGATGGCTCACTTCAGTGATAGTGATGACATCGTTGCGAAATTATGAACCGAGTCATTTTCAAGATTGAGTTACAATGATAAACTGGAGTGGCAAAGGATCAGCTGAATGACCCGCCATCAAGTGCTTCATCCAGAAGGACAGGAGGGTGGACTTTGTGTTTAATTGATTTGATCATCAAAGGTAGGCCTAAGTCATTTTCAATGTGGGCCGCCGTGCCGACTTCATTCATTTGTAATTGTTACTTGGCTGTGGGTGCCCTGTCATGATAGGTGTTTAAATAAATGGTGTTGTTGTGTGTGGTAGAGGGTCGCTGTCATTGATGTGTTTTGCACCCCGGGCCGCTGTTTTGATATTCTGCTGAAGTATACGCTGTGACGTAATATCTCTTCTTTTTTTTCGAGGGAAGGGGGGGGGGTGGGGGGGTGGTCAGAGGGCCGAGGTATAAAAGTCACGGCTCGCCACTGTCCATCAGATGTGTTCAGGTTTTAAATGTGTATCTCAACATTACTTTAATCTTATCAATGAGCTTTACCCTGTTCTTGAGGATCATCATTATATCAATATTCTATATATTATTTGTGAAAATACATTAAGATGAAAGGGAAACAAATAAAGATCAGCCAGGGCGACTGTGGCGCAGGGGATCCTAACCAATATAACTAGAGAATGTAATTCCTGAAGAAGTTTCGGTGTGAATGCTATGCTGCAATTCCCACAGGAGCAATTTGAGGTGAAGTGTATTTTCCAAGGATTGGGCCAGACTCACCTGATCTAAGGATCAGTGCACAAACCCACTGAGCTAAGCCGCCCCAGGGCTACAGAAAGATGAAGACTTATACACCAATATTACATTAATTATGGATAATATCTCTGGAGTTATGAGTATCAGGAATAATAGCACAAATGTCCTAATGGACATGAATGTTTTGAAGTTCAAACAGTGTTTCTGCGAAATAAAATGTGTTAGCAGTCACACCAGATGATCCAAGCTCTAACTCTCTATCATCAGATCTTTGACAACCTCATTTATATCCCACAGCTCATCAGTATCATCTTCAGTGAATCATGTAAAATAGTTTCTCTTTTTGCTTTTTGTTCAGCTATTTGAAAAAGCAGAACAAATATGAAAAAATGGAAATTCCTAAAATCATAAATAAAAAATAAACGGCTGCAGTCAGTGAACTAACCTCAGCGTCTCCAGTCTACAGTTTGAACTCTTTAGTCCAGAACACAGCTGTCCCACTCCTGAGTCCTTCACAGTGTTGTAACTCATGTCCAGCTCTCTCAGATGGGAGGGGTTAGACTCCAGAGCTGAAGCCACGACTTCACAGTGAGTCTCTGAGACTACACAGCCAGAAAAACTGTCATGAAACAAATATTAAGAAATGTGATATTGTAAACATTAGAAAGATATTGTTGTATTGATGTAAATATTACATAACCATTTTCAGAAATAACATTAGCTCTTGGGCCATTTAATATATTATTGATATATGCATTGTCTTCCTGGAGGAGCTATTGTTTGGTAAAAACCAAATCAAGTGTTATGTGAGTGTCTCATTTAATGATGAATGTATTCACTGACACCTGTAAAATACTTTTGTACGTTGTGATCAAATGCTGATGTGATAAAAGCCGAACCAAAGCCTCTAAAGTCCTTCATTTATTTGACTGGGTCTGCACATGTCCTTCCCAAAACTGTAACATTTTACATTTATTATAAATAAATAGATTAACTCTGATAATGTAATTGTGCTCTAACAATATATTAAACAGTAAACATGTTAAAGTGTTTAATTGAAAAACTAAACTTCTACACCTATTTATAAAGTTAATCACATATGTACTTACACAGCCTTTCTGCAGTTCCTCACAGCTGGAAACAGTCTCAGTCGTCCCTCCAATGATGTTCTGTATTTATTCAGGTCCAACTCATCCAGAACCTCCTCTGACATCTGCAGCATGTCGGCCAGAGCAGAGCAGTGGATATCAGAGAGCTCCTCCTCTGATCTGTTCTCTGACTTCAGGAACTCTGTGATCTCCTGATGTACTGAGTGATCCTTCATCTCTGTCAGACAGTGGAAGATGTTGATGCTCCTGTCAGGAGAGATTTTATGACTGCTCATCTTCTTCAGGTTGCTGATGGCTCTCTGGGTGATTTCTGGTCTGTTGTCTGTGCGACCCAGCAGGCATCCTAACAGTCTCTGGTTGGACTCCAGAGAGAGGCCGTGGAGAAAGCGTCCAAACAGGTCCAGGTGGCCATTTTTACTTTCGAGTAATTTCTTCATGGCTCCTTCCAGGAAGACATCCAGGGATGGGTAACCCTGATCAATACTATCAATGGTCTCATAGGGCCAGTCTCCCTGCAGGAAGTCCTTCAGTACCTTTGTGTCTCTGTTGGTGTAGCAGTGGAACATGTAGACTGCAGCCAGAAACTCCTGAATGCTCAGATGAACAAAGCAGTAGACTGTTTTCTGGAAGATCAAACTCTCTCTTTTGAAAATCTCTGTACAAACTCCTGAGTGCACCAAGGCCTCGGTGACACCAAGACCACAGCGCTGAAGGTCTTCTTGGTAGAACATGATGTCTCCTTTCTCCAGATGTTCAAAGGCCAGCCTCCCCAGCTTCAGAAGAACCTCCCTGTCAGCCTCCGTCAGCTGCTGTGGACACGTCTCATGTCCCGCTTCATACTTCTGCTTCTTCCTCTTTGTCTGGACCAGCAGGAAGTGTGAGTACATCTCAGTGAGGTTCTTGGGCAGCTCTCCTCTCTGGTCTGTAGTCAACATGTGGTCCAGAACTGCAGCAGTGATCCAGCAGAAGACTGGGATCAGACACATGATGTGGAGGCTCCTGGAGCTCTTGATGTGAGAGATGATTCTGCTGGACAGGTCTTCATCACTCGATCTCCTCCTGAAGTACTCCTCTGTTTGGGTATCAGTGAAGCCTCTTACTTCTGTTACCCTGTCCACACACTCAGGAGGAATCTGATTGGACGCTGCAGGCCTGGAAGTTATCCAGACTAGAGCTGAGGGAAGCAGCTTCCCCCTGATGAGGTTTGTCAGCAGCACGTTGACTGAGCACTGCTGTGTGAGGTCAGACACAACCTCACTGTTTCTGAAATCCAGAGAAAGTCTGCTTTCATCCAGGCCGTCAAAGATGAACAGCACTTTACAGACAGCCAGCTGCTCTGCTGTGACCTTCTGTAAGGTTGGATGGAAAACATGGAGCACCCTGAGAAGACTGTACTGCTCACATTTGATCAGGTTCAGCTCCCTGAAGGAGAGCGGGATCACCAGACTGACATCTTTGCTTTCCAAACCCTCGGCCCAGTCCAGAGTGAACTTCTGCACTGAGAAGGTTTTTCCAACACCAGCGATGCCGTTCGTCATAACCACTCTAATGTGTTTCTGTTGATCGGGTAAGGCTTTAAAGATGTCATGGCACTTGATTCGGGTGTCATAGAAGGGATTTTTCTTTGAGTCTCTCTCCAGCTGCTTCACCTCATGTTGGGTATTAATCTCTTCACTCTGTCCTTGTGTGATGTAGAGCTCAGTGAAGATGCTGTTGAGGAGGGTTTTACTTTGATCAGTTCCTTCAGTCACACGTTCACATCTCCTCCTCAGACAGGTCTTATGTTCATGGAAAACATCCTGAAGATCCCTATCTGCTGAAAGAGAAGGAAACAGGGTTTTATAATTATAAGAAAGCTTCTTAATGTGAGTAGACCATGGATGTATAATAAGAACCTGCTACTAATTTTCCCTATGCAACCTGAAGAGTAAAAGTGTCAAGTCCGTCAGAAAGCACTGACTGTAAGTGTAAGTGTAAGCTTTACACTACACTGTAGGGATTAGTAACATGTATTGTGTGTATGTGATGATATTTGGAGATGTTTAAACACAATGAGTAAATGCGTTAGCATTGGCGCTAGCATTGGCGCTAGCATTGGCGCTAGCATTGGCGTTAGCGTTAGCATACAAGGTAGCGTTAGCATACATGCTAGTGTTAGCCTGTAGGCTACATGCTTATTGCACAGCTAGCATTAGCTATATTTACCTTGTTTACACTTAGCGGTCCTATTTGTTAATCTGTGCATATTACACTTCCATGTATGAGATCATTAAGTGCCTGTGCCTTGTATTGAAGTAACCTGTGTTCCTAGTGTCCAGATGTGAGTTTGCTTAAATATATGTGTGTACTTAATTACTTTGTATTAAATAGTAGCAGTCTGTATAACAAGAAGCTGGAAATATGAGAAGTGAAACATTTGTATTGAGAATAGTGGAGATGTGACAGATGAGATATCCTTATTTGGACACCGCGTGGCAAACATCTGGAAGACAGCAGAGTAAAATGAGTGTGCGTTAAACATGCTTAGGGAAATGAGTGTGCGTTCTGTCAAAGAGTCCCTATTGTTTGTGTAAAGTTTTACTATTTCAGAAGCATGGCTGTGGGACTGCTTAAGAGCAGAGGTAATGTTTTCTTCGTTATTATTGATATTAAAGTAACTTACATGTATTAGCCAATTATAAACAACTATATCTAAGACAGAGGGAGAGAGAGGGAAGTCTATGCAGAAAATGTGTGTGTGTGTGCAGGCTGCAAGAATGCGAGACAACGAACACCAGATGTGTTTGTTTTGCCTCAAACTTAAGAGACTCTTGTTTCCGAGGCACCTCGGCTGGCTCGCGCTGATTCGCTACGACAGCCCATCGTTTTTGTATCTCCCAATGGATGATCGCTATGGGAGGAGCATCCAACACAACTTCTCCCGTTGGGATTACATATAGCCCTGTTGTGTCTTTGTGTCCGGTCTCTTTTTTCCTCCTGCTGCCAGGATAGTAAGATCTCCCAGCACTAGGAACCGAGCAGGAGTACTCCTTATTTTGTATTGTTGTTTGTTTACCATTAAAACAGATTATTGTTTATCCTTTATCCTGGTGTTTCGAATTCCTTCTTTTATAATTTGACCAGCTCATCAAAGGGACGCACGGAGCCGAGGTGGGCTTCAGACCACCGTCCTCATTGCTCCAACAAAGTGGTGACCCCGACGTGATGACGACGTGATGAGTAGGGTATAGAAGGAACACCAGCAGCCAGCGGACGGAGCCGTCCAGGCAAGACACCCCGAACCTCTCTGACAACTAAAAACAGGGCCTCACAAATACAAAGGTGAGCAGATACCTGTTACACTCAAAATCTGTGATTGGCTATAACCACATTTTAGAGTTGTCAGGGATTTTCCCAGTGTTTTCGTTTTACGGTAAATAATACAATACATATGTTAGTTAGGAAAGTTATATAAGATAAAAGTGAAGCAGCGAAGTATTTGAACGTAGGGTATCGAGTCCCTACAGCTAAACTTGCTGGGGAAGTCAAGTGGAGTATCGAGTCTCCATCCATGACTAAACTGATTAACACTTTCCAGTCTCGTAGGAGCTGCAGTTGTGTTATATGTATATTCCAAGAGGAGAAACGCGACCTTCAAAAGCTATTTGAAATGACCGGATCTCACTATCTCTTGTTCTGTTGGGTTAAATCTAGAAGGCTAAACGTGACGATAAAGAGATTCTGTAGACCTGGGTTTCGACTCCATGTGAAGGCCACATCGCCGCAAGGGGGTGTCGAAGCGCCTTCAGAGGTCTCTCCATCTGTTGAAATATACATCGCACTATAAAGGCCGGATAGACTGTACGGGGAATATAACTAGCTGTGAATATATCTAATAGAATAAGTTAACATAAATCAACCTTAGTCAGATAAAGAAATACGAAGTCATAATGGAAGGAGAATTTGAACGAGAAGAACGTGAACTAGGCGTCCCAGTACCAGGGAGCTTACGAGAACAATGGGGACAGACTGAGAGATTGATTCTCAGTGGAATAAAACAGGGTGAAAGGCCATGCCTGTTCCGGTCCGTTCGGTAATTAAGAGATTAATAAGCCCGATCTGAGTTCAGGGAGTTAAAAAGATAAAACTTGCCTGGCGACTCTGTGAATTCACTAAATACAAAAGTGGAGTTGTCCATGTTTTGTCAGGCCGTGATGTAGAGCCTGTGATAAAGCGCTAAATGTTTTTAGTATACCATAGTTTGTTGTTTGTTAATTGTTCAAAGAAGCCCCCCTTCTCCTGGAAAGGCTGAGAACTCCAGCCGGGGTGTGTCTGTCTTTGTCTGTGAAAGTATCTCCCCCCTTCTCCCCATTCTGCTCTAATTGTCGAGCAGCAGCCCGTAGTGTGACTGCTTGTTCTTTCGTCTAATGCCTGGAAGAAAGCTGCTGAGCGTTGAAAGATCAATGAGTGATCTGAAGTTGGAGTGAATACATTGAAAATTAATAGATCAATGTGTGATTTGATGTAGTAGATATATTGAAATAAATAAGAAACTATAATTTGTTGTTTTTAGCATAGTTTTTGTAGGATACAGTTACGTCACATT
Organism: Pogonophryne albipinna; assembly: GCA_028583405.1. Taxonomy (NCBI): domain Eukaryota; kingdom Metazoa; phylum Chordata; class Actinopteri; order Perciformes; family Artedidraconidae; genus Pogonophryne; species Pogonophryne albipinna. The sequence continues at coordinate 1,210,951 of CM053250.1, forward strand.
GTGGTTTTTATGAGAAGTTTTGAGAACTGATTGTTACCATTGCATTGCATTGTGAATTTCATGGTATTTGTCATTATCTAAGAATTGTACTTAATTATATTTCAAGGAAAAAATTATATTACATACAGTAACGTTAAGGGAAAGTAAAAAGAGGTTTACTGAGTATATGAAGTACATTAAGGTTAAGGTTTGATTCAAATTAAATATAATAGTGGATTTTTCCACCTAGTATATGTAACCCAGGTTAAAAACCTTCAATCCTAGCAGGCTCCCGTAGCTCAGTATAAATGGCAGCCAGGTCACTTCCGTTTCCTTTGCTGGTCGTTTGTGATGCTAGATGCCACACACAGGGATTCCTCCACGATTCCTAAACAGATTAACGTTTTGTTAACAATTGCTGCAATCAGCGGTCAGGGTTTTTGTTTGGATATATTTTTTTCATGGACCTTGATGGCGAGCTAAGATTCTAAACCTATCCTCCCTGCCACATGGTGAAGTAGGATTAAATGGAAATTAATTAACTTTACCCCGGAAGCTTTTCTTTTGTTGTCTTTTGCCTTTACTGGGCACCTGAAAATAATCATGTGAATTTGAATGAACTTGTTGATATCTTGAATACAACTATTTTGTAACGCATACCTGGTTTCAGTTTGTATTTTTCACACACATTGAGCTCCATAGTCGTTCCTAGTTCTTCTGAATATCACTCATTTAATTACAGCTAATACACTTGCTACATAGTGGCGAGCTAGCCAGGAGCTCAATAAGTGTGAAGCCATTGTTGGTTGGGGTTTAAGTCATTTCTGTTATCTTGTTACACTTAAATGTCAAATGGATTTCGTTGAGTCTTTAGATGTAGATGTATCATCCTCTGTGATCATTAGCGGTCTTTCTGATACAAAAACAGATGATGACATTGTTGAATGTTTAAAGAAATACGGGTCTATTAAGAAAATAGTTCCAGTTGATGATCCCGATAGCGAATATCACAAAAACCTGATTGTTGAATATAATCTTAGATCCGCATTATCAGCATTAGATCCCCTACTGCCGTATTACCATCCTTCACGAGAGGTGGCAGACGTCACTTATTGTGTCAAAGCATTAGCTTTAGAATACACAGCCAAAATTGGCAGCAGCTACACGACACACTATCTCAATAAGCTAAGACAACTAGCAAAACCCTTTGAGGAAGTGTTAAAGGACATGATGAGTCAAATTGGTGAGGAATTGGAAGAGAACTTTGAAGAGGACTCATCCGTTAAGATCCAACTTCCAACACCTCCAACAAACCCTATTCACCTACCTAATAGAAGAACTTTCTCTCTTTCAGGAACTGAATTAAATCCACCTGAAATTCAAAGAGTTGTGGTTGAACACATAGTGAGAAAGGAAGACATAAGCTCACATTCACTCTCTCCGCTTCGACTTCGTACCTTCTCTGGGAAATTCCCTAAACCCAGTAATGAAGCAGATTATGAAACTTGGCGCTCTCAAATTGAACTACTGAGTGCTGATCCTAGTCTGTCTGCCTTGAACGTCACCAGACGAGTTCTTGAGAGCTTGTTGTCTCCTGCAGCTGATGTGGTCAAAGGTCTGTGTCCTGATGCCTTACCCACCATATACCTACAGGTTCTTGACTCAGCCTTTGCCACTGTCCAAGATGGAGAGGAGCTCTTTGCTCAATTCTTGAACACACTCCAAGACCCTGGTGAAAGGCCGTCTGCTTACCTTCAGCGATTGCAGCTTACCTTGAATTCTGTCGTCAAAAGAGGAGGCATTTTGACAAGTGAAATAGAAAAGCATCTCATTAAACAATTCTGCCGTGGATGCTGGGATAACACAGTCATAACAAACTTACAACTTGAACAGAAAAAAGACAATCCTCCTTCCTTTTCAGAGCTGTTGCTCTTGTTACGCACAGAAGAAGACAGACAACTATCCAAGGAGAGCCGCATGAAAAAACACATCAGTTTGTCCAGACAACGAGTACAAGTGAGTTCACAAAGCACTTGCGCTTGTGACTCAAATTCAAAGCATGACTTCAAGGCAATCGAGGATCTCAGAACGCAGATGAATAAACTGCAGAGCCAGCTCACAACTTTGATTTCTCAGGCACAATCAAGACCTGAACCAAGTGGTTTCAACACCAGACCTGTGAAAACTGCCATGACACAACACTCAAACAAGCCTAAACCTTGGTACTGCTTTAGGTGTGGAGAAGATGGTCACGTTGCTACATCATGTAGTAATACACCCAATCCAAATCTGGTCATGGCAAAACGTAAGCAGTTGCAACAAAAGCAACAGATGTGGGACGGAAAGAACACATCTTCCAATCCATCAAACTAAATGCAGCCCTTGAGGAATGACAGACGAGGGCTGCAGCGGATGAATGTCCTGTAAACTGGTCTCCTCCATATCCATACCAGTTACCAAAAGGACTTGTTGGCACTAAGAGCACAGCACAAGTGAGCATAAAAGAAACACAATTTAATTGTCTGTTGGACACAGGCTCACAGGTGACTACAGTTCCCCATTCTTTCTACTGCAAGCATCTATCCGATCAAGAAATCAAACCTTTAATGGATATTCTTGAAGTTGAAGGAGCCAATGGTGAAACTGTGCCATACATGGGCTACATTGAGCTTGACCTTACTTTTCCTGTTGACTTTGTTGGTGAACCAGTTGAAGTACACACTCTTGCCTTGGTTGTGCCTGATGTTAAAGATTCTCTGTCGTTTGTGCTTGTTGGAACTAACACATTGGATGTCCTTTACGAAAAATACTTGGATCACAACGTGCCAGAAATATTATACGTTCATGTATTGTCACATAAGGATAGATCATATTTGTTAAGTGTTATTATGGGAGAATTACTATTCTTGTGGTACTACTGCCTTATTAGGCCCATATTGAGCAGAGCATATTAAGACCACAACTCATGAACAACAACTTCCTTACTTGCAATAAATAAGCACTAATTAGAGGGTTATTGAGGAAAAACTCTCAACTAATGGCCTATTACTTGTAGAATATGGTCATGTAGAATAAGGCATTAATAAGTGTTTTATAATGACTAATAAAGAGACAATATACTGCTAATATGCATGTTAATTAACAACTAGTTGATGGTTAATTTGTATAGCTTAATATAAGGTGTTACCGTAAGGAGAATGTACTCTCAAGTCACAACAACTTTCTTTTTCATGGTGTGGATCTCCAAATGTTCGAAATGCTACGGCATGGTTATTCCATGTAATAGAAGCTTTTAATAACTTCTGAACCTGAAGGACTTTAGATGGTACTGATCAAATTTGAAGTTAATTATAATATCTTCAAGGTCCTACGGCTTTCTGATCATACTTCAGTGATATCAGAAAAACCTAAAACCTGTCACTCCGAGTTACCAGCAGATGCCGCCATTTCGATGACTTAATAATGGCTTGTAGATGTCTTGGCAACACATTTGAGAATGTATCCATATGGAAAAACTGCTCTGGCATGGCATGGAAAATATTTTAATACGCACTATAAACAACGCCTGGAAGAAACTGAGATGGTACTGTACACCCTTGACACCCAGTGCCCAAATGTCGGTAAAGATGCTGCATGTGTACCCCTTACTTTGTACGGTTCTGGATCTTTTTCCACACAGGGAACAGGAGTTTCCTGATGAAGCAGACTGGTCCCAGCCTGAGGTGCACTGTCTGCAGAACCAGTGTCCACAGCTGGCAGAGACTGGATCCTTCAGGACGTCCTGACACAAAGCACAGATGGACAGCTGCTCCTTCAATGAAGCATGACGTTTCCTCTGAACTCTGTGAAGATAAACACATCCTTGATAGCACCTTTCGTTAGTGGTGGCCCTGTTTTTACTAATGGGTAAAACATTCTAGATGATATTCCAACATCACTGTTCCAGTGTTGTAGGTAGGGTTAGGGGTTACAATTAGTCACAGTAATCAAGCTAATGTGGAGATATTTGATGGCCGATACAATGCACAATTTGGTCTTATCATTTGTTACACAAATATTTACGAAGAAATTTTTTATCACAGTCCTGTGTAACAAAACGTTGGATTGTCATTTCCCAACTGACTATGACATGACATGTTATTCACCAATGGGCTAACTTTCTGGTTTCATTAGATCTTAGGGGTGTAACGTTATCCGTATTCACCCTGAACCGTCACGGTTCGGACGTCACGGTTCGGACGTCACGGTTCGGCACATGCAGTCACACGACGAATACGCCTTTTTTATGAGTGGGAAAAAAGTCTGTCACTCAGGGCAGTATCCATTACACTATATAAAATATAGGGGGCGGTATTGCACCTAAAAGCTGTATGCCAGCCGCCCTTAACCTGTTAAGCCCTGAGCCTGTTTTTCAGGTCTCAGGCTCGAAAATGACATTCCCAGAACAAATGTCCATATCTTCCCTTCTAAAAGGGGTAAATTATAATAATCTTTTTTCTCAAAGTAATGATGTGAGTTGGATGTAGAAGAGTCAGAATCAATATAGATGTTTTTTATTTTAAAGAAAATTCAGATTGAACATGGTAAAAAACTGTAAATTATAGTGTCCGTCCAAAAAAATTGTTTTACTTATAGTGAAAACTAACCTTGGATGATGGGTTAGTAGACTAAAAGCTTTAAGAATCCAAAGTACAACATATAATAAGTACCCTGTATCAAGTTTGATGCAAAACAAGTGACATTTGACCTTTATAGACAGATTTAGCACAAAAAAAACACTTCTGGGGTCATTTGGGTGGATTTTCCATATCTCTGGCCCCCCTTGGTCGATTTTGACGAATGAAATCTCTTTCTGACCGCTAGAGCCAATGGAATCGAAAGGGAATTTCCCCACACACACAAATTGTAAAAAAAAAAAGGTGGGGGCTTTGCGCATGCAGGTTTGCATCAGAGCGAACCTATCTCTCGCTCTGACATCTGGAAACGGAAAAGCAGGTTTATTGCTTATGGATTATCAGAAATCATTTCAAAGGGACACAGACACATTGGATTAACCTATGGATTAACCTTCAGCAGCGTTTTTATCGTTTTAATGCCATTGAAGACCACTTTTGACCAGACAACGACCAAGGTAAGCCATTTTGCCATTTTTAGCTACCTAGCACCACATGTTATGATGTCTGTTCTTGTTACTATATTCGCGAGTTCTTATCATGGAGTGATAATGTAGGTACCGATCGATTCTGTGTCTTCTCACGATGCTAATAGATGGGTTGGACGTGCAGCTACTGTAAGTAATAAGAGTGTTATAAGTGAGTTTCTGTGCAGTAATGCTAATTTAGAGGCTCAGCGCTAGCTTTGTGTTTTTTTTTCTTTATTGAACTGTGCTTCACTCATGTAATTCTTTTTTTAAAAGCTATCAGATAACATTAAAACTGAATCCTTTTCAGGTCAGTTGACAGTGAACATACTCTTACTTTGTGTCTGAGGGTCCAGGCTCATTGCTGAAGGTTAGAGGCCATTCTTTAGACCGGTCACTCTTCAGAGACAGACAGCTGGAGACTGAAGACTGTGCCCTCCGTCTGTGGAAACAACAAAAGTTTTACACATACATCTGTGGCAGCTCTGGCTCACAAGTTGAATGGTCGTCCACCAATTAGAGGGTTTGCAGCCCCTGCAGTCAACATGTCAATGTGTCCTTAGACAAGATACTTCACCCCAAATTTCTCCCGATAGCCAATAGTGTGTGAATGTTAGTTTATTTGGTTCATTGGTCAACAGTATTGAAGTGTATTTAACTCGCTTAGAATACAAATTTCAGCTAATTAACATGTGATGTATCGCTGAAAGTCGCAAATAACTGGGTCTTGGATGTCTTGGGACTGTTCTAATTTTTTTGGATACGTGATCGAATGCCGGCCTTTTTAACTGCAAGCTGATAACACCACAGCACTGGAGGAAATGTACCATGTTATTGACATCACAGAGACTTCACGGCCAGAGGCTGCTTTGACTTTAACACCAATCAGACCACATCGCACTGCTGCTGCCGCCCGAAACTCAAACGGGACAGGTCCATGAGGCGGTTTATACAGTGCTGGAGTGAACAGTCAGATTCTGCTCTGGAGCACTGCTTTTAAACCATAGAGTGGTGTGTGTTTGAGAACGGAACCATTTACACACACACAGATGCGATCATTTGCTATATTGGAAAATGCATCGATGATCAAGTACCGGGAAATTACTGTTTGACCATTCCCGAACCAGAAGCCCTAGATAAACGGCAAGGTCTGTGCCAAACTCATAGCATGTGGATATTTGGACGAGTAAAGGAACCCCAGCTACACGCTCCGGAGAGCCATTAGAAGTGCAACGAGACAATAAAGAGAGAAAGTGGAGTCTGACTACAAAGGCTTTAACATCAGGAATATGTGGGCGGGACTAAGAACAATGACTCAGCGGCTCAGGAAGAAAGCCCTCAGGATTATCAAAGACCCCCATCACCCCAGCCACAAACTGTTCTGTCTGCTGCGGTCTGGCAGGCGGTACCGCAGCATGCAGACTAAAACCACCAGACTCAGGGACAGTTTCATCCCACAGGCCATAAGACTGCTTTACTCCTGAGCTTGCACTATTTTAATGTTTTTTTGGTTTGTGTCTTATATATATATATATATGTTGTATTGTTGGAGGAACCTGTGACCCGAGATTATTATTGTTTATAAAACGGACAAGTCAAATCAAGGAATCTGATTGGTTCTTAGCCGTGATATACTGAGTGTATACCACGGGTAGAATTGTAAATTACTTTTCACAACAAATCAGTATCCCTCCGCGTCTGAGAAAAACAGTATATCGTTGGGCTGAAAAGCAAACTGCAAGCAGTTTGCTTTTCATACTGGAACAAGAAAGCAGCGGAGAAGTAACGGGGGAGAAACCCTCCTTTTTACGCAGTGGTCCAGACATAGACATCAAACGGCAAAACATATTCAGTGTGCAGTTCCTTTGGCATTAGGGCAGGGGTATCTAGATACGTTCCAAGGTTTGACATAATGAGTTGTGCTACTTTTAAAGCAAGCAACGATGTTTTCAAATCTGTATTCTATAACACATAGGTTTGAGCAAGCTCTCTGATTGGTCAATAGGCGTGTTTGATTCCACGATCAAACAACGATCAAATAGAACGTGCCTAATCACAAAGTATCCAGTGGCCTACACACGCCACTAGCCTACCGAAACTACTTCCATGAGCCTACATCGTGTGGTTTCCATAGCGACGTTTAGCGACACACAGCCGTTACACTGTTATACATTGTCTCTCGTTGGAAATCGGTAGCTACAAAATGTCAGAAGCACCTGCATACAGCGGCTGGCGGAGGCAGGGTTGGAGGCCAGAGAAATCATGTCCGTTAGCGGACATAAAAACGAGTCATCGCTTCGCAGCTACTGGGCTCCATCTCTAGACAACAGAAAGATGTGGAGCAACCAGGGAGCAACACGCTTTTTGCCGGTCCGGGACACGCCATGAAACGGCCACTGGAGGAAAGCTCTTCCTATAACGTAGTCCTACCCGTGAACACCACAGCACCACCTGCAAAAAAGTCTGGCATGGAGTTCATGGAGAGCTGTTTCAAGAATTGCACTTTTAATGGCAGCATGAACATCCACCTTCATTCTGAACCCAAAATGTTTCAGCACCATGGACAGCCTGATTTGATTTGTTCCGCTAATCCCACACAGTGATTACTCAGATATTTAAATAGCCTAATTCAAGAATTAGTTTTCAATAAATTGTTTTCAATAAATTGGTTAATAATATATTATTTACTATAATTATATCAATAACTGTAAGCGGGTAGCAGGAGTGTTCGATTGATCGGCTATCGTTACCATGAGAACTACTTTCTAGGAACTACTTTCTGACGGAGATTAACTCAAGCAGAAAGCGTAGGTTTGGGAGCAAATTAGCCCACATTATGAAATTATTTTACGATATTGTTGATTACAATGATAGTTTGTGTAATAGAATCGCAATCATACACTTGAGGCCGTTCTTGAACGTCATTATTGGTACGACAGTACTGCGGCAGGAGGTCCTGCCGCAGTACTGTCGTACCAATAATGACGTTCAAGAACGGCCTCTCGTGTATGATTGCTTAAATCAAAGAGGTCCGCAAAAACACTATCGACCAATCAGATTGCTTGATTTGACTTGTCAGTTTTATACATATATTTACATTTCTTCCGTTACAAAACAAACTTACAAAGCATAAAATGGAAACATTTAAGATTAACTTCGACCTCCGGGGGCGTCTTACTATGGAGGAGTGGATTGAGCAGTGCCTATCTCCCGAAAAAAAAAGCACCTAAACGACGACATGCAGAGCTACGTGAAGAGCAGGTAGACCAACTGGAAAAGTAGCACCATTCAAAAGCTTTCTGATGCGGGTCTTGAAACAAAGCAGAGAAATGATGACCGTTAGTGGCCACAGGTGCAAAGCTCTCTCCAGAGCTCCTGGAAGCCGAATCTCGGGGACCGGAGAAAGTGGAGCAATATTCTCGCCACGCCAAGCAACAGCCTAGAACAACCTCAACCTATACAAGTAACCTCGTAAGCCATTCTACTGATGCTGGACAGTTATTCAGTGGGTGCACAATAAACAGCAACATACAAATGAATGTAAATAAATAGCCAAATAATGGATCAACGCTCTCTGTCTAATATGTTCGCTAGCTGTTAGTGTTGTTGCATAGTAACCACCTCACACTATGTTTTGTGCAGAAGGCAACGGAGGGACTATTTTATTTTGAACATCATTATTTACTAATAAAAACTATTTAAATTAGAGTGTGTATTTTTCTTTCATATTGCCACACTTGGTAACCGTTTTATAAAAGCAATAGCTCACGACAGGCCGTGGTATATGCTCATATCACAGCTAAGGGGATTGTCGACCCTCCGCTTCGCGTCGGGCCGAACCACGCCCCTTAGCTGTGATATAATGAGCATATACCACGGCCTGTCGTGAGCTATTGCTTAAACAACTACCCTGTAGCTGTGTATATGAGAAATAAACGCTGTGTACCTTTGAACCTTTGAGGAACACAGCAAACTCAATAAAAACCTTTTTATTGGACTCTATAGTATTTCTTTATTGAACTGTGTTTCACTTGTGTAATTATAAAGAAAAAAGCTATCAGATAACATTCAAACTGAATTCTCTTCAGGTCAGTTTATAGCAGAAACAGACTCTTACTTTGTGTCTGAGGGTCCAGGCTCATTGCTGAAGGTTAGAGGCCATTCTTTAGACCGGTCACTCCTCAGAGACAGACAGCTGGAGCCTGAAGACTGTGCCCTCCGTCTGTGGAAACAACAAAAGTTTTACACATACATCTGTGGCAGCTCTGGCTCACAAGTTGAATGGTCGTCCACCAATTAGAGGGTTTGCAGCCCCTGCAGTCAACATGTCAATGTGTCCTTAGACAAGTCACTTCACCCCAAATTGCTCCCTAATAGGCAGCAGTGTCTCAATGTTAGCTTGCACTATTTTTATGTTTTTTTTGTTTTGTGTCTTATATATATTTTTGTTGTATTGTTGGACGAACCTGTGACCGAAGATTCTCATTCTCATTCTGTATACAACAGATACAACCTGTGTACCTTTGAACCTTTAAAGAACACAGCAAACTCAATAAAAACTTTTTTATTGGACTCTATTGTATTTCTTTATTGAACGGTGCTTCAAAATTAAATATTCAAAGGCTTTATTGTCATATGCATAGTAGCTACAGTGTAGTTATGGCAATGCAAATCGTATGTCCCGAGCTCCTCACTCAATGCAAAAATAGTAGGACATAAAACAATAAGAGAATTAAAAATAACAATAACATTTAAATAGTGCAAAATGAAACGGAGTAGATTAGAGCAGAATAAAAGATGCAGATGAATGAAACTACATAAATACAATAAGCTAAATAATGCTAAATAAATGTGCTTCACTCATGTAAATAAACAGAGCTATCAGACAACATAATCCTTTTCAGGTCAGTTGACAGTAAACAGACTCGTACCTTGTGTCTGGAGGTCTGGGCTCATTACTGGAGATGGAGTCGTCCTCCTCTTCTTTGAAATCACTCATCTTCTCAAGTCAGAGAGGTAAACTGGTAACACTGGACAAATACACACATACATGCACACTTTATAACGTTTTTAGTTTTTTTAAACCTTGTATCAGGTTCACATTTTGCACCCTTTGGTTCATTTCGGGTCAAAGTGATCTGGGACATTGTTGGGGTCTAAAAGAAATACAGGAATTAAAAAATGGCATTCACAATCTGTAGCATATACTGTCTTCATCTCAAATCCTAACAAGGTAACAGTTGTGATTACATGCAAATACTCTCAGCTAGACCCCACTACACAATGGAAATGTCATTTGTTTTATTATTTTGATGAAGTTAAAGTTTATGTAAAAGTCCAACTATTATCAACTATAATAAAGAGGTAAATTGCAGTTTCATGCTTATCTTACTCTGTAAAGCACTTTGGGCTGCATCATGCATGAAAGGTGCTTTATAAATACGTTTATTATAATATTATTATCTAGGAAAGTTTAATTAAACAACTTTGTATTGATATTTTATTTGTTAACTGATTTTAAAGTTATTCTGATTATAATCAAATCTGTAAAGAAAATACAGGTGTTGAACAGCAACAGTGATAAAACCTCATTTTGACCTATAGACGTCCGCAAGGATGAGGATCACAAGTCGGCATATGCATCTCTTCCCTCCCTGAAAACACATCTACCCCGAAGGTTTGACATATCCAGAATGATTTCCTATATTACATCGGGAATCAACAGCTTACAGGGTGACATGATGTCATGGAAATGGGTTACATTCCTGTGGGCGAGAAAATGTGCAATGTTTAGAATGTTGCTACCGAGGTGTCCCTGAGCAAGGCACCGTTCCCTACACTGCTCCCCGGGCGCCGTTCAAAATGGCAGCACACTGCTCCTAACACTAGAATGGGTCAAATGCAGAGAAACAATTTCCCCACGGGGATTAATAAAAGTCCATGTTATCTTATCTTATGGTCTGGAATAATATTGTGCAGGTTCCCACAGTACAGAGGTCAGGTGCAGACGCTTCTCTGTGCTTTGATTGTAACAATATATCAGGTGTGTGTGTGTGTGTGTGTGTGTGTGTGTGTGTGTGTGTGTGTGTGTGTGTGTGTGTGTGTGTGTGTGTGTGTGTGTGTGTGTGTGTGTGTGTGTGTGTGCGTGTGTGTGTGTGAGCGACTAAGTGTGTTTTTGTGTGTCTCAGAATTGTACGCGGATCAAATTGACCTGACATAAATGTGTGGGGGCATTTTAGCAGCCATTTTTTTTCTTCTAGATATTCTTTACAGAAAATAAGCAACACATAAATTACCCTTGTACCATTTTTCGTTTAGTGAGAATGTAAAACGTCACACAAAGGTTAATCAAAAACGTATAAATGATTAATTTAATCTAAATTATTAAACAATAGTTAACATTTAAAGAAGTCACGTTGGACTCCAGCCGTGATGTTCATTCTTTATCAAGACTGTGTTGTTCTGTCGAAGAGTAGAACAGACTGAATAATAATCTTGTTAAACCCAGCAGACACTGGGTTTAACACTCACCCTGTTTTTCCCTCCTGCTTTGACGAAGTGTGAAATGGAGTGTGCCTTTCTGCTTCACATGCTGCAGCCTCTGTCTATGTTTCCACTCTCCGCCCTCACCTGATATCAGCTCCTATCAAGGTAAGGCAAGTTTATTTATATAGCACCTTTTCAACACAAGGCAATTCAAAGTGCTTTACAAAAATGAAAGACATGGAGAGCATTAAGAAACATATTATAAAATGGCATTTAAAAACACTATTATAAAATAAAACATGAATAAAAGTTACAGTGATAAAAGTTACAGTGCAGTCTAAGATGTGAATAGTTTAATTAAAAGCAGCGGCAAAAAGAAAAGTCTTCAGCCTGGATTTAAAAGTAGTCAGAGTTGCAGCGGACCTGCAGGTTTCTGGGAGTTTGTTCCAGATATTTGGAGCATAATAACTGAACGCTGCTTCTCCATGTTTAGTTCTGACTCTGGGGACAGAAAGCTGACCAGTCCCTGAAGACCTGAGAGATCTGGATGGTTCATCATTTAGCAGGAGGTCAGAAATGTATTTTGGTCCTAAACCATTCAGTGCTTTATAAACCAGCAGCAGTATTTAGAAATCTATTCTTTGACACACAGGAAGCCAGTGTAAAGACTTCAGAACAGGAGTGATGTGATCCACTTTCTTAGTGTTAGTGAGGACTCGAGCAGCGGCGTTCTGAATCAGCTGCAGCTTTCTAATAGATTTTTTAGTGAGACCTGTGAAGACACCATTACAGTAGTCCAGTCTACTGAAGATAAAAGCATGGACAAGTCTTTCCAAATCCTGCTGTGACATTAGTCTTTTAATCCTAGATATGTTCTTTAGGTGATAGTAGGCTGATTTAGTAACTGTTTTAATGTGACTGTTGAAACTCAGGTCAGAGTCCATGACTACAATAGACTTCTGGCTTTATCTGTTGTTATGAACATTGCAGACTGAAGCTCACGCCCCTCTTATCAGCTTGATAACGATTGAACACCTCTGACTTCTGTATCTGACCTCGAATCCAGCCCGTGTGTATCTGGGTTCCTGTTTGCCTGTTCTGGTGGCTGCTAGGCGTTTTACCAGTTTGTGTTCCAGTGTGAGTTTTCTCTATCTCCTGCTGTGAATTGACCCTGCCCTGAACTGCGAGGCAACATCAGTTCTCCTGAGTTGGACATTGAAAACTGCGTATTAAGATAAGATAAGATGGATCTTTATTAATCCCCGTGGGGAGATTCAGTTAAACAGCAACAGGGTAAGAATGAAAAACAGCACAGATTCACACAGATTAGAGATTAATACAATTAAAGATAACAAATAAAAATGATAAAACAACTATAAAATAAGAAATTAATTAACATACATATTGGGTCATATATACATATCCGATATACTTACATGTGTGTGTGTGAAAACAGTGTGTATTTTATGTCCAGTATTTGTGTCACATTGTTGACCCCTTGTTGTGCAGCCTGATGGCTACAGGCACAAAGTATACATTTACCTGCATCTAGCTTAATATAAAGGTCATTACAAACTAATACTCTGGTCCAGCGTGCTGCAATTGGGTCCTAACTACCTGTCCGGCAATCACCACAAAACTATCCAGTTGTACATCCTGGGATCTCCATGCATTCCTCTCATGCTGGGATACCCCTTCCAACCGCCGCCGTTCCAGGCCATCAATGTATAGGTATGCGTGTCCATCCTACCTTCCACGTGTCCAGAATCATCGAATGGCGGTGATACATACACTATCCACCGCATTCTTTGTTCCTGTCGTCGTGGGAGGGGCCTCCAATATTTGGTCGACTGGGAGGGGTACAGTTCTGAGGAGAGGTCCTGGGTACCATCTGAGGGGAGGGGGAGGAACTCCTCTGAGATGTCAGAGGAGTTCTAGACCCCCTTCCACCCACCCGATGTTTGTTTAATAATGTTGGGACATTAGGAGACGCCCCTTGAGGCTTGTCACAGTCTGCAGTCTCTCTTTATTTCCCCACTCCCCGCCCTCACCTGATCTCAGCCCCTGAAAACGCCTCAGCTCATCAAACTAATACTCTGGTCCAGCGTGCTGCAATTGGGTCCTTACCCTTGTTACACTCTGACTTCATTTTTGTCAGTTGCTCTCAAGTTACGCAACTCCAGGAAGTGTACTTGATGTTTATTTCGTTAAAGCTTTTATATTGATGATACATATTGAATAAAGGATCTATGTGTTATGTTTTACTTTCCATCAACTTTTATTTAAGGAAAATATAGGAGTAGCCTGTATCAACTTCACCTTAAATCTGTGTGATTTCATTCATTTAAAAATGTGGATAAAGACACTTTTATGCACCTGCAGCGTAAAATAATGCAATTTGAACGGTGAAAAACATTTATAGTATTTCTATGTATTATATATTTGCTTATATATATTATCATATTGTTCACCATTAGACTTAATTTAACTTTAAATAAAGTTGTTGATATTTTGTATGCAGCATCCTCTCTCTCTCCCTCTCCCTCTCCCTCTCTCCCTCTCTCCCTCACTCACTCACTCACTCACACACACACACACACACACACACACACACACACATAGAGAGAGACCGTCTCAGCTCAGGGACTGAAGGACACAGTAAAGCGCAGCTGATAAGCGGCTTTAATCGGCTAATTTGGCCCTGCAGTGGCCTTTGCAGGAGGTGAACCCACCGGAGCTGAAAACACCGACACACTTCCCGGGGTGTGACCGCAGACACACTCCGGCTGCTGTCCACTCTTTCATCGAAGGACACACAGATATCCGCTTCAACTTTCCAATCTTTTAAGCTTTGGAACGATGTGTTTTTACTTTTTCACGACGTTAAGAAGAGGGGAAGCGGAACTTTTGAGCAGCTGTTCAATAATGATGAGTTAGGGGTGTCTTATTTTTGCAAAAGCAACCTGTTTTACGCACAGTTCCTTTGCGTAAAGAGCTCACCACGGTAGATTTGAAGAGCAGAATTGAAACTGTGAGCAGCTGTTTAATCATCATGAGTTAGGGGTGTCTAACTTTATCAAACCAACCAGTTTTCACCCTGTTTTACGCACTAGTTTTACGCACCTGTTTCCATCCTGTTTTACGCTCAGTTCCTTTGCGTAAAGTGCGCACCGGAGCTTCTTTTTTTGCTCCATGACGACCCCACAGTAAGGGGACCATAGTCCGGCCCGGGCTTCATGAGAGCCCGCGGGCCGGACCGTGGGGCGGACATGGCTGGGAACCTGAGCGGAGAGGTGGTCCCGGAGGCGGCCTCGGGGGGTTACAACGTGCCGGCCCTGGTGGTCGGGGTGCTGCTGATCGTGGTGATCATCGGCGGGAACCTGCTGGTGTGTCTCAGCGTGATGACGGAGAAGGCACTGAAGACCACCACAAACTACTTCATCGTGAGTCTCGCGGTGTCGGATCTGATGCTCGCGGTGCTCGTGCTGCCACTCTTTGTGTATTCCGAGGTGAGATCCGAAATCAAGATTCAAGGCTTGTATTGTCATGTGCACATATAGCTACATGTAGTTATGTCAATGAACAGCTTAGGTCAGAGTCTCCTCCAACAGTGCAACACAATAAAACAGATAATAGTGCAAGTAAATACAAATAAAATAAAACGAAAAGTAAACAAACACTGAAATACAGCGAAAAAAAGGCAGAGTTGGAGAGGAGCAAAAGGCATCACCGAGAACCCGAAAAATATATTAGGACGATTATTGTTTACTGCGTGCAGAGGTTTGGTTTCTGCAGTTAGATTTAGTCCAAAATGCCACCTTAATTTAAAGTTAAGTGTTTGTTTCAAATTAAGCGAATTTAAGGATGTTTAGTTCATCCAGGATGTTTGCACAACATATGTTAGTCAGCAGTGGTGTAAATGAACTAAGAACATTTACTCAAGTAAACAATATTGAGGGAAAGTAATACACCTCATTTACTTAAGGGTCAGATCATTTATAAAAATGAAAGTCAATGGCCTTTAAAACCTACTTAACTTGACCATTAACATGTTAACTAAGGAGAAAGCATTCTTTATAAATGTTTTTCTAAAGTACTTTATTGTTGCTTTTCGAGAATTTAATGGATATCTTAATTTGAATCAAAGTGTTTGGCGTGATTTCTGGATGTAATTGAGGGTTTTGTTCAGAGTTTTTTGTTCATCCCGGATGCTTTACCCCACAGCTAATTGATAAGATAATTAAGGTGAAATTATTGTGCCCCTTATCAGTTTGTTAAATACTAAAAAATAAGGTGAAATCTTTGCACACCTCTGAAATAGATGTTTTAAGGGGGTTTGTTATTGCTTTTGAAAAAAAAAAGGTGTCTCCACCTTAATTTAAATTCAATTAAATATGTGTGTCATTTTGTGTCTTTGCTTCTCATATTGTAGTTTTATTTACTCAAGCCGCTAAAATATAAATATAATATTTACATACAATAATCTCAAATCATCTGAATTTATGCAACTTTGGATAAGATATGGCTTTTTCTGAAAGTCTCTGCAAAATTCTGATATATCTTTTGGAAAACTTTAGTGACTTTATAAAATTGCCAAATTATTGTATTACTTGAATCCTCCAGAAAGTTGATTTAGAGTCAAATCACTGGCTTTTTTCTGGAGCTTTTTTAACTAAAGATGAGAGAAACCCATCCGGTACTTCCACTCGACGTCATGGCCCCGCTCCTTTTTTGGGTGAAAACATTTGCTGCCATTTGACTGGCTATGAGGTTTTTGGCCAATCCCATCCAAGAATTAAGAATACTGTGCCTTTTTTACAATCTACAAAGAGCCCAGTGATGGTCAGCTAGGCAAACTAATGTCATTGGAGATTGATGATTGGCGTCAATATTTAGTTAATGAAATCAATACAGGATCAATGTCCTGTAAGTCTGCCATTGGACGAGTGGCAGGCAGCAGCAAACACTTAAGATTCCCTATGGAGCATACAGTCACTACTTTTTCTTTTACATTACATTACTTTGCCGATTGACATTAGCCTCATTAGCATCGTTAGCTGTGAGGATTCTTTGTTTTCACTATAAAAAGGGCAGGGCAGTTGCCAGGCAGTATCTTAAACTGGCATTGAGGAAAAGTGGTGCTCAGAATATAATATATAATGGGGTTGTATGACATTTTGGGAAATAAATACATAAGCTGATGAAGATCAGGCTTTACGCTCAAAAGCTCCAGAACAATGGAGTAAGTGGGGCTTGAGGGGGGGTTTCTTTTGTTGTCATTTATGTTTGGTCAAAAATAGAACCATTAGACTCAGATGGATAAATTATTCAAATCCCCAACACGACCCAAAAACCCAAATCCTGCAAATCCATTTGTTGTTGATAGGTCTCATTGAGAAAACAGCTCTCTTTTCCAAGAGAGTCCTGGCTAAAGATCGGCAGCAGCTCAGTTACAGACAACTTAAAACAAAACTCAATCGCAGTCACAACAAGATCAGCCAAAGCATTTACAGACACAGCGGCCTGCCACAAAGTCATTTAGAGTCGCTTTGAGTCTGACCCCCTGATCCCACCGGAAGCGTTTGCGTTGTGCTCCGGAGCGGCTGCGCCGCGCTGCGACCTCCTCCTGCGTCATAACCCACCAGGCGCATTTCAAAAACGTTGCGGAAGCGGAGCGTCGTGTGTGCAGCCTCGCAGTTGTTGGATGAACGTTCCACTTCCTGCCTGCGCTGCGCCACGTCAAAAATAGGATTCATCCTATATTTTAGAAATTCCTTGCGGCGAGGAGCTTCTGGGACGCTTCGAGCCGCGGCGCAGCGGGTCTGATGGAATAGCACCCATTGACTAGAGTGGCCACGATCGCTAAAAACGCCGCAGCCGCAGCACAGACGCTCCTGGTGGGATTAGGGGGTGAGACCAGTTATCTGAGTTTCAGCTCATTTTGCAGCTGGTTCAAAAGCCACAGGAGCATCGTAATCAAACGCCTTCTTTCCCAGTTCAGTACAGACTTTAGACTCCAGAACAATGGAGTAAGTGGGGCTTGAGGGGGGATTTCTTTTGTTGTCATTTATGTTTGGTCAAAAATAGAACCATTAGACTCAGATGGATAAATTATTGGATAACTCACATTGGTTTCTCATACAGCATCTCTGTAGAGTATGTGTATTCACTCTCTGTCCTAAACAGCTTGTTGGAGCTCCTGCCCCACCCCTCCCTGTGAGCCCAGTGTGCTCCGATTGGTCGGTACGTTGCGAGGCTCGTTGCTGCTCGCCGCAGCTGCGGGTCTGCGATACAGCGGGACAGCGCGAAATTCATCCTGAGCACACACAAACAATCACAGCCGAAGTAAAAACAATAAGTGTGGCTTGATATTGAGTAAGAAAAAGGTTTATAGCGCTGTGAGAATGGGTCTGCGGAGAGCATTTCTCCGCCATCCCAACTCGTCTATTACCAGCGTTCAGAGAGCTCTATGCAAGTCAATGGGGACTCCCTGTTAGTTAGCCAAGGGATCCTGGTGTGTGAGGTGCTCCGCGGATTGGTCCATTTGGGCCAATCCGGTCATTTGTTGTTGATCTGGGTGTTCACACGTCACAGAACCCAGGAAGCAAACAATGGAAAAAGAGAAATCCCCAACGAGGCGTTCTGGGGCAGCACAGACAGGTCTTTTCTGTGATAGAGATTTACTCACTACAGGGTGTACTTTGAGGGTTTGTGACTCTGCAGACCGTTTACATGCAGAAAAACCTTCATAACACAAGGGGACGGGTAAGAACCAGAAAAGCATGACATGGGACCTTTAATACAATATTATATTAATATATTGTATTATTAATTAACTCAGTAATTATTACGCTTGCCCAAGCTCACTGGAAACTACCCTGTTTTTTTGCAGCGATCACGACTTATATCATATTTTTATAATAACAATTTAGTTAAAGTTTGAACACAGTTACAGTCAGTCTTTGTCTATTTGAGGACACCAGATGAACTGTACATTCCTCCGTAGGTCGTCTCACATCCGGGGTCGAAGGTCAGCTGAAGGGGCCCCTGAAACAACAATGGGGATTTAGGAAATCCATGAAGACAATAACAACAAGTCTGTGTTTGTCACATAGCGTTGATTCTCTGGAGCCTGTGCGTTTGTTTATCCATGCATCATGTTCTTTCACTCATCACAGTTCACCTTTTGTTTGTGTGATTATCTAAACTGCTTTTGTTTACAACATTGGAGCACAACAAGTAATTTGTCATAGATATTATATTAATAAGTAAGAGCTATTATGAGAGAGCTTTTATTAAAGAGAACACTTTAATGTTTCTTTAATTAAGCCCCAAGGTCCCCGTCGGCGGGTCTTTTTTTTTTACGACACTGTGTCTCAGGGGATCTTAATATTTAACCAAAACAAAACACAAGTCTCATAAGAAGCATCTAAATTATCCCTGAGCGAAAAATGCTAACGCACTTTAGCACAGAACTCAAGATAAAAGTACCCTTATTACTTATCGTAGCTGCACATACAAGATATCCGATTAAAGCTGAGGTTCCACAGATTATTTAGGTTTATAGTATTATCACTGAGTCATCCGAACTCGCGACAGGGGAAGCAAACACAGACATCACAACACGTACCTTTACGGAGCTTTTACGGGAGATCGTCTCACCGTAGCTGTCAATCTGATCAAAAGACTTGTTCAATGGCATTAAAACGAGAAAGAATGTGGCTGAATCGGTTAATCCATAGGTTGATAATGTGTCTGTCGCTTTGAAAAAATTATTTATAATCCATAATTCCATTTTTATGTAAAAATCGGAGAGTAAAAGTTAGCTGCTAATGGTAGCCACCAGAGTTATGCAGCTTCCGGTTTTGGCTATGCGTCACTCTCACTCCTTATTTGGTAATGTTTGTGTGTATGTGGGAGTTCCCCTCGATTCCATTGGCTCTGACGGTTAGAAAGAGATGTCAATCATCAAAATCGACCAAGGGGGGCCAGAGACATGGAAACTCCACCCAAATGACCCCAGAAGTGTTTTGTTTTTTTGCTAAATCTCTCTAAAAAGGTCAGATTTCACTTGTTTTGCATCAATCTTGATACAGGGTACTTATTATATGTTGTAGTTTGGATTCCTAAAGCTATGAGTCTACCATCCCATCATTCACGGGTGGTTTTCACTATAAGTAATTTTTCTTTTTGGACGGACACAATCATTTACATTTTTTTACTGTGTTCAATCTGAATTTACTTTAAAATAAAAACATCTATATTGATTCTGACACTTCTACATCCAACTCACAGGTTTATCATTACTTTGAGAAAAAAGATTATTAATTTAACCCTTTTAGAAGTGAAGATATGGTCATTTGTTCTGGGAATGTCATTTTCGAGCCTGAGGAAAAACAGGCTCGGGGCTTAACAGGTTAAATAAACAGTAGTTCAATAATACTGTTGGAGCTGTATATTGATTTGTTATTTCATGGTGGCGGTGGGATTGGTGCACCAGACGAGCATGTGGTTTTTTACCCGGGAACATATTCTACAGGAGAAACCACAGGAGAGGCAACCATTGTTCTGCATATGTGTAGAGAATAAAAGAACAAACACAACGTTCTCGTCTGGACATCGACTATTTACCTGCGTCAGGACTCGCTCTCTGGTGCCCAGTGGCCTATTTAGTTTAAGTTACGCCGATCCTTCCTTCAGGCTGTATAACCATCATGGTCCCTGGTAGACCCCCGCACATATAACAACAAAGACTATAACACCCCTTGTTGTGCAATACCAATTATGTGCATATGTCGTTGATATACCTGGCTGCTATCTCTCTCAGAACTGTTACAGGATGTGTATTTTGTAAATTGTGTTATTTTTTTTATCTTTAATATTTTTGTATTGCTGCTTCTTAGTTCATATTAAGCTTTCTTTGGTTCTTTTCTTGCTGTAACAAATGCAAATGTACCCTCTTTTATCTCTTTGTTTAGCCGTCACAAATACTAAGTATTTATTTATTGTATTATTTCTGCTATTACGGTTAAATGTTTAATTTTATACATTTTTTAACCATGTATTGTTTTACGTTGTATATTGTCATGCTTAGAGCTTTTAATTGCATTCACATTTATATAAATATATATTTGAATGTATTGCATAATTTTTAGACGTAGGATTTTTATTTATTTTATTTTATAGTTTTTTGTATTACATGTGCAATTATGAGTTTAATATTAACTGCACAGATTATCCATTTATCCTATTTTTTCAATTGTTAATGTTTATAATTTAATTTAATTAATGTTTTTGCATTTTATTTAGTTTTTATATATTTTTTTAAAACAAATTTTGCATACATGCAATATTATTTTAATAAAGTAAAAGCAAACACATATTATTGGCTCTGTTGAGAACAGTACTTGAGTAAATGTATTTAGTTAAATGTGTGTACAGCTTGTATGTTAATGTTGATAAGTAAACATACTGTGTGTTTCTTCAGTTCCAGGACGGCGTGTGGACCCTCAGCACCTCGGTCTGTGACTACCTGATGACGATGGACGTGATGCTGTGCACCGCCTCCATCTTCAACCTCTGCGCCATCAGCATCGACAGGTAAATATTATTGCCGCAAGGGATTGTGGGAGGACATTATCTCACATCCCTTAGTATTTGATGGTTCATAATTCCCTATAGAGTCGTGCAGTGATGATATTTTTGTAGACTGACCTGGAAGGTAGCATCACAAGGCGTCCCTCGACAAAAAGCTAACAGATTTTTTCGCCTGATTACCAAATATTACAGAAAATAGGATCTCCACACGTAAATGATACTTGTATGTTTTGTTCAGCACGATATTCTCCACATATTAACCCCAATTTTAAGATTTTTGAAGGGTAAATGCAATCGTTCATGGTAAATAGCTAACGTTAGGCTATAAACGACCTACAGCACGGTCACATGACTTCACTTCACCACCGCTAAGCTAAAGGTGGCTAATGTCGGGCTATAAAGGAACTACAGCACGGTCACATGACTTAACGTCACCACTGCTAGGCTAAAGGAGGCTAATGTTGGGCTATAAAGGAACTACAGCACGGTCACATGACTTCACGTCACCTCCGCTAAGCTAAAGGTGGCTAATGTTGTGCTATAAAGGAACTACAGCACGGTCACATGACTTCACGTCACCACCGCTAAGTGATGAGGTTCAGTCGTCTCATTTAGACACTTGTTAGCAACCCCTGATTTTATGACACATAAAAGCTTCACTCAATTACAAGTGGGTTGTTTACTGATGTAATTTATGTTGTAGGACAGACCTTGAAAATCTCTTCAACTTATTTCAGACATCCAACTATCAACGATTTCAAAAAAAATGTTGACTTTGAGATGAGGGAACAGGAAGTAGTAAAATACCAACACATCTTTATGGTTTTAGGACTCATTACTGCACCGTGCTAAAACGGAAGCATTGAGGCACCTTTTCTTAGCATTTAGAGAATTTGAACAGCATACCTACCACTTTATAACTTGGGTTATTTCACTCAGTCAGGAAGCTTCACAAGCAAAAAACACTTTTCCACCAAGGTGTTTTTCAGCTTCAGTCAGGGTCATCCAGCTAATTAATCAAAACCAGAACCCTGAGGTCTTCAGCTCTCCATCTGAAGGTCGTCAGGGTCAGATCATCGAGCCACAGTTCACTCTAATGCGGAAATATTAGGACAACCTTTTTGTCTTGTTCCTGTAAAAGCCCCAAAAGAAGAAAAATGAGAGGGTGCGTCCGCGGTGATGAACTGCCGGCATCACTCTGCACTCGTTAGTTTGACACAATGAGATTATCCGAACTCTCGGGCTGATGTTGAAGGATGAAACTCTGGAGCTGCCCCTCAAAGCTGATGTCCCAACTCCAGATAAATATGATTAGAGCCGAGACTGATGGAGGCAGTGGAGCTAACGGGGACTGATGCTGATGATCTGAAGCTTTTTAGAGGTTTTACTGTCTGAATAATTTAACAGAGCGAGCAGGAAACAGATCGTGAAGGTCTGCGGAGTCCACCTGGCAGCTGGTTCCTCTGCAGGTTTGATTTAACATCAAACTGACTGATGACCTGCTGTCATTCAGTGATGGATTACTGAACAATGCCACGGCCCCCAGGACTGAGTGGGCCTTTGAGATAGAGGATGTAGACTATTTATTATTGTCACCACACCAGAATGTTTTCTGTCCATGTTTTTGCTCCTGAAGTCCTAAGTTAAAGGACTCATTTGACATTTTGGCAAAACCAATTAGGTTAGCTTAGCATAAAGACATGCAACCACGTCGCCTGAAAATGGATGTTGCCGTATAACTAAACTGCATCCACAAATACGATTCTAGGGAATTATATTTTCCTGGGTCGCAGTTTTTAATGCGTTGTTAAAATGATCAATTAAACAAAAAAAGGTAAAGCTTAGAAAACATTTCCTGATTTTAGACTTTTTTCTAGGAATTCAGATTTTTTCCCCCAGAATTCAGACTTTTTTCTCAGACCTCAAAACAAAAAATCACTTTTGGCCTGATCCCCAAAATGTGGCCCTTATCCTCCTCCGTAGAATAGAGGTGAAAATAGGATTTCAGATTATAATTTGATCACTCGAAAGTCAATAGGAGTTGATAAACTAAACGTCTCTCCAGAGGTTGAACCCTTTACATTTCAATGACGCCATGACCTTTCCTCTAGCAAACAAACTGTACGTATTTAGTTTAGTTTATTTGTTTATAGTGTCGTGGACAGTTCCCATTAATCAACTGTCACAAACAACAGTAAACGGGGCAGTTTTAGCCAACATTGCTGATTTCCAGCTGTTGTCCCCGGCCAGATGATAATGGACACCTTTTTAAATCACAATACATCAACAGCATAGAGAGGCGAAGTCCCTCCCTTTCCTCCATGGGACCTTATTTCGGAAAAAGTATGTATTGAAGTCAATGGAGAGAGAAAGATTATCTTTCAATCCCGTTTGAATTGTGCCATGAATTACACATATGATGTTTGTCAATTTAAAAGATCATTTTGGAAGTCAAAGAAATTAAAATGTGTCGTAAAACTGTGAAGTAACACTTTGTTTGTGTGAAACCGCTCAATGAACTACATCTCCCGTCTCGCTCCACACACCCAGACGGCCGTCCCGTTGAAACATTTCACTTCTTTCTTTCAGAATGAGGTGGAAAGTATTAAAAGAGGAGAAAATCACTTCAAGTCTGGGCGTGTTGAGAGCTGTACATACACACAAGGGGAGTTAGTCGGTTCCGTGAGAGCCAGCATGCGGGACCGGGACTCTGGGATTTGTAGTCTTTCTAGTTGAGTATTTTTCATAGTCTTATATTTCAACAGTTTTACGACAAACTGTGACTTTTTTGACATGGAATTTATTTTTGAAATTGACAAACATCATATGTGTAATTCGTGGCACAATTCAAACGGGATCGAAAGATAATCTCTCTCTCCCCATTGACTTCAATACATGATTTTTCCGAAATAAGGTCCCATGGGTCGGAAGTAGATAGGCAGAGTAGAATATTCTTCTAGTTGAACTTAAAACCTGTACTGACTTTAACTCTTTCTCTTATGGTGCAACACAATTGTTCTTGAGCAACCAGTCATGCCAACATTAATTACACTGTAATCTGGGTTTTTCAATCTTAACTGTATTGTAATATTATATTTTAACTGTCCTATGTATTATTGTATTGACCTGTACTTAAATCATGTTTTATAATTGTTTGTGTGATAGAGATTATGCAATGTTTGTTGATTGTTATGTACCTGCCCAAGGACTGCAGATGGAAATGAGCTATTAGCTAAAATCTGGCATAATTCATCTCTTCTCTTTTCTGAGATTAATGTATTTGCATGGTCCTTGTTGAAATGAATACATAATAATCATAAGCATTAGTTATAAAGAAAGGATGAAAGGATTTAAAGCTACATACTAAAACCTTCTCTGCCGTGTTGCAGGTTCATCGCTGTAGTCATCCCTCTGAACTACAACAGGAAGCACGTGGACATGCGTCAGACGGTGCTGCTGTCGGCCACCTGGGTCGTGGCGCTGGCCGTGGCGTCGCCCGTCGTGTTCGGCATCAACAACGTGCCGGGCCGCGACCCCACCGAGTGCAAACTGGAGAACGACGACTACGTGCTGTACTCGTCCGTGTGCTCCTTCTTCATCCCGTGTCCCATCATGCTGCTGCTGTACTGCGGCATGTTTCGAGGCCTGAGGCGATGGGAAGAAGCTCGGAGAGCCAAGCTGAAGAACAGTATTCTGGACTGCCGGAAGCTTCAAGAAGCGGCCGCTGCGCTGCCGGCGCTCGCCGCTCTGCCGCCATTACTGCCGCCCGTCATCAGAGGTGGGAAGTAGTGGAGTACAAATACTTCGTTACTACTTAAAGGTCACCTATTATGCAAAATGCACTTTAAACACGAGTATCTGTACTTCTACTTGAGTAAAGGATGTGTTTACTCTTGCCTCCTTATAGAGAGGGAGCTGACGGAGAGTCCGAAGCAGCAGTCCACCTTCAAGTCCTCCGAAAAGTCCTCGGAGTTAAAGGGCGGCCCCGTGCCCACCGTCAGCTTCTCAGAGATCAAGTACAACCAGGAGCCTCGCCGGAGAAAAACGGCTAAGATCAACAACCGGGAGAGGAAGGCCATGAAGGTGCTTCCTGTCGTTGTAGGTAAGGTTCACTTCCTGTCTAACGAGTTACTACTATCATATGTATCGGTATGTACTATCAGTATACATATGAGATAGTTTTGTAGCCATTCATGGTGAAGGCATCTGTGCTATTGTATGCATTATGTTTGACCCAACATTTCTACAGGCATGGCAGAATATGAATCTATTTTCACATGAATATTCTAGCCCTTGTCTATTTTTATGCCACGAGCTGCAAAATGACCGCCTAACCCCACTGTACAGGCGGGTACTTGTTTAGATATACCTGGGCAGGCTCTGTTTTGCCGTGGTATCCTGGCACCTGCGGGCCGCAGAGGGGCTGCGTAGTTTCAGACGACGAAGACTGCTGCTCCGGGGGCGAGGGCGGCGAGTCAGGCGGGAGTAAGCTAGTGTCCATAACGGAGGGTAACGTGATGTCCCCATCTGACCTGTTGTCTGCAGTAGATGCAGTGTTGCTGGCGTTTAGTGATGGTTGCTTTAACCATTTTCATATAAATGATTATCCACAGATGTGTGTCACTGCTGTGGAAGCACTTTGGAAATGATGCACGCGCAGCGGAGCAGGTCACGCGCACCTGACACAATTTGTTGTTAGTATTTTTCGCTCCGTTCTCTTTTTTGAATAGAGGGTGCATAACATTCAACTGCCCGAAGATCCAGACGCGAAGCCTGAAGGGTAAACACACCAGGTTTACTAATCTACCCGCACAATTTGTCTGATGTCCGAATGTCTCGCTATGTTAGTTAGTACAAACAAAACACCATTTAATTTCGGGTTAAAATGTGTTGTAACTGTGTTACTGAACATTGTAACGGGTAATATATTACCCACATTTCATTAGTAATGCGTTACATTACTTCGTTACAGCAAAAAGTAATATATTACTGTAACTCCGTTACTTTTGTAACGCGTTACACCCAACACTGATTCTGAGCCTATATTCCTGCTACTGCAGTATTTTTGACCTTCCAAAAAAAGTCCAAGTACTCAGGATGCAGATTGTCCTTCTTTTTTTTTACAGTATTATATTATTAAAGATTTATATTGAACAGTTTTTATCCACAATTAATGACTGGATATAAATTGGGCGCTGGAAGGTACCTGAACGCCTCACACCCATCTGATGTGTGTTCAGAGGCACTAACACAACAGTGAGTAAAGGTCGTCCTATTAATAGCAGTGAGTGTTGGTTCTGGTGCGTAGAAGTGCTCCTCTTTAGCACACTGCGGCTAATCCTGCAGCTCCTTAATCTGAAATCCAGTTATTACGTAAAGCTTGTCCCATGGTCTCATGAACCTCTCATTAGCTCAGGAGAC
This sequence comes from Pogonophryne albipinna, assembly GCA_028583405.1. NCBI lineage: Eukaryota > Metazoa > Chordata > Actinopteri > Perciformes > Artedidraconidae > Pogonophryne > Pogonophryne albipinna. Next base: position 1,237,574 of record CM053250.1, read on the forward strand.
AGCATGTCTTCACAATAATAAGTCACTCATTTGCAATGTATCAAATTCATTTCTGCAGGAAGAGAATCAGATTACGTTTGGTGTTGTGCTCCTCACAAGATTCTTCCATCGTAAAAACAGTACATTTACAAGTAAACTTTAGCTTTTTTAAATAACAGATTCTCATAACCCTTACCATCGATTTAAAGAGGCCCTGTTTTGGGGTTTTTAGTGCATGTTAACGGTCTGCAAAGGCTGAAATCCCTGTGAGAGTAACTGTAACTCTAATGAGAATATCTAACTGATACATTTTTGAGTTATAGTTAAAAGTATTGTTTGTAAATATAAAATAATGTAACCTTTAAACCTGTAACCCAATTTCTTAGTACTCAGAATCCTGATGTACTTTTTCTTCTCAAAATGTAGACTTTTTTTCTCATAATTCAGATATTTTTCTGGGAAATCAGATTTTTTTCTGGGAATTCTGACTTTTTTTCTCAGCATTCAGATTTTTTTCTGGGACCTCAAAACAAATATCCCTTTTGGTCAGATCCCAAAAAGAATTCACATTGCCCTAATCCTCCTAGAAAAGTGATATTTGAAATTGGAATCTGATTCTATCACTTGAAAGTCAACCGGAGTTGATTGCTTAATTGATAATTGTATTAAGTTGAACTCAACGGCTTCTTCAGTTGTGCTATTTGGGAAATGTGTGTCAGAAATCCTCACCTAGCCTCGCGTGGATGGCGAAGATTAGAAGCCAAGGATTAGTCACTTTCAAAGCGTTCAGCCTGACCTGAGAGCAGCAGTTTGACGACTTTCTTCTGCACCTGTTGGTAGAAAGCAGTTCCTTGTGATGGCTCCACAGGATTTTTGACATCCACCTGGACTCATCTTATTATTATAGACACATGCATTTTCAAGCATTTGGACTACCTACGTTGTAAATGTATTATCTTTTCAATTTACACACGGCATCTATTACACGTCTGTCCGTTTTGAAATGTATTTTCCTGAATGATATGGACCTTTAAAGAGTTCCAGCTGAGCATGGCTCTGTAACTGACTGTTTTCTGTCTCATATTTGATTTAGATTTGCCTTCCTACTATTGCATGTCATGTTTGATAGTTATGTTGAGCATACTGCGCTATAGACCCTTGTAAGTGAGTCACTGTAATATTTCGGACAAAATGTAACACCTGACTTCTTCTCCCTGTCTTCCTGCAGGTGCCTTCCTGTTCTGCTGGACTCCGTTCTTCGTGCTTCACACGGTGAGAGCTCGATGTCAGGACTGCTACGTTCCTCCGGCTCTGATGAGCGTGGTGACGTGGCTCGGATACTTCAACAGCGCCCTGAACCCCGTCATCTACACCGTGTTCAACACAGAGTTCAGGAAGTTCTTCAAGCGGTTCCTGCACAGCTGCTTCTCCAAGAACACCTCATGAACACTCAAGATGCTGCAGGAAGAGACGCCTTTTTTTATTCCAACGAGACACTACGGATGTTCATTTGGGGTCTGTCCATTGTTTCAGTGATTTTTCTACATAAGAAAGGTTTGTTTGAGCTTCCTGTAAAGAGGCTAAAGAACAAACTACCTCAAACCAACAAGAACGGATTTTATATGTCGGATCTTTTTAGAATAAAGGTTTTTATAAAAAAAGACTCCAGAGAGATGCATTCACTTGTGTTGAAAACTATGGGACATATTTGATCCTACAGACTAATAGAAATGAATTGTGTGAAAACGATATGACGGTTTTTTCCTGTTATTACATTTTGCGTAAATGTCCTCTTCTCCCTCCTCCTCATCAAATCCAGATCTTCATCACCACCACCAGTGTCTAGACCCCAAAAGGGGGTTTCCTAATATACTCACGGCTGCACTTCCCCCTTAATATATATACGATCGGGGATCAGGGCCTAATCGCTCAAGACTATTAACATTTCCATCATGGCGCATGCGTAAATAAATGTTCTTTAAACTAAAAATGAAGTCTCTCCTGATTGAAATATTCTCTATCTGTATCCTGCAGGTCAGAAATGGCTGGAAAGTTTAGCTGTCCTCGTGCTTTTGGCCAATGTTGTGTGTCTTAGTTTCATCATCCAATTAAAATGTTTACATCAAACATTCGCTCCAATAAATAAACCTTAACAAATACATAATGAGATGAATAAAAAACACTAACAAATGACAATTAGGAAGGTTTTAAACAATATATTTCAGATCATAAATCTGCTTCTTCACTGGTGTGCGATGATAACAATAAAATATATCTGTTTTATTCTGACCTTGAGTTTTAGGACGTTTTCTCTCAGACTTCAATCATCTCAAGATTCATCTTAGCAGCCGAATACGAAGATTATTTGTTTAAGTTGCTAACCGTCATCAATCAGGTGACGTGTCTCCTGATAAATCACAGCTTACACAATGACAGAAGAGATGATAAAAGAAAAGGATGACATTTGATTGGGTGTCTGCTGCTGCTCACTGATCGAGAAGCCGCCACACAAACTGTAAATGTATAAAAAAACGTTAAAGGTCTTCTTTAAATCAGTCGCTCCCAAACCATTTCTCCTTAAGGGACCCTTTCCTATGAACAACTAAACTGAAGACCCCTGACTCTTTTCATCCTCCTTTCCATTCATATTATATATTTGGGGGATTTGAACATTGCAGGGGTGACGTATTTACCCGGAAGTAAGCTGCTGGTTCCCTCGACAGAAAGCAATGGGATTTCTCCATAGGATTTGGGAAAAGAGCTGGAAATAAGGTCTGTGGAAAACGAACCTGTTTCATAAATGCACGTTTTGTTCAGCCGGATAATCTCCACATGTCTAACCTACTTTTATAATGTTCGAATCATAAATGTAATCGCCAGAAGCTAAATGCTAACGTTATGCTATAAAGGAACTACAGCCGAGTCCAGCAGCACGACTTCAACGTCACGCCGACTTAAGATCCATATTCAAACATACAGATTCTAAATTGTTCAAGTTGAAGCGTTTGTTTGAACACTTTGCAGGAGGCAGGGACTTGCTTTCAAGCAGAACACGGCAAACTAACTTAGAGGAGTGTTTACGTGTTCGGCGTAATGACGTACAGCGGCCTCAACGACTTCTGTAGTCCTATTCAGCCACTTGGTAACAACCATCGTTTTTCAGACACGTAAACTCTTCAGAAATCACCAGTGGGGTCACTGCTGATGGATTTAATGTCGTAGAACAAAACGTGATCCGTCTCTTCAATTTGTGTCAAACACAGACCTTATTTGGAGCTATTTTCCAAAATCCTATGGAGAGATCCCATTGGCCGCTTTCACACCAAGTACTTTGCCGTACTTAGTTGCCCAGCAGTTAGTGCACTAAGGAACCTCAGCAGGAGAGGACCCTTTAAAGTAGAGACACTACATACTGATATACACCTGAACATCAGCAGGAGAGGACTCTTTAAAGTAGAGACACTACATACTGATATACACCTGAACATCAGCAGGAGAGGACTCTTTAAAGTAGAGACACTACATACTGATATACACCTGAACATCAGCAGGAGAGGACTCTTTAAAGTAGACACTACATACTGATATACACCTGAACATCAGCAGGAGAGGACTCTTTAAAGTAGAGACACTACATACTGATATACACCTGAACATCAGCAGGAGAGGACTCTTTAAAGTAGAGACACTACATACTGATATGCACCTGTACATCAGCAGGAGAGGACTCTTTAAAGTAGAGACACTACATACTGATATACACCTGAACATCAGCAGGAGAGGACTCTTTAAAGTAGAGACACTACATACTGATATACACCTGAACATCATCAGGAGAGGACTCTTTAAAGTAGAGACACTACACACTGATATACACCTGAACATCAGCAGGAGAGGACTCTTTAAAGTAGAGACACTACATACTGATATAGACCTGAACATCAGCAGGAGAGGACTCTTTAAAGTAGAGACACTAAATACTGATATACACCTGAACATCAGCAGGAGAGGACTCTTTAAAGTAGAGACACTACATACTGATATACACCTGAACATCAGCAGGAGAGGACTCTTTAAAGTAGAGACACTACATACTGATATACACCTGAACATCAGCAGGAGAGGACTCTTTAAAGTAGAGACACTACATACTGATATACACCTGAACATCAGCAGGAGAGGACTCTTTAAAGTAGAGACACTACATACTGATATACACCTGAACATCAGCAGGAGAGGACTCTTTAAAGTAGAGACACTACATACTGATATACACCTGAACATCATCAGGAGAGGACTCTTTAAAGTAGAGACACTACACACTGATATACACCTGAACATCAGCAGGAGAGGACTCTTTAAAGTAGAGACACTACATACTGATATAGACCTGAACATCAGCAGGAGAGGACTCTTTAAAGTAGAGACACTACATACTGATATAGACCTGAACATCAGCAGGAGAGGACTCTTTAAAGCAGAGACACTACATACTGATATACACCTGCACATCAGCAGGAGAGGACTCTTTAAAGCAGAGACACTACATACTGATATACACCTGAACATCAGCAGGAGAGGACCCTTTAAAGTAGAGACACTACATACTGAAATACACCTGAACATCAGCAGGAGAGGACTCTTTAAAGCAGAGACACTACATACTGATATACACCTGAACCTCAGCAGGAGAGGACTCTTTAAAGTAGAGACACTACATACTGATATACACCTGAACATCAGCAGGAGAGGACTCTTTAAAGTAGAGACAATACATACTGATATACACCTGAACATCAGCAGGAGAGGACTCTTTAAAGTAGAGACACTACATACTGATATACACCTGAACATCAGCAGGAGAGGACTCTTTAAAGTAGAGACACTACATACTGATATACACCTGAACATCAGCAGGAGAGGACTCTTTAAAGTAGAGACACTACATACTGATATACACCTGAACATCAACAGGAGAGGACTCTTTAAAGTAGAGACACTACATACTGATATACACCTGAACATCAGCAGGAGAGGACTCTTTAAAGTAGAGACACTACATACTGATATACACCTGAACATCAGCAGGAGAGGACTCTTTCAAGTAGAGACACTACATACTGATATACACCTGAACATCAACAGGAGAGGACTCTTTAAAGTAGAGACACTACATACTGATATACACCTGAACATCAACAGGAGAGGACTCTTTAAAGTAGACACTACATCATAATTGAATGAAAAAAAGAAACACTACAGCTTCATATCTCTTAGAGATAATCCTTTTTTTTAATCATGTACAAGATATTATCTTATGCAAAGATGTTCTGAACTGAAACGTTCACATTATATAAACTGGGTCTTTTAGTTGGAAGCAAACACACAAAGAAACCTTGTAAACAATTCGGAGTCACTCTAATTGTAAAATAAGAAAAATACCATTAACAAAGGACAACAGATAGCTCATGTCTTCCTATCATCCAGGCTGGGGCGGCTGGGGCGCGTTCATTTAATAATATTTCCTTTTAGTTTATCGATGTGTTGACCTTTATTTAAACCAGGACTGTCTCTGGACAGAGATTCGAAATTAGTTTAGCGTTAAAGGTCGGGAAAGTCTGTTTCATCAAACAGCAGAAAAAAAAGATTCACTGAGGGAAGACGAGAAATAAAGAACACCATTAATTAAAAAACGTATAAATAAAGTGAATTACAGATTGATTGATAATGACATGAGTGGTTATCTGCAGCCCTATGGCATATTTTCTGGAACTTCTATCAACAAATATACAGTTTATCATGTCTGTAGTTTCAAATCGGGACATCCCAGACATTCCTCTTCCTGTCGAGAGGGATTTCTCACAATAAAAGTTCAAGTGAGGAGATTTTAAGTTTTGACATCTCCTCCTCTCGGCGCCATATAAGGACTTCCTGTCTGAGGGCTCCTTCATTTGACTTTGTCCAGTTCCAGGGCTGTGATTGGCTCCTCTTCCAGAACAGACACGCCCCCAGATGATTGACAGCAGGTGTGCTGGTGCTCCTTCCAGTCCTGCAGGAAAAAATATAAATAAATACAAAAAACCTTCAGATTCAAGACAGAATTCTGACTTTTTTCTCAGAACTCTCAGAAGTCAATTTTGTTTGTTTAAATAACTCAAAATTCTGTCTTTCTTTTTCAGACTCATCTCAGAATTTTTCTCCGAATAATGACTTTAAACACAGAACTGCAAAAAATAGTTTGCTTTTGGTCGAATCTAAAAGCACATTTTTTGTACATATGGCCTAAAGTCATTAGAGGTCTATAAGAAATCCTAAGACATTTTCACTCGTAAATTTAAAGTTAAAGGGGACCTATCATGCAAAATGCACTTTTGTACGTCTTTTTATACATGAATATGTGTCCCCGGTGTTTCGGGGAACTCACCAAGTGTCAGAAAACACAACCCTCTCTCTTTTCCTCCATACCCAAATCTCTAAAAACGGGGCTGCAACGGATCTGATACCGACTGATACAGATTTGAAATTGTTCTGACGTCAGAAACGAGGAGCTCCGCCTATATGGCCAACTCTCCACCTATCAGGGGAATGGGGGGTTGCCGTGGCATGGTAACAGCATGGTAACAGCATGGTAACATGACGCTCGTGCCACGCCCCCCTCGTGGTCAGCTGCAGCTCATTTGCTACAGAACCAGCCCTTGCAAAAACGGCCACTTCTGCAATAGCATAGTTTTGCACGATGGACGTATAAAGAGAACATGTTAACAATGCTGAAGTGATATCACGTCTACTCTAGCTTGGAGAAAAACCGATATGGGCTGTTTATCAGACCACAAAGAATGATTTAACTACCCCTTCCCACTTCCTTACCGTATTACATTGTGTTTTAATGTACATTATTTAATTTCATATTGTGTTCTTGTACTTATCATATTCTATTTACATGTATATAGACTTTTTGCACTATTTTGTATCTTTGTATTTTATGTTGTATTGTTGGAGGAGCTCAGGTCAGAAGATGTTCACTACACTGTAGCTTTGTGCATATGACAATAAAACCTTTGAATCTTGAATGAATCTTTGGTTGCTGCTGCAGTAACTCCCATTGCAGTCGGTGCAAACCAATCTGAGAAACGACACAGCGGTCTGCAGCAAACTCAATATCTGCTTTCCTCTAACAGTGTTGTTTAGGAATAGTTTCATGTACCCAAATACTGTACTTCTGCACACGTGACAAACCAAAACAACAGCTATTGGGCTGCATAGTGTTGTAAATATATAGTGAATTAATAAATGAACATGTACTGGCTTAGCTATATAGCTGTGATCTTCCTTTATATAAAAAAAACGCAATTTTTCATCGATATACTCTAAAAGAGATACTCTACTATTAAGCGACTGTAGCTGTCAAATTCATATTTTGTGGGATGAAAACATGATAAAAAAGTCAAGTGTACACAGGTTTGGAAACGGTGATAGACGCGTCCCGGACAGTCCTAAATAAGAGATCTTTAACGAGGCTGTGATGAGGGTTAATGTGAAGGATTGAGCTTACCTTCCTCTGGCAGAAGGTGGAGCAGTAGTTGACCTTATGGCAGCCCGTGCACTCACTCATCGCCATGCGCCCGCAGTTCACACACATCTGCTGCAGGGGAACACACACACACACATGTTAAGGTGCCCATCTTACATCTTACCTTAATATCCTTTTTTTTCATTGTATTTTCAGGATCCAAGAGTTTGTTGTTGTAATACTCCTTTCAGCCACAGGAGGCAGAGGTGTGTCACTATACCAGGTTATAATGAGACTAAAAGGAGGCACCCTAATATGCTCCTTTTGCATTTTGTAAATATCTAAGGTGTTTGCAACTTTTGTGATAATAACTACATGACTCCACACAATGAATGATACAGGTCTATTTATTTTTAGACATTTTAATGCTTACATATTATGCCTTTAACAGTTCCTTTATGTAAGGCCTGATGTGCTTAAGTAAGCACATTTGACTTATAATAGGGATGTCATAATGTCAGTAGTACTGCATTAAGGCTTGCTTAGTGTGTGTGTGTGTGTGTGTGTGTGTGTGTGTGTGTGTGTGTCCTACATTGATGATGATCTCAGTGATGTCAGAGCTCCTCTTGGCATCCGAATCGTCCTGCTGCTGAAACGTGATCTGATTCTGAAACGTCTGAGTGAGACCAAACTGAACACACACACACGCACACACACGCACACGCACGCACACACACACACACACACACACAGTTAATTATTACTCAAGTTATCTGGAAATATAATGGCAATATCAAAATAACTTTATCTCTACACCTGCAACTATTGCATGACAGACAGGTAAATAATCACAGTACTAATACATTGTACTACTGTGCTAATATTAAAATAGTTCTCCATCTGTGTTTTTATATTTTTGTTTTACTTTTATGTATTCACCACGACGTCAAGTCAAATTCCTCGTACATTTGTTACTCTCTTGACTGTACTGTTCTTGTATTTGTATGGTAATGTTGTGTTGTTTTGTAAGCGTATACTGTTCAATGTATCATGGGTCCAATTTATAGTCACTTTATATATTATTAAAACTGTGGCGACAATAAAGGAATCTGAATGTCAACCTACCTGGTTCTGATATACATCACGTTTACAATTCTGTGTGTGTGTGTGTGTGTGTGTGTGCGTGTGTGTGTGCGTGTGTGTGTGTGCGTGCGTGTGCGTGCGTATGTATGTATGTATGCGTGTGTGTGTATGTATGTATGTATGTATGCGTGTGCGTGTGTGTATGTGTATGTATGCGTATGTACATATGTATGTGTGTGTGTATATGTACTGTATGCGTGTGTGTGTGTGTCTCTGCGCTCACCTCCTTCCTGCCGCCCTGACCTTTGACCCCCGTGCACTCTGAGTGTTTGGCCTGTTCTATCAGAGCCTTCAGCTGCTGCACGTTGCTCTGCAGAGTGTTGGCCATGTCCTCCAGGTACAGCCAGCTGCTGCTCCGCCCCCCATCGCTGACCCCGCCCCCCTCCAGGCCCCCCATCAGCAGCCCCCCCCCCAAAGGTGACCCCACCGTCACCGCCATCTTGGCCTGCAGCGACTGGGGGGCCACGGCGAGGGCAGGTAGCGCCGTGAGCACTGAGCGGAGGAGAAGAAGAAAAAAAGGAACGTTTTGAGACATAATTTGGTGTTTTTTATAAAGCACTTTAAAACCTCCAGACCAAAGTGCTGTACAGTCAAATAAACAAACACATACACAAATCACACAGCTCAGCTCACACACCATAAAACAAGTAAAAACAATAGACAATTTAAAAGCAATACAAGCAACAATCTAAAAGATGTCAATACGCTAAGGAGAAGGTGGAAAACAAAGGAGAGTATTCAGAAATAATTTGGTGTTTTTCCTACATTTTTTAATCAAAGGAGAGTCTCTTAGTCAGACAATTCAGAATCAGAAACGGGTTGATTCCCAGAAGGTTAACACATACGAGGAATTAGCCTTGGTGTATATGGTACATACATATACAGTGTGATGGTATCAGAGATGAGGTACCTGCGGTGCTGGTGAACACCTCGCTCTGGGCCGAGCTCTCCGACATGATGGCAGCAGCAGCGGCGGCCGTGACAGCGTCACTCTGAGCCGGGCGGTCAAAGGTCAACGTGCCCGAGGTCGTGAACTGTCCCGACGGAGACACTGTGACTGAAGGAGAAGAAGACACACTTTATGAACTCCTCCGGGGAACTTTACACAATGTTTTTCCTTGTACGATGTGAGGGTCTCAGGACAGAGGGTGTTGTTTTCTCATACTGATATTCTGCACAATCTGTGCTGTTGTATTTGCTGTAAAGTGTCTCTACTGTAGGCTATTTTTATTATATGTACAGCACTTTGGCTCCACCAAAAATCGTTTAAAAATGTGTTATATAAATAAAACTTGATTTGATGTTAAATATTCTTTTGGAGGCGAAAAAATATTCTTTAAGAGGCGAAACCTCTAGGTTTTACACTAAGTGGCAACCCTTCTTAACCTTCTTCAAATCTCTCTAATTTTTGTCTACTGATTAATTGACACTCCCCCCTTTCCCTCTTTATTACATATTTAGTTTTTGTCTTTGTACGGTTTTATTATTATTTAGTATTTAGTGATAAAACTACAAACTATCTTTTCTCTTCCTCTGCGGCCCCACTAATCTCACATCAGTGTGACGTACATGTTGTCCCCGGGCTCAGCGTGATGTTTTTGGCGGAAGAAAGATCCTTCTTCGGGGAAACGACCAGAGAATCGTTGTCCTTCTTCCGTCTCTTGTACGGGACGAAGAGGCGGACCGGACCCGTCTGAAGAAAACATGAAATTAAATCAAACCGACAAAAAAAGTGGAGACGCTTCTAAGAGGTCGTATTACTGTTTTTTTGGTTGTCTCTTTCCTGTAGTGTGTTCTATAGTTTTTAGTGCATGTAAATGGTCTGCAAAGGCTCAGGGACATTGGTATTCAAGGTATTGCACTCAGATGGCTCCAGTCCTACCTCACTGAACAATCCCACTTCATCTCCCTCCCCAACCACTCCTCTGCCACAGCTTCAGTCACCCAAGGCGTTCCTCAAGGATCAGTACTTGGCCCCCTCCTCTTCATCATTTACATCCTCCCCCTCGGTCAAATACTCCGCCACTTCAACCTGGACTTCCACTGCTATGCTGATGACACTCAGATTTACCTCAGCACCAAATCTCTCCATAACCCACCCCTTACCCACATCGATTCCTGTCTGACAGCTATTAAAACATGGATGCAACATAACCTCCTCAAACTGAACAGCAACAAAACAGAACTCCTCCTAATCGGCTCCAAATCCACCCTCAGCAAGGTCACTAACATAACACTCACCATCGATGGCACCATTGTTTCCCCTTCCAATCAGGCACGCAACCTTGGCGTAATCTTTGACCCCACCCTCTCCCTCGAACCTCACATCCGCCAAACAGTCAAAACCTCATTTTTCCACCTCCGCAATATTGCAAAAATCCTACCCTCTCTCACCCGCCCCGCAGCCGAACGACTAATCCATGCCTTCATTTCCTCCCGCCTTGACTACTGCAACTCACTTCTTTACGGCATCAGCAATACATCCCTCAACAGACTCCAACGGGTTCAAAATGCAGCGGCACGTCTCCTCACGCATACCAAATCATGGCATCACATCACCCCAGTCCTCAAAGACCTCCACTGGCTTCCTGTCTCCCATCGCATCAACTACAAAGTTCTGGTCCTCACCTACAAAGCACTCCACCATCTGGCCCCCCCTTATCTCACAAACCCTCTCACTCCTTATCAACCCCCACGGTCCCTCAGATCCACCGCAGCCGGACTCCTATCCATTCCCACATCCACACTCTGCAGCTTTGGGGACAGAGCCTTCTCAGTGGCAGCTCCTAGGCTCTGGAATTCCCTCCCCCAAGATCTCCGTGACTCTGAGTCCCTCACAGTCTTTCAGTCCCGCCTCAAAACACATCTTTTCAACTCTGTCTACCCATAAGCCCCCCCCCCCTCTCAATCAACTTCCTCTTGACTGTTTTTAATTTTTTATTTTACTATACTTACTTGTTTGCCTGTCCTTGTTTGTCTACCCTCCCTCATACTGTAAAGCATCTTTGAGTTGTGAAAAGCGCTATATAAATAAAATGCATTATTATTATTATTAAAATCCCTGTGTTCCCTCCACCTGCCTGAAACACTCCTTTGTTTACTTAACAACTGTGTTTGCTTCTACTGGCTAGCGCTTCAACACATTACACTATCAGGAGGCGTGTGGCGCAGTGGGTTGTGCTTATGTGTTTGGATCAGGGGGTCACAGGTTCAAACCCCACTGCAGTCAGCATGTCGTTGTGTCCCTGAGACATTTCACCCCAAAATTGCCCACAGTATTGAGTATGTAAGTCGCTTTGGATAAAAGCGTCTAACAAGTGACATGTAATGTAATACGTGATAAAAAAGTAGGGACATCTCTAAGTGGTTGACCAATCACACCAGAGCCGGCCAGCTAACCAATCAGAGCAGACTGGGCTCTGGTTTCAGACAGAGGGTGAAAAGAGGTGCTGCAGCACAGGTAGTATGAGAAACATAGAGAGACATGTCGTGAGATAATGAGGTCATAGAATAAGAATGCTAAACTTACCATGCTGATGTTTTCTGCTACCAGAGGCTCTTCATCCTTTGCACACTGAAGAGAGAAGCAGAAAGAAACACAGAGCGAGTTTTACTGTCTGACTGGTTATTTATTTAAATCAACAATTATTCATTACATGTAGTTTATCAATCAGACATCAGAAAGGACAGTAATCCTTAAACCTGTTTTTAAAGTACGACCAAACAAAACTATTTAGTACAGAAAGTGGATTAAAACTCAAGCATTTCTCATATTTAATTTGAGTATATTTAAATGTTTACAGGTAAACCTATTCTCCATGTTCATGTGGCTATTTTTTTTTTTATCATTGTTTTATTTGTATGTATCTTTGTGTATGCACCAAAAACACCAAGACAAATTCCTCGTATGTGTTAACCTACTTGGAAATAAACCTGGTTCTGGTTCTGATTTTCTAAGCATATTTAAAGTACTTAAAATAAAAATTCCTAAAAAGCTTTAACCTGTGAAGCCCTGAGCCTGTTTTCCAGGTCTCAGGCTCGAAAATGACATTCCCAGAACAAATGACCATAACTTCACTTCCAGAAGGGGTAAATTAATAATCTTTTCTCTCAAAGCAAGGTTACATCTGTGAGTTGGATGTAGAAAAGTCAGAATCAATATAGATGTTTTTTATTTTAAAGTCAATTCAGATTGAACATAGTAAAAAAATGTAAATTATTGTGTCCGTCCAAAAATAAACCATTACTTATAGTGAACACCACCCTTGAATGATGGGATGGCTTTAGGAATCCAAACTATAACGGAGCGTCCACACAGCGGCGTGCGTTGACGCTTGGCGTGTCTGAAGCTTGGGGATTGTTTGCGAGCAACGCGACCAACAACCAATCACATGAATCTCCCGCCCCCGACATACAAAGCAATAGCAATGTTAAAACGAAGTAAACTGGATATAAAATCCCCAAACAGGCGAAAACCTACCAGTTTCACCCACTGTCTCTGCCACCTCCCTCCATGCCTCGCTCCTCCGGTTTGTATCCCGGTAGATGAACAGAGACTGATCATTCAGCACCGGGTGATTCACTACCGCTATAATGAATTTTCCCTCTGTTCTATAATATGAGGAAATGACCTGCGTAGTCTCTCCCAGCATACACGCGGTTTGATTGGCTAGCGTTTGCACTGGCAGATTTGCATAAACGGGATTTCATTGGCTGACGCTTCTGCCGAGGCGCCAAAAGTTGAACATTGCTCAACTTTTGAAGAGTTGCTTCCCACAATGCAGTTCGGCTAAAAGTGACGTCACCCCATTCAAAGTGAATGGACAGAAGCGTTGGAAGCTTCAACGCACGCCGCTGTGGACGGGCCGTAACATCAAGATTGATGCAAAACAAGTGACATTTGACCTTTTTAGAGAGGTTTAGAAAAAAGAACCCACCTCTGGGGTCATTTGGGTGGATTTGACCTATCTCTGGCCCCCCTTGGTCGATTTTGATGATTGACACCTCTTTTTAACCGTTAGAGCCAATATAATCGAGGGGGAGTTCCACACACACACGTTACCAAATAAGGAGTGACGCCTAGCCAAAACCGGAAGCTGCGATACAATGCGTTTAATATCTAGCTGGCGTCTTCTGGTGGGAGACGCCAGGAGATGATAAAAAAAAACATTATGTCAATATTTTAAATATGGAAAGACTGGTTTTAATGGGTGTTTGTTTTCATGTAACACTTATCTCTCACCTTGAGATCATAACCGTTTAATTTAGGCCTTTTTCAAACTTCCAAGACTTTGTACAAATCGTTACAGAAGCATGATTTTATTTGAATAATGTGATATTTTGGACAGGTGTTTTGCTTTGTCCCAGCAGCAGAGGGCAGAAACAGAAATGGATGTAATGAGCTGTGGTTTTGTCCTGTGTTTCTGGGAAGGAAGACAAATCTAATTATTTTTCTCATCAGAGCGCTCCTGTAATATTCTGAGTGCAGGAAGCAAAACAAAGCATCTTATCTCAAAGTGTATCTGCAGTTACCTTAAAACCCAGTTACACAATGACAAATGATGAACCACAGGTGGAGGAAGGGCTCCGACCTTTCAGAAGTACAATTTGTTTTAACATCATATACAAATGTAAAGATCAAGAGGCTACTTACGGAAACACTGGCATCACAATATCATCTCAAAGTACCAAACGTAAAAGAACAATCCTGAGAAACGTTACTCACCCCCGTCAGGTCATCACAGCAGGCTGCACACGTGCAGGAGGCAGCGTGAGGGTTCAGGATACGCTCCTACACACACACACACACACACACACACACACACACACACACACACACACAGTCACACACACAGTCACACACACACACACACACACACAGTCACACACACAGTCACACACACAGTCTCACACACACACACACACAGTCACACACACACAGTCACACACACACACACACACACACACACAGTCACACACACACAAATAGTGAATAATTACTTCAGTATGAGTGCAGCAGTACATTGTATTAATAGTGTATTAATACTAAGTTACGAGTGCAGTATTACAGTATATAAATACTGCAGTATGGTGTAGGGCAGCTCGATTATGGCAAAAATGATAATCTCGATTATTTGGTTCAATAATTGATATCACGATTATTAAAAACGATTATTCATTTACTTTGAAAACATCAATTTATTTAAAAAAAAAATGGAACAGTATGTTTTGAACAGTTGATTACCCTGAACTTTAAAGGTGGGGTAGGTAATTTTGGAGAAACAAGCTCGAGTGCGCTAGAATTTGAAAATACACAGCCGGAAAAAATCTGCCACTTCCTCACAGAGCCCCTCCTCCAACACACACGAACGCGCACATGACCAATGAGGGCACGAGATAAGTTTGTGCACAGATGGAAGGCTGACAGGCAGGTAGGCCATCCAGTTACTTTAGCCGGCTCAGATGATTGGTCGTGCTTTTTACAGCGCTACGGCTTCCACAGATGACATTTCTTTATGGATTTATTGTCAAAGCACTTCAGATATTCATTGCTATCGGGACGTTAAGAGCATTCCATGGAATATAACAAAAAGTGTATCTCGAGCCGGTTTCTCAAACTTACCTACCCCACCTTTAAATATAATTGAACTGAAAAAACAATAAAAAGTACTACAGTGTATTAATACTGCAGTATGTGCTCAGTAGTACAGTGTATTATCACTGCAGTGGGACAGAGTATTAATGATGTAGTGTGGTAGTAGTACAGTATGTTATGAATGCAGTATTGTGACAGTAGTACCTGTATGAGGCAGAGCAGCGGCCTGCCGGCGTATCGGATGCTTCTCTTCCAGTCTTTGCTGCTCGCTCGCCCCGCCAGACCTTCAAACTCTGTGGGAGTGTACCACTGCTGGTTGTGTCTGATGCAGCGGCCCTTCCCCCCTGAACACAACAACAAGTCAACGACACAACACCGTCAGTGTGGGTTAAAGCACTCAAGAAACACAGTAACAGAGTCGTGAAGTGAGGGATTCAGTACGGCTGCAAATATAACATAATATCAGATTAGAAATTATTTTCATCGCATGTTTATTTTCTAGATGAGTCGATTATTTGTCATGTCTAAGAAAAGTAGAACATGTCATTAATGGTTTCTAATGAAAGGGCCCCTTTAAGTTTATCTGCAAAGAGAGAAAACTAATAATTACATTTCTCCTACGCCTAGACATTCTTATTTTCATTTCAACATCTAATTATGCGTGTTGCAAGATTGGAATCCTACATGGTACACGTGTTTGTCCCCCACTTTAAAGTCAAAGCTGCTCCACCAATTGCTCAAAGATTGAAGAGAACTTTGGGATGTTAGCTTTTGCAGACCATTTACATGCACAAAAACCAAAATGGCAAACATACAGGAGAGACCACAACAAAGCATAATGGGGCCTCTTTATCTTCAGCCGGCCTCACCTGATCCCAGCCGGTTCTTGTACAGGACCCCGCTGGAGTTCCTGCAGCGCACCGGCAGCTCGCTGTTGTAAACCGAAGGGTCCCAGTTGTACTTGGAGCAGGAGTCTTTGTCCTGGGGGGGCATCAGAGGAGTGGGATGAGTCTGAGAGCCTGAGGGAAACACAGGGGGGCGAAACACACACACAGGTTAGTCTGAGAGAGGGACATCACTTTGTTAAAAAGAGTGGTGGGGGGGACACTTCTTCAAGATAAAAACCCCCACAAATAATACATATACATACAGTATGCTTACTAAGGCTGCCCGATTTTGTTCCCCCCTGCGATATATATTGCGATATGAAAACATACAGGAATTGAAGAAAAGACAGTTTTTTTTCCCGCAAACCATCGTTTCTTGAACTTGATGCTATACAATTGGTATTTTTGTAACTATATTTAACCGGATTAATCTGGATCTTAAGTTATCAGAGCAACAAGCTGAGCTAGCTCGGTTAGCAGCGCTGAACTGCCTTCGAGAAACACATGAAGCTGCGCAAGTTTTCCTTTTGTAGCAATCAGCAAAATAATTGTAACATGACATGTTTGAGTTAATTTGCCTACTTAATCTCTCAAGTCCTAAAAATGTTTTAAAAAATTCAAATAAAAAAGAATCGCACGTCCTGCGATGTTAATATCGTGCATGCGCATATTGCGATTATCGTCACGACACGATATATCGTGCAGCCCTAATGCTTACCAAAACAATGTTGACAACAAATGTAGCACCTATGCTACGCTGCTGCAAAACCGGGAGCAACTATTCTCTCTTCAATTATTACTAATATTAAACTTGTCGCAGGTCAAAATTGCATCACTTGTGTCACCAGACATACACTCAAAAAAGTGTGGACAGTCCTGGAGATTGTACATGTTCTCTTGAGCCATTTTAAACTAATTATCCTAAAAGCCCTAAGGACACTTCTACCACTCTGGTGTTTTATAAACTGCTTTAACATGGACACCTCAGAACCAGTGGAATATTCTCGGTGCTAGTCACTTCGTAGATTTACTCAAGTACTGTTCAATTTGTAGGTACTTTACTTGAGTATTTAAACTTTTTGCTACTTTGTACTTCTACTCCTCTTCAATTCAGAGGTACATGGTGTACTTCTACTCCACTACATGCATGCAATACCTTTAGTTATGTGATGGCCACAGCCACACAGGGTAAACCAACTACACTGCATCCTCATCTTCAGTAGTTTTGCTTCAGTGCAGCTACAATAAAACATGCCAATTAACACCACACATTTGCTCTAGATGGTAAACTCTTTATTTGATTGTAATCTGACATTACTTCAAACATTTTAGCACAGCTAATACACAAGTATTTGTTTGTATTAATTACATTCTTTGTCTCTTGAGTTACCATGTCCATTGGGGGAGGTTACTTCCTGGTTCAGCAAAGGGCGTGGCCGAGCGCTGAGGGCTCATAAATACTGCAAGGAGCCAATTGGGACAGATTGGGACAAACCACCTGCTTCCATGTCAAAGGGGGGATTTGGGTTTTGTCAGTGTCCTTTGTGTATGATGTGACTATTAATTATCCCTTGGGTTCAACTTGGTTTGGCCAAGCCCCTATATAGGTTCCTTGGGTTTTCATTGTAGGGGGGTCCGTTTTGTTGAGTTAACACCTGTTATGTGCCTTTGAGGTATTGTCTGTTGACCTCTTTTATATGCCTAGTTATTATATGATGTTCTTGTGGACTTTTGGTTTAAATAAAAACCCTAGTTTATTTAAACCACTCCTGTGTCCTGTTGCCTTACTGCTTGGTCCCTGACAAGTTTCTTCACAGATCTGAATGAATGATGTGAAATATAATCAAGTGTTGAATCAGACTTTAGTTCCACCTGGAGTAAATCCACCAGCTACCCTGCAGTCTACAAAGTCATTCAAACTAGCTGCACCTTCACCAGCTTTGAGAACACTTTCATGATCAATCATTATAAAACATATCATATATATTATTCTGAAATGGACCAATCTGCACAACGACTACTTTTACTGTCTTTCACTATATTTTGATGAGAATACTTTTCTACTTTTACTTGAGGAACATTTTGAATGCAGGACTTTTACTGTGACAGAGTATTCCTACACTCTGGTACTTCTACTTTTACTCAAGTACAAGATCTGAGTACTTCTACTTTTACTCAAGTACAAGATCTGAGTACTTCTACTTTTACTCAAGTACAAGACCTGAGTACTTCTACTTTTACTCAAGTACAAGATCTGAGTACTTCTACTTTTACTCAGGTACAAGATCTGAGTACTTCTACTTTTACTCAGGTACAAGATCTGAGTACTTCTACTTTTACTCAAGTACAAGACCTGAGTACTTCTACTGTTACTCAAGTACAAGATCTGAGTACTTCTACTTTTACTCAAGAACAAGATCTGAGTACTTCTACTTTTACTCAAGTACAAGATCTGAGTACTTCTACTTTTACTCAAATACAAGATCTGAGTACTTCTACTTTTACTCAAGTACAATATCTGAGTACTTCTACTTTTACTCACGATGTGAGTACTTTCTCCTCCTCTGGTCAGTACTGGAACTCACCTGTTGCCATAGCAGCAGCAGATTTGAGGCCGGTTGCCTGGACGATGCTGCCGTTGGTGTGAACCACGATCAGCGTGGCCTTCTGGGTACTGAGACCATCACCCAGCTGCAGGGTGGTTCCTCTGCTCTGTGACACACACACACATACCATGTATACATCACTTCAGGGGACATTACATTGACTTACATGCATTTCCTGGAGACTTATCCTAACCTTAACCATAACCAACACATGCCTAACCCTAACCCAAACCAAGTCACACACACACACACACACACACACACACACACACACACACACACACAATATATTAGAGAACAGCTAAGAGGAAGCTCAGAAATGATTGGTGATGATGTTTTTTTAAGGGTCCTTCAGAGGATGAACACCTTTGGGAGATTTAGGAGCGACATTAAAGGTCCCATGTCATGGCCATTTCCACTGATCATAATTCCATTGTTGAGGTCTACTAGAATAGATTTATATTGTGCAATTTTCCAAACTCACTTTGGTTTCTCAAACAGCATCTCTGTAAAGTATGTGTATTCACTGAATTTCACTCTCTGCCTTTAACGGCTCGTTGTAGCTCCAATAGCTCTTGCCCCCCCCTCCCTGTGAGCACAGTGTGCTCCGATTGGTCGGGACGTTGTGAATCGCGCTGAGCTCCGTGGAGGTGTGATTTCCTTGTTTAGCGATACACAGCGAAACACAGCCAAACTCATCCTGAGCACACACAAAGTCACAGCCGAAGTAAAAACAATAAGTGTGCTTGATATTGAGTAAGAAAAAGGTTGATAAACGCTGTGAGAATGGGTCTGCAGAGAGAATTTCGCCGCGATCCCAACTGTCTGTTATCAGCCTGCAGCCAGGGAGGAGAAATCAGCAGAGCTGCCTGCACTGAGTGTGTGAGGAAGTCTGTGGATTGGTCAATTTGGACCAATCAGCGGGGGCTTAACGTAACGGCTCCGCGGACGTAACGTAACGGCTCCACGGATTGGTCCATTTCGTTCCGGGGACGACATGACATCATGATGTACCCGGAAGAATCAAATGGACAGTGACGTATCTCCAACGAGGCGTTTTGGGGAGGTATTTTCTGTTTTAGAGTTTTACTCCCTACATGGTGTACTTTGAGGGTTTTGACTCTGCAGACCATTTACATGCAGAAAAACCTTCATAACAACAAGGGGACGGGTAATAACCAGAAAAGCATGACATGGGACCTTTAAGAGTATGCACTCTCCACCACTTTTATGAAGAGCTGGAATTGAACTCCAATTAAAAAGGTTGACACTTCTCTAAGTCAACAGGTTTACTATGGTAGTGATTTTCAACCAGTGTGCCGTGACCAGTGTTGGGCAAGTTACTTCCAAAATGTAATATATTACATATTACTGTCTTTTGAAAGTAATAAGTTACATTACAATATTACTGTCTCTGAAATGTAATGAGTTACACTACTTTTTAGTTACTTTTGAGTTACTTTCACCAAAATAACCGCAAAAGAATGGCTAGGTATTTTAAATGCTAAAATGTAGTTTAGTGCAGCTCATTATACATCCAGTGAAGGGCAATGTGGTATAGCTTAACAACTGTGTAGGCCCTTAAGGCTACTAACAACTTGTATTACACGGCTTAGTTGAATACAAGATTCTGATTGAAATTCTTAACATGTGACACGTTGTTAATACAGCAGTACAGACCAGTGTCAAGGACTATAATGAAGGTTGCTAAGGAAAGAAAGAGAAAGGAAAAGAGGTTAAAAGACGGAGCGCTGGACGTCAGATAAATCACCAGGAGAAGGCAGACAGGAAGTAAACACTAACAGGACACGGAATGGGCTCTGTAGTGTGTTTAGTATATGGCCGTGTACAGGCCCGGCTCCAGAACAAAATGACTCAGGGTGCCTCTGAGATTACAGGGGGCGCAGCAGTAGCAGGTTAACATGAGCAACAGCGGCCGGCAACAGCAATGAAAAATAGCATTGATGGTCCCAATGAACAGATTATGGCATTTGTTATGTTTTGAAACCAAGCAAGTGAGAACATTTCAAGTGAGTTAAAAGTGCAATCCTGAAATATTTCATCCAGTCCAAAGTGGACTATGGCAAAGAAAAGCACAACAGCTTCAAAACTGTTCTGATAAAACAAATGAGAACATTTTGTAAATCAAGGCAAATATTATTTGAACCAGCTCATGGTTTGAAATGGCAAACATTGAAAAGCAAAAGTATTATTAAAACCATGTACTAAATCATCACCTTGGTCCCATCATATACTCTGGGAAGAGAATATTTACTGTGCTTGAAAACTGGTATCACATCATCCTGTGAGGTTGACTTTGTGACCTGGAGAACATTTCAGCTGCAACATCAGCTTGTTGATAAGCTTGGGATATGAGATAGTTTTGTAGCCATTCGTGGTGAAGGCATCTGTGCTATTGTATGCATTATGTTTGACCCAACATTTCTACAGGCATGGCAGAATATGGATCTATTTTCACATGAATATTCCCTTGTCTATTTTTATACCACGAGCTGCAAAATGACCGCCTAACCCCACTGTACAGGCGGGTACTTGTTTAGATATACCTGGGCAGGCTCTGTTTTGCCGTGGTATCCGACTGCGGGCCGCAGAGGGGCGGCGTAGTTTGGGGAGACGAAGACTGCTGCTCCCGGGGTTGAGGGCGGCGAGTCAGGCGGGAGTAAGCTAGTGTCCACAACGGAGGGTAACGTGATGTCCCCATCTGGCCTGTTGTCTGCAGTAGATGCAGTGTTGCTGGCGTTTAGTGATGGTTGCTTTAACCATTCTCGTATAAATGATTATCCACAGATGTGTGTCACTGCTGTGGAAGCACTTTGGAAATGATGCACGCGCAGCGGAGCAGGTCACGCGCACCTGACACAATTTGTTGTTAGTATTTTTCGCTCCGTTCTCTTTTTTGAATAGAGGGTGCATAACATTCAACTGCCCCGAAGATCCAGACGCGAAGCCTGAAGGGTAAACACCAGGTTTACTAATCTACCCGCACAATTTGTCTGGTGTCGGAATGTCTCGCTATGTTAGTACATTCTTAAAAAACAAAACACCATTTCATTTCGGGTTAAAATGTGTTGTAACTGCGTTACTGAGCATTGTAACGGGTAATATATTACCCACATTTCATTAGTAATGCGTTACATTCATGGGCGTCGCAGCCATTATATGAGGGTGGGACAAGTCCCCCCCACTTTTTCAAATGATTACTTTAGACCCCCCCACTTTTACCATGTGGAAAGTCCGTGAATCGGTCTATCCACTCGCCGCACTCTGTAGAGCGCTGTGTCAGTGCTTCACTATCAACTCCATTCCATAATAAGTAATCGGGCAGTTCGATGTGTGTAGAGGTGTGTGTGGTTAACACGTAGCAGCCTGCAGTCACTCTTAAGCTGTTCTGATGAAGGTAAACACAGCGAAGGCGGTGCGTAAAAAGGCACAGCTCTTTACCCGCTGGTGCTGCACTTCTCAGAGGCGGAGTTACACGTCCCGCTGCCTCCTGATGCTGCAGCCATTTCATGAAGTGAAGGAGGCTTTCCTTCTATCAAACAGCTGCGGGCAGCAGATACCGTGAGAGTCCCGGACATGAATTCATAGATCAAGGCAGACTGGTTTACTCTGCTGTTTTGCCAATCCGGTGCTTAAACAAATAGCTCTACACCCCTGGCCGACATGTCCTTAAAATGAAGTCCGAGTTTGAAATATATCTCAAATAATGTATGCACTGCCATTTCCCCACATCAACATAACAGTCTGCAATGAAACGGTTGTCTCCTGTGCGCTCCTCTTCCTACTTGGCGCACCGGTAACTTTCTCGTGCGCACGAGAGGCTGAGACCAGGCTGAGCCACAGCTGAGACCAGGCTGAGCCACAGCTGAGACCAGGCTGAGGAACATCACAAAAGCCATTTTCAACGGCTATCTGGTGAAAGATGAACTAGGCTACTGGATGAAATAATATGATTGGTATAGGTGCGAAAATTAAACACGTTTTGAAAAAATATTATGATAAAATATTTTTATATATTTATAATTCTGCAAATATTACGATAAACTCACAGCTATTTCGCGGCCCGGCAGTAACACCTGGGGGTTGGGAACCCCTGCTTTAAGGTACTCTCTCTCAAAATGGTAATGTGCATTATGTTTTAATTATACTTCTTATCATTCAGAAGCTTTTTGTGTGTGATTATGTTTTACTGAGTGCTTATAGGCCATTTCCATCCCAGTATTCAGTTAACTGTTTATTTTCTGTGCACATTACATAGATAGCTAATATTCTACTGCTTGGGACTTTGAGTCTTCAAAATGTCCAATGTCACAGACTGGGACTTACTTTAGAGTCAGTTGTATTTACATTCAGTATGACCTGTTATGATTCAATGTTGATGAAAGGGAAATGACCGTTTCCCTTTCATCAACATTGAATCATCATCTCATCCCAGAATGTTCAGGAAATCAGTGGGGATATTGAAAAGGAAACATTTCAGTCAAGGGGCATCATATGACCAATATAGACAGAAGAGCAACATTTATTTGAACATTTAAGTCAATGATACCATTCCTAGGTGAACTTAACATCTGTATGGAGTCAGATCAGTCTCAATATTAATAAATGCTCACAGAAGGATTCACAAATGTATTTTGCGATTTATATATAAATGACTCTCCACAACAATATCTCTCAATGCACTCACAAATATGTATTGTTGTATATAAATGTACAAAAAATGGGCATTTAAACTGCTTTTTATTAATTCAAAGACGGCTCTGAATTAATAATCAAATATGTTTCCTTTCTTTACTACTGGATGAAATTACAAAATGTACCCATCATTTCCCTCATGCTAGTATAGCCACATAGAAGTATCAAACCACCTGTTAGAACGCACCAGAATACAGGAAATCTATTTTATTTCGTGGGGGAGGACCCCCACACCCCCCTTTAAAAATGTCCCCCCCACATTCAGGATGCTTCCTACGCCCATGGATACATTACTTCGTTACAGCAAAAAGTAATATATTACTGTAACTCCGTTACTTTTGTAACGCGTTACACCCAACACTGTCCGTGACAGATGGGCAGGTGTGCCGTGGGAAACTCGACAATTTCGGTAAAACATGACGGCATTTCAGTGTCCCTGTTTGTAACACACACACACACACACAGTTACAATAAAGTTGACTTTGACTTGTGACAGGAATAACCCGGGTAGAAAGCTCAGCGTAACAGATCACCTGGACATCATGAAGATCACTACATGATCTGCAAGCACATCGTCACACTGAGCAGCAGCGTGTGTGTGTGTGTGTGTGTGTGTGTGTGTGTGTGTGTGTGTGTGTGTGTGTGTGTGTGTTTACCAGCACGTGTTCAGGCAGACTTCCTGACGTGGCGACCGTGGTTGTGTAAACGTTGTCGTCCGCACAGTGAACGTCTCCCACCGTCACAGCCGTCACCTCTGATCAACAACAAGACATTCAGACACTTGTTCTCATCAAACACATCTGAGGATCAACATCCAGAGACTCAGAGACTCAGAGACTCAAAGACTCAGAGCTCAGAGACTCAGAGACCCAGAGACCCAGAGACTCAGAGACTCAGAGACTCAGAGACTCAGAGACTCAGAGCTCAGAGACTCAGACACTCAGAGACCCAGAGACCCAGAGACTCAGAGACTCAGAGACTCAAAGACTCAGAGCTCAGAGACTCAGACACTCAGAGACCCAGAGACCCAGAGACTCAGAGACTCAGAGACTCAAAGACTCAGAGCTCAGAGACTCAGAGACTCAGAGACCCAGAGACTCAGAGACTCAGAGACTCAGACACTCAGAGACCCAGAGACCCAGAGACTCAGAGCTCAGAGACTCAGACACTCAGAGACCCAGAGACTCAGAGACTCAGAGACTCAAAGACTCAGAGCTCAGAGACTCAGAGACTCAGAGACTCAAAGACTCAGAGCTCAGAGACTCAGAGACTCAGAGACCCAGAGACTCAGAGACTCAGAGACTCAAAGACTCAGAGCTCAGAGACTCAGAGACTCAGAGACCCAGAGACTCAGAGACTCAGAGACCCAGAGACTCAGAGACTCAGAGACTCAGAGACCCAGAGACTCAGAGACTCAGAGAGATAAAAGGCTTCATGTTCATTCGCACAGCAGCTCCAATATGTGGCCCAGGCTCCTCCAACAAAGACATTAAACAAGAACACTAAATAAATACTGCAACTACTTCTACTTTATTACAGCTACTTCAGTACTCTTGTTATGTTAGAATACATACAATTATAATATCACAGCCAAACTGAAGTACAACAGAAATATAAAGTACAATTTAAAATATCTCCAAAATGATCATCATATATATAATATATAGAGTTGTGCAATTAATTCAACAGGTAGCAGATGCATTTACAGAGGTGGAGGAAGTACTCAGATCTTATACTTGAGTAAAAGTAGAAGTACTCAGGTCTTGTACTTGAGTAAAAGTAGAAGTACTCAGATCTTATACTTGAGTAAAAGTAGAAGTACTCTGGTTTTGTACTTGAGTAAAAGTAGAAGTACTCTGGTTTTGTACTTGAGTAAAAGTAGAAGTACTCTGGTTTTGTACTTGAGTAAAAGTAGAAGTACTCTGGTTTTGTACTTGAGTAAAAGTAGAAGTACTCAGGTCTTGTACTTGAGTAAAAGTAGAAGTACTCTGGTTTTGTACTTGAGTAAAAGTAGAAGTACTCTGGTTTTGTACTTGAGTAAAAGTAGAAGTACTCAGATATTGTACTTGAGTAAAAGTAGAAGTACTCCGGTTTTGTACTTGAGTAAAAGTAGAAGTACTCAGGTCTTGTACTTGAGTAAAAGTAGAAGTACTCTGGTTTTGTACTTGAGTAAAAGTAGAAGTACTCTGGTTTTGTACTTGAGTAAAAGTAGAAGTACTCAGATATTGTACTTGAGTAAAAGTAGAAGTACTCCGGTTTTGTACTTGAGTAAAAGTAGAAGTACTCAGGTCTTGTACTTGAGTAAAAGTAGAAGTACTCTGGTTTTGTACTTGAGTAAAAGTAGAAGTACTCTGGTTTTGTACTTGAGTAAAAGTAGAAGTACTCAGATATTGTACTTGAGTAAAAGTAGAAGTACTCCGGTTTTGTACTTGAGTAAAAGTAGAAGTACTCAGATCTTGTACTTGAGTAAAAGTAGAAGTACTCCGATCTTGTACTTGAGTAAAAGTAGAAGTACTCCGGTTTTGTACTTGAGTAAAAGTAGAAGTACTCAGATATTGTACTTGAGTAAAAGTAGAAGTACTCCGGTTTTGTACTTGAGTAAAAGTAGAAGTACTCAGATCTTGTACTTGAGTAAAAGTAGAAGTACTCAGATCTTGTACTTGAGTAAAAGTAGAAGTACTCAGATCTAGTACTTGAGTAAAAGGAGAAGTACTCAGATCTTGTACTTGAGTAAAAGTAGAAGTACTCAGATCTAGTACTTGAGTAAAAGTAGAAGTACTCCGGTTTTGTACTTGAGTAAAAGTAGAAGTACTCAGATCTTGTACTTGAGTAAAAGTAGAAGTACTCCGATCTTGTACTTGAGTAAAAGTAGAAGTACTCAGGTCTTGTACTTGAGTAAAAGTAGAAGTACTCCGATCTTGTACTTGAGTAAAAGTAGAAGTACTCAGATCTTGTACTTGAGTAAAAGTAGAAGTACTCAGGTCTTGTACTTGAGTAAAAGTAGAAGTACTCAGATCTTGTACTTGAGTAAAAGTAGAAGTACTCAGATCTTGTACTTGAGTAAAAGTAGAAGTACTCAGATATTGTACTTGAGTAAAAGTAGAAGTACTCCGGTCTTGTACTTGAGTAAAAGTAGAAGTACTAAGATCTTGTACTTGAGTAAAAGTAGAAGTACTCAGGTCGTGTACTTGAGTAAAAGTAGAAGTACTCAGATCTTGTACTTGAGTAAAAGTAGAAGTACTTGGATCTTATACTTGAGTAAAAGTAGAAGTACTCAGATCTTGTACTTGAGTAAAAGTAGAAGTACTCCGATCTTGTACTTGAGTAAAAGTAGAAGTACTCAGGTCTTGTACTTGAGTAAAAGTAGAAGTACTCAGGTCTTGTACTTGAGTAAAAGTAGAAGTACTCAGATCTTATACTTGAGTAAAAGTAGAAGTACTCAGATCTTGTACTTGAGTAAAAGTAGAAGTACTCAGATCTTGTACTTGAGTAAAAGTAGAAGTACTCAGATCTTGTACTTGAGTAAAAGTAGAAGTACTCAGATCTTGTACTTGAGTAAAAGTAGAAGTACTCAGACCTTGTACTTGAGTAAAAGTAGAAGTACTCAGATCTTGTACTTGAGTAAAAGTAGAAGTACTTGGATCTTATACTTGAGTAAAAGTAGAAGTACTCAGATCTTGTACTTGAGTAAAAGTAGAAGTACTCAGATCTTGTACTTGAGTAAAAGTAGAAGTACTCAGATCTTGTACTTGAGTAAAAGTAGAAGTACTCAGACCTTGTACTTGAGTAAAAGTAGAAGTACTCAGATCTTGTACTTGAGTAAAAGTAGAAGTACTCAGATCTTGTACTTGAGTAAAAGTAGAAGTACTCAGATCGTATTCTTGAGTAAAAGTAGAAGTACTCAGGTCTTGTACTTGAGTACAAGTAGAAGTACTCAGATCGTGTTCTTGAGTAAAAGTAGAAGTACTCAGATCTTGTACTTGAGTAAAAGTAGAAGTACTCAGATCGTGTTCTTGAGTAAAAGTAGAAGTACTCAGATCTTGTACTTGAGTAAAAGTAGAAGTACTCAGATCGTGTTCTTGAGTAAAAGTAGAAGTACTCAGGTCTTGTACTTGAGTAAAAGTAGAAGTACCAGAGTGTAGGAATACTCTGTTACAGTAAAAGTCCTGCATTCAAAATGTTCCTCAAGTGAAAGTAGAAAAGTATTCTCATCAAAATATAGTGAAAGACAGTAAAAGTAGTCATTGTGCAGATTGGTCCATTTCAGAATAATATATATGATATGTTTTATAATGATTGATCATGAAAGTGTTCTCAAAGCTGGTGAAGGTGCAGCTAGTCTGAATGACTTTGTAGACTGCAGGGTAGCTGGTGGATTTACTCCAGGTGGAACTAAAGTCTGATTCAACACTTGATTAGATTTCACATCATTCATCCAGATCTGTGGAGTAACTAAAGGTATTAAATACATGTAGTGGAGTAAAAGTACACCATTTACCTTATGTAGTAGAAGTATGAAGTATAAAATGGAAACACTCAAGTAAAGTACAAGTATCTCAAAATTCGACTTAAATACAGTTCTTGAGTAAATGTACTTAGTTACTTTACACCTCTGTGCATTAGTAGAAACCTTGAGTGAAGCTATATATATATATAAAATGAATGTATGGATCTACTGATTCCCTTCTATGAATAAGAGGTGTAGCAGAGGAGGCATTAGCAGAAACCCCGAGTGAAGCTAAATATATATATTGGAGAATTGTGTAATTAATGTAACTTATATTGATTCGCTTTTATAAATAAGAGGTGGTGCATTCCCCAGTGTAGCAGAGACATTAGCAGAAACCCTGAGTGGAGCTAACTTCCATTTTCTGTATGTGGGCCGTCCTGCAGACTCAAGGCCCAAACTTGCCTCCAAAAGCCTCCTCGGCCTCGTCTGAGTTCGGCAGGGACTCGGCTCCCATGTCGATGTTCCCCGGTTCCTCCATCACGGAAATCGTGGTGACTTCGGCCTCCGATTCGGTATCCGAGCCCACCTCCTCGTGCTCCACCTCCTCTTGCAACCCGAGCGCCTTCGTGGCCGAGTCGGCTTCGTCCATTTGTTCCTCTCGAGACGACAAGAGCCGAATGAGACCGAGCAGTAAGAAGAGTTTGGACCGAGTGCAGCCGAACCGGAGAACCACCGCAAACACGGAGCCCGGTCACCGACAGAGGCTGGAAATAACCCGGAATGGTGAGAGAAACGTGGAGGAATCGGGAGAGCTAATCCGAAAGAGAGGGCGACCGCTCCACTGTTTGTTTGTATCAAGTCATCCAGGAAAGAGATGCACCGGAAACTGCCGAGAAAACACGAGTCAATACGAAGCGACCCAGCGGCCAAAGAGCACATTACATTAAATTACATTACATTGTTACTTGGACGCTTTCCCCCCAGTATTTACAGATTTTCTTAATTTAAAAAAAATGTTAAATACAACACTTTTACAAATGTCTATTATTATTATTAATTTGATTAAAAAAAATGTTGTCGTTTTATCTAATGTGCTGATGTGAAACCCCAGTTTACATAATGTGTTTTTATATGAATACACCATGGTGACTTACAAAAATTGTAAATGATTTGCTCAAATTAAATCTGTTACCCTGTGTAAACAATGTGAACTGACATCCGGTTGCCAAGTCATATATACCTATTATAATATGTGTTATTTTGCAACCAAGGCGGTGGTGGAAGAAGTATGCAGGTCCTTCATTTAAGACATAGGCGTCCTTTATATTACTGGGGACGCTCGGGACATGTCCCCACCACTTTAAGAAATGGCTAATTTTGTCCCAACCACTTTGCATTAGGATAATTTGTTGTTTGCATCGTAGCAAAGTCGTCAACAAATATATATGGTAAGCATATGTATGGGTATGAGGGGGTCCTTTAATGCAGTAGTGGTTTTTTAAATCTGAAAAAAGTGTCCCCACCAAGTGACGCCCATAATGTGTTTTTTTTCTACACTAATATATATTTAACCTGTTTTTGTTATTTTATTATATTATCATTTCATCATTGTTATTACTTATTAATACATGTAAAAGCTATTTACACATTTATCCAAATGTCTGTATAGTATGAGGCAACCTCTAAAACATCTGAGTTTCTGGACCCATGAAATGTTTGGGATTTTACATTCCAAATTCCAACCCCCCAGTTTTAGATGTTCTTGTATGTATATTGTTAGGTGCAGAAGTTCATGTGTTTTACGTGGAAAAATCCCCTTAATCTGTAATGTGCAATGTTTCCCTCTGAAATGTATAGTAGTATGAAGTAGCATGACAAGGTAATCAAAGTAAAATCTTTATAATCTCACAGTCAAACTATGACTATAAAAATTGAAATAAACCCTTCTTCATTTAAGACTTTCACACATATGCACACAACGTAAATACATCAGGTACAAAGGTCCAAATAAGTAACTAAACAAACACATGTATTGCAGGTGTATTAATAATGTCGTCTGTGCAGACCGCTGGAATGAAAACACATTCAATCCCCTCTAGACAAAATGTGTATAATTTGACAAAACATCCAATAAACGTTTAACAGAACATCGCCCAAAATGTAATATTAATGAAAATATGGAAACCGTTACCGCCAACACACACAAAGCCACAGAAAACATTGATGTTTAAAGGTTTGTTAAAAAAAAATAGACCAGTATGTATGAAAATGTTAATGATTATATACATTATTGAACACAGGATAAGTTGTCCACCACAGTTTTCCCAAGAGTCCAAGTTGTTGTTTTTAGTTGTTTGGCCAGTTCCAACCTGAACAATATTCACTTTAATTGGATTTAAAATAGAGAAAAACGTCTAATTAGGGGTTAAAATCTGCTTTTTTGTGCCATTTTTGGATTAATGTACCTTAAGAGTTAAAGAGTTTTTGCATTTCTTAACATGTAGTAAGTGTTTGCTTATAGTCTGCAGAATCAATAACATTGAATACGATGCTAACGAGAGCTATCTACTCTTGTTTACATATTTATTTACATCACAGTTGATTGACAGCCCTTCAAGACATGACATCATCGCCTTGTGATTTAGAGATCAGCAAAAAACAAAGATGGCGGTGTCACTTCCTGTTCTCCCCAGACGCTGTGTCTCTCTTCTATTAAATATCAATTGTCAAGAAATGTTTTTCAGCTGTTTGTTAGAAAACATCTTTAAAAATCATTGTTTTGTATCGACAAGAAATTCATGCCAACGTCCATAAAACTTGGAATAATTTAACCTTTACCAAGAAAAGCACAATGTTTTCCAGACATTTAATAAATGTTCCCCCATAACCTTTCTGTTTATGTCTCACCACCAAAATCACATTTTCTTTTGCAGCTTTGTTAAGTTTTTTGTCTTCAATTCTCTGTACTTTTTTATATAATTTTGTAAACATATTAGAACTTGTGCAGTTTGAACACACTACAACCCAAAACGTGCGTCCAATTATTTGTTGTAGTCTGGAGGTGAGACTCGGCAAGTTGGTCATGATTGACAGGTTCATCAGCCTATCACAGAGCTGCATTCAGGCGCCACCATTCCATTGCCCATATAAGGACTTCCTGAGTACAGCAGGAAGGGAGAAAGGTAAAGTTGAAAAGCCCCAATCAGTCCAATCATGTTTCTTTTAATTGTTTCCAGTGTCTATGGCATGACCGCGCCCATATAAGGACTTCAGGTACAGTTGAAAAGCCACCTTTAGTCCAATCATGTTTCTTTTAATTGACTCCAGTGTCTTTATACCAGACAGTACCATCCCCGTTTCCCCTGCTGAGCATTTTGACACCCGCCAACGATTCAACAGAAACGTCCACTTCCTGTTTGTCTTTTTCTCACTTTGGTGCAGAATAAAAAGTATTTTCAGATATGAGTTTTCAGTCTCAGCTCCTGTCTGATGGTGGGGTTTCCCCCGTCAGCGCTGGATCCTGGAGATCATGTAGTAGATGATGAAGAAGGCGAGCACCAGGCCCCCGGAGACGTAGCAGAGGATGCGCCGGTTGTCTCTGCCGGACCGGACCATGGTGGAGAAACGCTTCACGCTGCCGCTCAGCAGCCCCGTCGCACTCAGGAAGTTCGAGTCCTGAAAGGGTGGAGGACACGAGGAAGGGATGAAGGAAGGGACTCTTATTAAGCATGCAGTATATATTATTGTCAGATTAAAACCACCAGACTAAAAGACAGATTCATCCGACAGGCCATAAGACTGTTAAACACTTTTGAAAGAACATCCATAACATTCATCTGTTTGCAACTTATATCAATATTCCAATTACTTATATACAGACTATTCTGCACTATTTCTATGATATTCAATTTTATTGTATTACTTGCACTATTATCTGTGTTATTGTGTTGCATTGTGGGAGGAGCCTGTGACCTGAGAACTACACTGTAGCTGCGTACACATGACAATAAAAGCCTTGAATCTTGATTGCTGCATTTAGTTGTTTTTTGATGGAACATTGTTGCATAGCAACTTGAAGTTGGAGTAAATGTAATCTGAGGCTTAAATGTTACCGTTTTCCTTTATTTTTTATAAAGCCTATAGTTAGGGCAGGCTTCAGGCTTCCCCAGAACATCCTCTTGGGTCATATTAGTTTTTGTTTTAATCTCTTGTATTTTAGATTCTATCTTGTAATTTGATTATATTTTTCTGACATTGTCAATCATGTTTGTTGATCTGTAAAACCCTCTTAGACAAATGTGTGTTGGGATATTGGGCTATATAAATAAAATAAAATATATATATTTATTTATTTATTAAGGTTACAACTTATTTTCTTATGTTGTTTATGTCTGCTCCCCCATACACCAAAGTAAATTCCTTGTAAGTGTAAAGGTACCTGGCGATAAACTCGATTCTGACTCTGGTTAACTTAGGAGGAGTAAATGTCATCCTATAATTGATTCAACCAACTATTATTTTAACTCCATTTTAGCTCGATGACATGACAAACAACAAACAAACAAAGCCCACATGTTTATCAGTCTTACAGACAGGATGGACTCACCATGCCGTCCAGATACTCGTTCTGATCTTCAGCCTCTCGGTCGATGTCATACGCCAGCTGGCAGATCCAGAGACAGGACAGAAGACACAGTTCAACCACTTGTCTTTGCAAGGTGTGAGTGTAAAACCTCAGACTGAGGATCGGACATACAATCTAAATATATGTAATAAGAAAGTTGCTCAAATCAAAGCCACTAACTATTAATGTATGGACTTAAATATGATATGGTAATTATATTATGGAAACGTTTCCATTTTCCCTCAAAGTCCCAAAACATGTGTATTTTTCTCATTTCTTCTACTTGAATAAGTGCATTCAAACTATTAGACGGACGATAGCTGGTTTTCTAGAATAAATAAGTGTGAATATAGAATGATATATTATTTATACTCATACACCAGCTTTTATCTATTCTAAGGGGAAATTGAAATGTTCCCATGTTCAATTGTAAATAATTAAAGCTAATGTTATAAAAAGAAAACCTTTGGGAGAGTCTCTTTTCTTAATGTGCATAATGTTATGTGAATGTATCTGCAGTAACACTTGTACTGTTGAATGATGAATGTGACACTTATGCTATTCAATATTACACATTTAATAAAATAAAGAAAGCAGATTTCGAAAAAGGAATATAAAGAGTGGAGGGTCTGGAACAGAAATGCAAACATCTGCCTCTGAATTAAGACGAGTACGTTATCTATGTTCACGTCAACTTCTATGTATGTTGTTTTCTATGAATACAGGGACTCAAGCGTCACTTAAACACATCAACAAACGACTCAATGAAACTTGACTGTAACGAGAAAAACTGTTGGGGACTCACAGATTTCAGTCTGGACACTTTGCTGGCGAGGTTATCAGTCAGGCGCTTGTTTTCAGTGTCCAGCATGTCGTCCACAGAGTCATGACCTGCAGACACAAGAGGAGCATAATTAAGAAATGTGCCTATGTAAGCTAGAAGGACATAATCATAATGTATGACAACATTTCCATCAAGTTAAACTGAAAGAAAAATGACTTTGACTATCCCATTGCAGCATCCTTATGATATGTTACTTCAGGGAGGTAAAACTCTCAATTTTAGTTCAGGGGCCACATTTTCACATCATGTGCCCCTAAAATCATAGCAGCATAATAATCTACAAATAACAACAACTCCAAATTGATCCTTTTGTTTTAGTGCAACAACATTATGAATAAACCAGGAGACATCCTTAAGAAAAACAAGTGTAATTTCAACTGTGTTATGCCTAAGTGTATCACTTACACATGCATTACAACGTACAGATCCAAATGTATCTACAAAAACATGTAGTACCCGGTATCTGGAGTTATAGTATTTTACTTTATGATCAAAACAACTTCAAGATCTAACAAATATTTTACATTCATTTCCACATATGTGTAGTGTAGTAATCCTGACATACCATCATACAAAGTGCTAATACTTGTTGTGTACTTTTACTTGAGTAACATTTTGAATGCAGGACTTTTACCTGTAACAGAGTATTCCTACCCTCTGGTACTTCTACTTTTACTGTAGTACAAGATCTGAGTACTCCTTCCACCTCTGGTACAAAGTAGCCTAACATGGAAATACTCTGGTAAAGTACAAGTACCTCAACATTGTACTTAAATACAGTACTTGAGTACATTTATTTAGTTACTCTCCACCACTGCTTGAAGTCTCAAACAGCTGATAACGTTAGTTAGCCTGTTAGCTTAGCTTCAGTATTTGCCTGTAAAAGTGAAATAAAAATCGAGACACTAAACACACTTCCGGTCTGACTTGTCCTTTAGGTTAAACACCCCATCATTCATCTGTAACATGAACCCCGTCCTGCTGAAGAAGGTTAAAGACTGAATATTTAGAAGTGAGGACGTGTCAAAAACAATACCTCTATTCCAGTCCGCCATGTTGACGAGTGACGTCACGATCAGCTGTTCTGCGGGTTTAGATGACGCAGGTGACGTGGCCATGACCACACCTCCCGGAAGTGAACTGCCGTTTGCTTTTGTTTTTTTACAAACAACATGGCTTTCAGATTCTTCAATGAAAAGAATAGAGAAAGGACAGAATGGTGACCCAATTAAACAGCATTTTTGTTTTTCATTAACTTAAAGGCCTTAAAAAAAGAAAGAAATTCTTTGTGAAATACATCAAATATAGGACTTGCTTTTATGAATTTGGATTTATGAATATCTTCCCCTCTCTTTGATGTTTACTAGCACTTCCTATCAGAGCCTTTCTGAAAGAATCTTCTCTGTTTTAAAACAAGACCCCCCCCCCCCTCAAATCTGTTCTAACCATTGGGATAAAAACATGTGTGTCTTTTATATATCAAGGTGGCCAGTGTGTGCAGCGAGTTGACTATAAGTGACCACTGGGTGGCAACACACACACACACACTCAATCAATCAATCAATCAATGTTTATTTATATAGCCCAATATCACAAATGTTACATTTGTCTCAGTGGACTTCACAGTTTGTACAAAATATCAGTATGACAATACGACACCCTCTGTCCTTAGACCCTCACATCGTACAAGGAAAAACTTCCAGAGAAAACCCACAGTTTTAAAGGGAAAAATGGGAGAAACCTCAGGGAGAGCAACAGAGCAGGGATCCCTCTCCCAGGACGGACAGACGTGCAATAGATGCCGTGTGTAAATTGAAAAGATAATACATTTGCAACATAGGTAGTCCAAATGTTTGGAAATGCATGTGTGTATAATAGGAAGATGAATCCACCAGGATATCAATCCAGGACCTATGATCCAGGACCACAGCCACGACTCAAGATCCAGGACTCGCAATGCAGGACACAGGACCGCAGGATCATCCATGACTCCGGATCCCAGCGTATATAGACACCAAAAAGAAAGAAATTTGGGGAAGCTGGGTTAATCGGAACATGAGAGTACACAGGTATAGACTGAGAGAAGGAAGAAGTAAGATGTCCCCCGACAAACTAAGCCTATATCAGCAAAACTAGGGGCTGAATCTAATCAGCCCTAACTATAAGCTTTATCAAAAAGGAAGGTCTTAAGCACACTCTTAAAAACGGATAGGGTGTCTGCCGCCCGAACACAAACTGGAAGCTGATTCCACAAATGTGGAGCTTGATAAGAAAAGGCTCTGGCTCCCATTGTACTTTTAGAGACTCTAGGAACAACCAACAACCCTGCATTCTTGGAACGCAATGCCCTAGTAGGACAGTAGGGTATAATGAGTTATTTAAGGTAAGATGGCGCCTGCCCATTAAGGGCTTTGTAGGCGAGAAGAAGAATTTTAAATTCTATCCTGTGTTCTATAGGGAGCCAGTGTAAGGCAGCCAGAACAGGAGTAATGTGGTCCCTTTTCCTAACTCTGGTTAGTACACGAGCTGCAGCATTTTGAATCAGCTGAAGCGACTTGACTGACTTCTTGGTACACCCTGATAATAAAGAGTTACAATAATCCAGCCTTGAAGTAACAAATGCATGGACTAGTTTCTCTGCATCATTTTGAGGCAAGATATGCCTGATTTTTGCAATGTTACGTAGATGGAAGTAGGCGGTCCTTGAAATTGATTTTATGTGGGCGTTAAAGGATAAATCCTGATCAAATATAACACCAAGATTCCTTACAGTCTCACTGGAGGCCAAATGAATGCCATCCACACGCCCCCACACACACACACACACACACACACACACACACACACACACACACACACACACACACACACACACACATAGAATAGTAAACTGATCCCAGCAGGCCAACTTGCCCAGTGGCTATTGACTAAACCAACCCAGAATGTATTCTTTATGAAATGATGATATCTATTTGAGCTGAAACTGTTTTGTTTACCGTCAGACCTGAATTGTTACATGCTATTGTGGATTAAATATGGGCATAGATATGTCTCATAATTATTTGTGTGAACATAAAAATAATTTGTGTGTAAATATGTGATATGTAAATGTACAACACCACAAATGCATTTAAAAGATTTTCAAACTCACAAATAAATGTGCAAATGTAAAACGGATCCGCAAATACGCTAAATATTTTCACAAATAAAAAAAAGATCTGTGAATATCTCTTTAACATTTACAACTTTCAATCAGGCATTTGCGAATCCATTTTGTATTTGTCGACCAAAAATGCGTTTGCGGATCTCAAATCTCTGCTCGTGGATCGTCTTTTTACACACACGGAATTTTGAGACATATTTTCCGCCGGTCTCGACTAAAATCTACTCGTGTCACTCGGTGATTTTCGGAAACCACGTGATGGCCCGCTGATGACGACATTTCCGCATGATTTCAAAGTAAGAGCATGATGGTTTGTTTAATGCTCTGTTTTTTTATTATAGTGAACAGCGGAACGTTAGATGCATTCTTTATCACCATCATCATCATCATCATCATCATCATCATGTTATAGTGATACAGTTAGTTTGTGTTAGTTTATTGGTTCAATACAGCATATCGAGCACTTTCGTTGATGTTGAAGTACAGGCTATACGCCACTTTCGGATCCCGGGGGAGCAGCTGGCAGCGAAGCAGCCCAGATAAAACTCTTTCTTCATTGTTTGTTGTGTATTCAGTCAAGCGGGTCAAAGTTACAATGTAAAATTGTAAGTACAATGTAAAGTCCTGTACTCTGCAGGTGCCGGTAAAGAGCAATACAATGACAAAACCTTTCCAAACAAAACAACAGGTAGGTAGGCAGGCAGACAGACAGACAGACAGACAGACAGACAGATAGACAGACAGATAGATAGATAGATAGATAGATAGATAGATAGATAGATAGATAGATAGATAGATAGATAGATACACGGACAGATAGATAGATAGATGGATATCATATATAGATAGATACTTCATTCATCCCAAATTGTGAAATGTGTGGAAACAAGTATAAACACAATAACATTAAATACAAATGAAAGCAATAGGAATATATGCATATAGAAAGGACACGATGAATATTATAACATTTAATGTAGCCTTACTATGAAGGCTAACCTAAATACGGTGCTTTTCTACAGATTACTTTATTACTGCAATGGTAAAGTAAAATTAGGCCGATTAATAAGATGTGAAGTGCTTTGTAACTTTGACCCGCTTGACTGAATACACAACAAACAATGAAGAAAGAGTTTTATCTGGGCTGCTTCGCTGTCACCTGCTCCCCCCGGGA